>OX419698.1:18697628-19142628 GCA_948474745.1 Oligia latruncula
GTCGACATGTTGGATAGATTATAAGAAGGCCTATGACTCGGTGCCACATACATGGCTCATGAGGGTGTTAGAGTTGTATAAAGTAGATGCAACTCTGCGCACCTTCCTGATGTCGTGTATAGGGCAATGGAGGACGGTCCTTCGCTATCCAGGATGTCGAAATATTCAGAGGAATAGCGAACCGATAAGGATTGAGCGAGGCATATTTCAGGGTGACAGTTTGAGTCCACTTTGGTTCTGCTTAGCCTTGAATCCTCTAAGCACACTGCTGGAGGATTCAAGTCTAGGCTATCGGCTGAGGAGAGGTGGTCAGGTTATATCGCACCTCCTCTACATGGATGACCTAAAACTCTTTGCCCCCAACAAATTGCAACTGATGGAACTACTGAAAGTAACTCAAACTTTCAGTAGCGCCATTAGGATGGAATTTGGTGTGGACAAATGTGCGGTCATGCATGTAAAGCGAGGGGAGATTGTGGAATCCGTGGGAATTCAACTCTCGGATTCTACAAACCTTAGAGCCCTCTCTGCATTCGAAACCTATAAGTATTTGGGTGTGTCGGAAGCGTTAGGGATCAATGTTACTGACATGAAGCAATCGTTGAAGGAGCGCTTCTTTGGTCGCCTGAAAAAAGTACTTAATAGTCTTCTATCAGGCGGAAACAAGGTGCGCGCCTTCAACGGCTGGGTCATGCCGGTTTTGATGTACTCTTTCGGCATACTTAAATGGACTCAGACCGAACTCGATGCCCTGGATAGGAGGGTCCGTACACTGCTGACTGCAAATCGAATGATCATTTATCATTCATTTATCATTTTATCATAATGCATCACCCACGGTCATCGGTAATGAGGCTGTATATCCCGCGAAAAGGTGGAGGTCGAGGGTTTTTAAATGCTAAGACCCTCCACAATCGTGAGATATGCAGTCTCAGGGAATATTTCCTGGAAACCGACGTGGGAATGCATCGAGATGTAGTCATAGTGGACAAGGGCCTTACCCCGCTCTCCTTGGCTAAAGAGAACTGGCGCAAACCAGTAGTGCTTGACACGAATGATCGCATGGAGGTATGGCAGAGTAAGGAACTTCACGGACGCTTTCTCCGGGCCCTACATGGACCCGATGTAGATCTACTAGCGTCCGTAGCCTGGCAGCGTTTCGGTGACCTCTTTGGAGAAACCGAAGGTTTTGTTTGTGCAATTATGGACGAAGTTATGATGACGAACAATTACCGGAGATTTATTGTGAAAGACGGCACGGTTGACATCTGTCGGGCATGTCACCGGCCGGGGGAATCAATCAGACATATCATCTCCGGGTGTTCTCGTCTGGCTAACGGAGAGTACTTGCATAGACACAACCTTGTAGCCAGGATAATCCATCAGCAGCTTGCTTTGAAATACAGCCTTGTGGAATCGGAGGTGCCGTACTACAGGTATGTGCCCGACCCAGTTCTCGAAAATGGTAATATCACATTGCACTGGGATCGATCCATCATCACTGACAGGACTATTGTTGCCAATAAGCCTGATATATTGGTGGTGGATCGATCAGAGCGGCGCGCAATGATTGTTGACATAACCGTCCCGCATGATGACAACCTCGTGAAAGCCGAGAAAGATAAACAGATCAAGTATCTTGACTTGGCTCGCGAGGTTATCGACATGTGGGATGTGGACTCAGCAACCATTGTGCCTATAGTCGTGACAGCCAATGGGTTAATATCCAAAAGCCTCGACCAACACCTAAGGAGGCTCTCGTTGGGCAGCTGGATCAAGGGCTTGATTCAGAAAGCGGTACTTCTGGACACGGCCCGCATTGTTAGGAGGTTCCTCTATCTGGAGCCCTGACCGCCGGTAGCTTGGATCCTGTTCCCGATACCGGTGGGCTACTATTTTTTATATTTTTAAATGTTTTATATTTTTTATATTCTAATATTTAAAAATATAATTTATATGTGATTTAATGAAATAAAGGAGATAATAATAATAATTTATTTCAGATTTCTCCATATAAATTGTTAGTAACACGAGAATACTTAAGAGCTAATGTTAGTAAACCAGACAAATATAATAAAACATAGATTTTATGACAATCCGACACCAGGACGCATGTGTGCTACTTCACGGCGTGAAGCCGCACCCAGCGCTCAAGCATCGGAGATTCCCACCTGTCCGTCAATACGCTCAAGATGCTGTTGGAACTAGCTCGCATGCGAGTTAGGGTCGAGGTGCAACGTTTACGCATGATTGTCGCAAAACTGTCGACGTTGGCCTCGGCAAACATGCCGGAGGCACTGCAATACCGCGGCAGCCCCATCAGCATCCTGAACGCATTGTTATACTGCACACGCAGGCCACTGTATGACCTCTGCAAATAGCCAACCAATAAGTCAACAGGAAATTCCCATCAGACCGAATAACTTTTACTAAGACGTCATTCCTGTATGTGTTATGGTGTAGCTGGGCTCTTGGAGTTCCCCATCAGGTGTTCCAAATCTTCGAATTTATTCTCTCAGCAGGAAATGCTCATCACGTGGAACAATTTTTGCTATGGTACCATTTTTGTATCTCTTATAGTTAAGCTGGTTTGTTTCGGTTCTGCATCAGGTGTCCAAGTTTCCAAGATAAATTATAGCCTATATGTTGCCCAGACATAATACCTATACAACAAAAAAAAAAATCATTCAAATCCGTCCAGTAGTTCCGAAGATCGGACGCGCAAGCGCGAGGCGTGTACGTACTCTGATAGAATACCTTAACAAATGTTCGCCGTGATTCTTTAAATTGACATAACTTTTTTATTTATGAACCGATTGACATGAAATAAACACTAAATGTTAAGTGAAGCTTACTACAATATATTAGTGAAAACCGTTTCTGATATTAGCCTGCACAAACAAACAGACAATCAGACAAAAAAAAAATTAATTACAATTTCGGGTTCGGCATCGATATAATTACAACCCCTGCTACTTTTTTTTTTATATATTTCCATTGTACAGACACCACTTTTCTACAATTTTATTATAAGTATATATATGTATAGATAAAGGAAAGTCGTGTTAGTTACACTAAATTGGTGTGGTACTACCACACCAATTCGGTTCAGCCGTTCTTGAGTTATAAATAGAGTAACTAACACGACTTTCCTCCCACAAATTCGCTCGTAGCAAATTTAGCTGCTGCTTGCAGCGCTACTTTGTGGCCTTCGGGCCTTTCGGCCACGAAATGCGACGCTCCAAGCGAATTCACCTTGCGCTGCAAGCGTCAGCGTCATAGATAAAATACTAAATGTACAAGTCAGCGTCGAGCGTCCAAAACCAATGTATGTCTATTATCTACAAGGCCACAAAGTAGCGCTGCAAGCAGCAGCGAAGTTTGCTACGAGCGAATTTGCACGAGCGTTGGATGATCCGACGCAAGCAAGGAAGAAAGTGGTTCTTATTAGTTAATGTCTAATCTGTTTAAATAATTATCTTCGAAAATTAATATTTTGTTGTGTTTAGTATCGTTATTCGTTAACAGATGGCGTTGACGTCACTTTTGTAGATCGCGGTGTTAAGATTTTCTTGCAAGGTATGACCTCCGTGGTTACGTTATGTGTTAAAGTTTTGTTTTACTCTGGACACCCTTGTCTTATATTGTTACTATAACCATTACCTCCTAATATCCTTTACCACTATATATAATTCATTATATTCAGGATAAAGAACAACAGAATCGTACTATATTGTGATAACGGGCTACTACGGACCCCTACACTGTGCGTGGCCCGACAGACACTTGGCCGGTTTTATTTACCTAAAATCAAAATCTACACACATCAACACTGTCTAGGGATATTTTGGATTTACTCAAAATTTCTTAAAAATAACATACAACATGTATATATTTTTATAAAGCCCATTTATCAGACTACACTCCAGAATAAAAGAAAACTATTTTTCTTGCGTAAACAAATTTTTATTCAAATAAAGAAAAAAAAAAAGAAGAAGAAATAATCTGTTTTTAACAGTTATGTGAAAAATCAGTAGTCAGTAAAACCACCCATGACGTTAATAACGGTCCTGCAACGGTTTTTCATGCTTTGGATTAAGTTATCCAAGTCTTGGTGCGGTATATTGTCCCAGGTCCGGCTAAGATGCAAAAAAAGTTGCTCTTCCGTCGCAATGTTTGCAGGGAAATTCCTCAAAGCCCTTCTTTGGAGCATGTCCCACGCGTGTTCTATGGGGTTTAGGTCAGGCGATTGAGCGGGCCAGCCTAAGACCGATACGTCGTGCTCCTGCAACCAGCTCGTCACCACTCTCGCTGTGTGCGGACGGGCGTTATCGTGCATGAGCGTGAATTCTTGGCCCATTTGTAGTCGATGGGGGTAGATTATTGGCACTAGCACCTCGTTACGGTATTTTTCAGCCGTCATGGGGTTTCTGATCCAAACGAGGTCTGTTCTTCCACCAACAACATGAATTCCCGCCCAACCATAATTGTGCCGCCGTGGTATGAATGGACTTCCTGAGGATGTTGCAGACGGCACTCATGACCAGGAACTCGCCAAACACGTACTCTACGTGTATCGGGATGGAAACCGAACCGGTACTCATCGGTAAACAGCACTACAGACCACTGGTTATCTTCCCAGAGCAAATTTTCACGAGCCCACTCTAGTCGTCGTCCACGATTTCCTCGACGTAGTGCTGGAGTACGAAGCGGTCTGCGAGCATGAAGGTTAGCTTCATTCAGCCTTCTCACAGTTTGGTCACTTACAAGCAACTGGTGCTCTGACTGGAGCGTCTGAACCAACTGCATGGCCGTAACATTTGGTTGTCTTCTCGCGGCAACTTGCAAAAATCGGTCTTGTCGTTGAGTGGTTATGCGCTTCCCGCCTGGGTGTCTTTCAGCCACTTCACCAGTAGCACGATAACGTGACCATAACCTTGATATCACGTTTTGTCTTGATCCAATCTCCTCAGCAATACTCCGTTGAGTAGCCCCAGCTTGGAGCATGCCTACTGCCCTTAACATTTCCTCTCTCGTTAAATGGCGCCGCTGCATGATGCACACAATAACATTAATTCGAAATTAACCGATAACCTGTTGTAAAACTTAAATTTGACACAAAAAAATAGCCAAAAACTACTGTAGGTAAATGAAACCTTCGGACTTCGCTAACATTATGCCGCGTAAATCTTTTGTTTTTAATTTATTTTTTCAAATTCAAATTTAGAATCGTTCAAAAAGGTTTATAAAATAAGCTTTCTTCAAAAGAATTTAAATCTGCACAGTATTTTTTGAGTTTAAGAACTTTATACAAAATATCCCTAGACGGTGTTGATGTGTGTATTAAATAAGACGCGTTTCACAATTTGTGAATTTTTTGTCAGGTGTCATTTAGTCATAGGTGTCATTTTGTCATAGGTGTCGTTTAGTCATAGGTGTCATTTTGTCATAGGTGTCATTTTGTCATAGGTGTCATTTTGCCATAGGTGTCATTTGTCATAGGTGTGATTGTCATGGTTTTCGGGGGTGGTGATACCGAGACGTGGTTATTTTGTATTTTAGGATGGCGGCTATTTCAAATACCTAGGTAATACTACTTATTGTGAATCAATCCAGAATCCAGACATCAGTTTTGTGCCAACGCCAGTAAACTCGATAAATCTAGGTTCCGTGGAAAAATGTCAAAAACGGAGCCCTTGTAATTTAGTCACATCTGTCTATTCATCTCTCACAGGTCCATCTGTCCGTCCGGATGTCACACATCCATTTTACTCGGGAGATTTTGCCAATCTTGCCAACAAAACAATGATGAAAATTATTGTAAATGTAAAATGTTTTGCCTTGCTCGTGTAGATATATAATTACATCACCATTGTTCTCAAAACGGTGAAGAAAAACATCGTGAGGAAACCGGCAGGTCCTAGAACCAAACAATTCGAAGACATGTGACATCACCAAGTTAGTAGGTAGGTACATAAACTATAGTAACAAAACCAGAAGGTTTAAGCGGCCCCATATTGTACTAGCAGCGCCCCGCGGTTTCACCCGCGTAAGTTTCAATCCCGTGGGAATATTGGAATAAAAACTTTCCCGGGACTCAAACTTCTCTATACCATCGGTTCAGCGGTTTAAGTGTGAAAAGGTAACAGACAGACAGACACACTTTCGCATTTATAATATTAGTATGAATTAAATTGAAACTCCGTAGGTACTACGCTTGACGCTTGACTACCACAAGGTCGAGTGTTGACGTGTTACCACCGAATGTGTGGCCTATTGCATTGGGTACTATTGTCGAATGTGTGGCCTATTGCATTGGGTACTATTGTCGAATGTGTGGCCTATTGCATTGGGTAGGTACTATTGTCGAATGTGTGGCCTATTGTATTGGGTACTATTGTCGAATGTGTGGCCTATTGCATTGGGTAGGTACTATTGTCGAATGTGTGGCCTATTGCATTGGGTACTATTGTCGAATGTGTGGCCTATTGCATTGGGTACTATTGTCGAATGTGTGGCCTATTGCATTGGGTAGGTACTATTGTCGAATGTGTGGCCTATTGCATTGGGTACTATTGTCGAATGTGTGGCCTATTGCATTGGGTACTATTGTCGAATGTGTGGCCTATTGCATTGGGTAGGTACTATTGTCGAATGTGTGGCCTATTGCATTGGGTACTATTGTCGAATGTGTGGCCTATTGCATTGGGTACTATTGTCGAATGTGTGGCCTATTGCATTGGGTAGGTACTATTGTCGAATGTGTGGCCTATTGCATTGGGTACTATTGTCGAATGTGTGGCCTATTGCATTGGGTACTATTGTCGAATGTGTGGCCTATTGCATTGGGTACTATTGTCGAATGTGTGGCCTATTGCATTGGGTAGGTACTATTGTCGAATGTGTGGCCTATTGCATTGGGTACTATTGTCGAATGTGTGGCCTATTGCATTGGGTACTATTGTCGAATGTGTGGCCTATTGCATTGGGTAGGTACCTACTATTGTCGAATGTGTCTTCTTTTCTTTGACATAAATATTATTACTTATTGCATTTTTAATTAACGCCGACAGTTGCTCCCAATGGGTTATCTAACGAGAATTTTTTGTTGTGTTTCCAACCCCCATAGATTTCAATAGTGTAATCGTGTTATCATATGGCACGTTTGTCGTGCTGTGTTTGTGTTGATGACAATGAGCACGGCGCGCCTCCCTTGTCGCCCGTCTGCTCGATCTGGCAATACATAACATGTGATCAAATCATTTGGGGCCGAACTCACATACATGTGCCACGGTTTACCTAAGTTTTTTTTTTAAATTAGTGTTAATTTTTTTTTTTATTTCAAATAGGATATTATTTACATAATTTAAAATTTAAAATAATAATAATAATATGTACATTTTTATGAAAAAATAATCATACGACATCAAAAAATTCGTGCGCACCGCTGTCAGGAACAGTGCCTAAAAGGCTGCCAGCATTGCCACGTTGTATGGTTGTTCTATTAGGTAACCTACCTGGTTATGAGGTAGATGCCATAATTATAATATTGTAGATGTTCTAATATGTAAGCTACCTGGTTATGAGGTAGGTGCCATATAACATTGTAGATGTTCTATTAGGTAAGCTACCTGGTTATGAGGTAGGTGCTATATAACATTGTAGATGTTCTATTAGGTAAGCTACCTGGTTATCTGGTGCCATATAACATTGTAGATGTTCTATTAGGTAAGCTACCTGGTTATCTGGTGCCATATAACATTGTAGATGTTCTATTAGGTAAGCTACCTGGTTATCTGGTGCCATATAACATTGTAGATGTTCTATTAGGTAAGCTACCTGGTTATGAGGTAGGTGCCATATAACATTGTAGATGTTCTATTAGGTAAGCTACCTGGTTATCTGGTGCCATATAATATTGTAGATGTTCTATTAGGTAAGCTACCTGGTTATGAGGTAGGTGCCATATAACATTGTAGATGTTCTATTAGGTAAGCTACCTGGTTATCTGGTGCCATATAACATTGTAGATGTTCTATTACGTAAGCTACCTGGTTATGAGGTAGGTGCCATATAACATTGTAGATGTTCTATTAGGTAAGCTACCTGGTTATGAGGTAGGTGCCATATAACATTGTAGATGTTCTATTAGGTAAGCTACCTGGTTATCTGGTGCCATATAACATTGTAGATGTTCTATTAGGTAAGCTACCTGGTTATCTGGTGCCATATAATATTGTAGATGTTCTATTAGGTAAGCTACCTGGTTATGAGGTAGGTGCCATATAATATTCCAGTTAAAGAGTTGATAAAGGGTGATTCAAAATTCGTAAACCTGCCTTTATAGATCTAGACCGACTAAATCTTAGCTCACCTGAACAAAAACAAAAAATGCGCCTCACAGCGACAAAGTATCCTCCTAACTGCACTACAATCTAGCAGCTAACAGGCATACTTTACAGCGCCATTTGCTGCCCCAGGCCATTAAGTAGCGCTACTAATGAAGCGATGCAGCGGCGGCGAGGTGTGCGACCGGTCGCGGCTGGTCGCGGCCAGGGTCGCGCTATCCGCCATCACGACGGAAAAAAGCTGCCTTGTACGGACAAATAATACTATGCTGAACCGCCATCTTTGGAAACTACATAATTTGTTTGACGATAGTTCTTTGAACGATTCTGTTATTTCAACTTGCGCTGGTTTTATTGAATCAATAAAACGATCCTTTGCATCTACAATCGTAAATGGTAAGTACCTATTAAGATTCGATTAGGTAGGTAAAAATTATGAGTTTCGTGTCATCATCGTGTTTTCTTCTTTCTATTTTGTATATAGGTACATATTTGTGTATGTAAACTACCTAGGTACCTATCTAATGGCAAGCAGTTTCAAATCGGAGAGAGAAAATCGTAGCTCATTAGTTATTCAAGAGCTGTTTCAGGTCATAGCGAGCTGACATCGTACCGGCGGTAGGTACCGCAGCGACATGGGACATCTTCAGTTTCATCAGGGGTAAGCTCTCCAAGCTCAACAAACATTTGTGACAAACGTGCGCAGACTCCTGATTGCCCACTTGTCCTAACATCATTATTCTAACCACAAAAAACTCGGCTATTGTCCTGCGACCCTCCGCGAGGGTCACAACTCATGTAACAATACCGCATCAAGCGCAGGTTTTGCGACGTCAGCTGCGCAAGTGGATGCTATTGTCATAAAATGGGATTAAACTATCCCATTCAATTATTTAGTACAGTTTTTTGCAAAATAAATTGATTATTCACATTTAAAATCGACCTTTTGTCGTTTGCTGTAAGGGTGGTTTTCTGTTGTCGGCTTCTAATTTGTATCTAATATTTATCCCTCTTGCAATTATAGAGATCCCCTCGCGAATTATTTTTTTATCCATTAGGTACAACGATTATAGTATTTAACCGTGCGTCGCGGCGTGAAATCGGATTGATTAGCGATACGTATGAAGCGAATAGTTTATCGATTAACAATTATTGTAATCGATTACGGCTACCGTTAGAATACTTATTTTATGAACAATCGTATCGAATCGGTTCATTCGGGAGGCGGCTACCGTTTTATTAATTGGATTTCGAAGATTTATGTGTTATGGGGATAGTAATGGGCATTTTTTGTCATGTTTTTAATGAGTTTTGGCAATGTGTCTGAGATGGTGCAAGCAGTAGGTGCGGCCGTTGCCCCGTGCCCTGTGCCTGTGTCAGTCGCGGTGTTTGTTCGCGTGTGACATGCGACGCTGGCACAAATGTGTCGATGCATTGATGGCATCAGCTCGATCGTCACGCTCTCATTATTTCACACGGCACGGCGGGTCAGCAAAATTAAAAATGTGTCCCGGACAACTTTCGCGGACTTTCAGGATTACTGACACTTCTATCGTCAACTATAAACGAATACCCTGCAATGGCTAGATAGTGAATCCATCAGATGTAATTCAGATACATAATAAGGAGTACGGTAGGTAGTCTATTCTATTCTACTGTTTGGATTGGGACCATCATACTATAATTTATTTCGACTCTCGAGAACTTAGACATTTAAAACGTATTTTGTTAAAGATCACTATTATATAATTTTACGCAGATTTCCCATTAAGTAAGTGACAACACTACCTACTTGATTGGTACAGTCATTATTGGTAGTACGTGAAACATAACGGTTGTCGTGACCGCAGCACGGCGCTGCGCGGCACGTCGCGACGGCACGGCACGGCGCGGCACGGCGCGGCACGCATGGAACACTCCGCTCATTAGTCCGTGCCGTAAGTGCCGTTAGCTCTCGTTAGCCAAGTTTATGAAGTCCTGAATAAATAATGTAGGTATCAACTATTAGCAGCGTTATGTTGCGGAGGACGCTCGTGTCGCGCGCGTGTTGTTGCACCTTAGCATTGAATAAGTAGACTCGTTTGCTTAAGTTATTGAGATGATGGCATTTGATAATAACAACACAAACCTAGCGGCTGTTATAAATGTGTAAAAACTCTTAAAATATTGTGGAAGTCTTCTGTAGAGTAGGTTCTGTAAATCTTAATCAACTGAAATCTTATCAACGTTTGTTATACCTAACTTCCATATGGTTCCCCACTTTTTCAGATGGATTTATAGAAGTAATTATGTATAGTCAGCGACAAAATTCGCATACATGTCGCATACCACTGTAGTTATAACATATCTTGTAATTGGCTGTCAGTCTCACACGCTATTTTTTTAACCGACTTCAAAAAGGAGGAGGTTCTCAATTCGTCGGAACCTTTTTTTTTTTTTTATTTTTTTTTTATTTATGTATGTTCCCCGATTACTCGAAGATGGCTGGACCGATTTCAAAAAATATTTTTTTGTTTGAAAGGGTATACTTTCCAGGTGGTCCCATTGTCATCAAATCAGGATCTGATGATGGGATCCTGGAGAAATCGAAGGAACTCTTCAAATATTATAGGCACACCTATAGCGATTTGGGTATTTTTTATAGTAACTCTTGCATTTGCTCTCGAAAAGCACTATTTGGTGAAGTGGAACTGATGATGAAGACCACAGATGGCCACCGGAACTACTCAATAATAAGTATTTCATGGGTTGCGATTCGATTACTTTATTATGGTTGCTAAGCAAGTTATGCTCATCACAATGCGAATGGTGAAATGGAGCTGATGGTGAAATACCAGGAGAACTCTCAACAATGAATTTCCCTGCATCGGGAAAAGCAATATTTTGGTAAAGGCGATGAGCAAGTTGACATTAGGCTATTGTAACTTAGATAAATTATAAACAGACCCACTAAAAAGCGGGAAATAAAAACTTTTTAACAAAAAAGAAAAACCGACTTCCAAAAAAAACACTACAAAGTGAAAAATAACTTTAATTTCGGAAGTCGGTGGCAAAAAACTAAAATACAGATCCAAAGACACCGACTTCCGAAATTAAAGTTATTTTTCACTTTGTAGTGTTTTTTTTGGAAGTCGGTTTTTCTTTTTTGTATTCTATTGGTTTTAGCTGTAAGTCATCCATAGTAAATAAATAAATAACATATTAAAACATAACATGGCATCGCCTTCCGGTTTCTCCCGCATAACGCAAAATAGGCACATTTTTGTATTTAGTGCTAGTCAGGATATTCATTCACAAGAAATGAACTAAACATCGCTTATTATAACTCACACACCATACAACCTCACTACTCACACTTACACCCACACCCACACTCACTCTCACTTACACACATAACATACTCACTCGTAACACTCGCATCACACGTACTCGCGCGATTTGGCCTTCTTCTTTTGTTTTGTTTTGTATAATGTTAATTTACCGCTTTTATTTTTATTTTTACTCTTGCATGTTTACTTTGTCTACCTACATTTCAATTGCATAGTAATTAATGATAAGTGGAAGTGCGGGGACTCCTAATACAAGCAATTCCTTGCTTAAAAAGAGATCTCCAATAATATGTATCTAAATACCCATTGTGATTGAAATAAACATTTTTTTTTTTTTTATAACATCACGCCTGTATTGCCCGCATGGCTGGGCAGAGTAGCACCTAGGCTGCAGTAACACGCAACTGATATAATGATACATACCGTAACATCACACCTGTGTTGCCCGAAGGGCTGGGCAGAGGAGCACCTAGGCTGTAGTAACACGCAACTGATATAATGATACATACCATAACATCACGCCTGTGTTGCTCGAAGGGCTGGGCAGAGGAGCACCTAGGCTGCAGTAACACGCAACTGATATAATGATACATACCGTAACATCACGCCTGTGTTGCCCGAAGGGCTGGGCAGAGGAGCACCTAGGCTGCAGTAACACGCAACTGATATAATTATACATACCGTAACATCACGCCTGTGTTGCCCGAAGGGCTGGGCAGAGGAGCACCTAGGCTGTAGTAACACGCAACTGATATAATGATACATACCATAACATCACGCCTGTGTTGCTCGAAGGGCTGGGCAGAGGAGCACCTCGGCTGTAGTAACACGCAACTGATATAATGATACATACCATAACATCACGCCTGTGTTGCTCAAAGGGCTGGGCAGAGGAGCACCTAGGCTGTAGTAACACGCAACTGATATAATGATACATACCATAACATCACGCCTGTGTTGCTCGAAGGGCTGGGCAGAGGAGCACCTAGGCTGTAATAACACGCAACTGATATAATGATACTTACATAATTACGTAACTGATATAATGACACATACCATAACATCACGCAACTGATATAATGATACATACCGGAACATCACGCCTGTGTTGCCCGAAGGGCTGGGCAGAGGAGCACCTGGGCTGTAGTAACACGCAACTGATATAATGACACATACCATAACATCAGGCTGTAGTAACACGCAACTGATATAATGATACATAATCACGCAACTGATATAATGACACATACTATAACATCACGCAATTGGTATAATGATACATACTGTAACATCACGCCTGTGTTGCCCGAAGGGCTGGGCAGAGGAGCACCTAGGCTGTAGTAACACGCAACTGGCGAAATCTTATTAGAACAGAATTTTAAAGATTATTAACTCTTAGCTATAAGAACTCGTCAACGCCGGCTGTCGCTGAAAACCAGCGCTGGGGCTCTGTTTCGCATGGGGTCTTAGCATTTATGCTGAACGATGTCCGTTTTGTGTGGGTGTGACACATAGTTTACCTACTCCAACTTGTTTTTTTTTTTGTGTTTTTGTTCTTTTTCTGCGTCATGTTTAACGCAAATAAACGTATTTTCTTTCTTGTTTTCTTTCTAAATGCTAGAATACAATGTGTTGACCATACTTCCACCAGGCCTGTTGGAAGGCACGGTCAGCCACACAAGTCGATGAATGCTACCCTTTAGCTAAATACAGTGTTTATTATTCACTAGCGGCCCGCCCCAGCTTCGCACGGGTGCAATTTTTTTTTCGAATTTCCGAAATTTCTTCTTATAAACCTTGTCCTGGCAATACCGAACACAAAAAAAAAAACAATTTGGTGCAGTCATTCGGAAGTTATGCGCGTAGGTACAGACTTTGTTTTATACTATGTAAGGATAACTAGCCTCATCTTATTAAGAAGGTACCTAAGTTACAAAGAAAATGCTAATGTTGTGCAAAGATTTTGTTCACCAAGTCACAGTCCCAACAATTACCAAAGGAACAGTTCGGTCTTCCTTTAAAATCCAATTACAAAATCCGAAACAATTATTGGGACCTGTTTCAGTCGCTGGACCTCTACATCATTGTAATGTCGTCCATTCCTCTGGCTTGCCGTCCTGTCGTGCGCCCGCTTCGTGTCGCACTCGGCAACGCTCGGCACACATCGGGCATTTCCGCGACGCTGCTAATTAGGCTGCGCAGGCGCAGGTTAAGTGGCGTCTTGTACGGAACCTGCATGTCCCACCTAATGGCTTTTATTGGTTATTAGTTTGACGGTTGTCAGCCTGTGTGGTCTGGTTTGAAGATAGTTCAATTAATACACGGGAAAGGTTTTGTCGGGTTAGAAGTTGAAACTCATGATTGAATAGTTCTTGAGACATTCATCATCAGTCTAGCCTTGGAAGTTTGGTCTAACAGTATTGTGAGCCTTTAGGTTCGTCTTCCAGTCTGTACCAAGTAGGAATAACAAAATCATGATCTTTTTCTTCGTTTCGACATTATTTAGAATTAATCTGATATTAATTTAATGGGTAAATCATAAAATAGACGTTACTTACACGATATACGTGACTTTCAACATCAACATACCTCAATAATCATTATCACTAAATTCTAATACATTCAAACTCTATCAAAAACCATCTCATCGAAAATCATCTCAATTTTATTATTAACATTAAAATCTGGCACCCAGCGCACATACTCAATCTACAACGATAAAACCTCATTTCAAATTATCTAATCTAATTTGATACTTTATAGAAAAGTTGAAAGTCATCGGATCGAATCTTGGACATTTTAATTGTGGTTGATAACTAATAAATAAGTATGGGCGGGTGATGGCACCAGGAGACTGGGAGCGACGTGACGACCGACAGAGACGCTCACTGAAGCTCATTTACATTTTAATTAGACGGGATCGATGCGACGGTAAAGATGGCTGCGGTGACGCGGGAGGTCTCTTATCGTAGGCAGTCGATAGAAGAGTGACGTGATAAGGAAGCATCAAGGAGGGACAGGACAGGCACCTATTAGTTAGCCGGATCTCAATTAATTTAATCGAAACTATTGATTGCTTACATGGATGGCTGTTAGCGTCCAAGAAACCTTAGTGATAATAACTTTTCACATAACACTGGGCCGTATAGAGCGAATTCTCTATCTTATTGTACAGTACAGGGGCAGTTGGATCCGTAGCATCTATCTTATTGTACAGTGCAGGGGCAGTTGGATCCGTAGCATCAATCTTATTGTACAGTTCAGGGGCAGTTGGATCCCTAGCATCTATCTTATTGTACAGTACAAGGGCAGTTGGATCCGTAGCATCTATCTTATTGTACAGTTCAGGGGCAGTTGGATCCGTAGCATCTATCTTATTGTACAGTACAGGGGCAGTTGGATCCGTAGCATCTATCTTATTGTACAGTTCAGGGGCTGTTGGATCCGTAGCATCCTCTTTTGGTCTTTTGATCACATAAACAACACTTACTGCACTTACGACTTGGTACCTTTGTAAAACCTTATTTAGCTGTGGACTGTATAATATTAAGCTCATAACGAAGGGATGCTCACATTAGCCGTATGCACAATGACCGCTGGGCAATAATCTCCACACAATGGGTGCCTGAAGATGGACGGCGCCGCCGAGGCGCCGGCCCAGAAAGAGATGGCGAGATGACCTGGACGCGTACCGCGAGGGCTGGTTCGAGGTGGCGCGGGAAAAGAGTTCCTGGATGGATTTGGGGGAGGTCTTTGCCCAGCAGTGGGACAGCATAGGCTAGCAAAAAAAAAAAAAAAACGAAGGGATTTCATTGTTGCGACTTATTTATTCTCCATATTATAATTCCCAATGAATTTAAAACAAATCTAAGCACTGTAAGAATACTTAACATAAGCTAGTGCTTCTGTCTACCCGTCGGTTGCGCCGGCGGCGGCGCAGTCTAATTAACGTAGTGAGCGCGTCGTGCTCTCGCGCCGTTGAAAGCTGCATTTACATAGCAACGGTCAGAGGACACGGAACCACCACCACATGGCCCATTACCAGGGGTACTTGCAATAATAAGGAGGTAGAGTGCATTTATTTATTGGAACGGACCGAGGCAGCTACGTATTTAATTAATCTGTAAATACTATGTATTCAGAAGCTGGTTGCATTAAGATGTGTTTTGTATGTGTGTGTGTGTGTGTGTGTGATGTAACGCTTTTAACGCGTACGTCTTTTTTACATCGTTCTCACATCACACTAATATTATAAAGGCGAAAGTTTGTGTGTGTGTGTGTGTTTATATGTTTGTTACTTCTTCACGCTCAAACGGCTGGACCAATTTTGATGAAATTTTGTATGGAGAAACCTGACACCCTGGATTAACATATAGGCTACTTTTTATCCCGATATTCCCACGGGATCGACATTTACGAGGGTAAAACCGCGGGGCACAGCTAGTAAAATTATAAATTCAACATTAGATAATGATGTACATACCTAACTAATATTTTTGTAAAACTATAATTTAAAAGAGTGTCCATGGAGTTTTTTGCCCGTTCTTCTCCATAGGTACCTACCGCGCTTTGGAATGGGCAACTAGTTTCATATTTTCTGACTGTCCGACTTCTTGACAATTCAAAAGTGCCTTTATATGGTTTAATGGAAATAAATGCTTTGAGTTTGAGTTTAACAAAGGGAGGAAACTCACATTAATCCAAGTGTCATCACGTGACGTCTTTAGAAATATCCCATTCTATCGTCCATTTGGCAACATGATGTCTTACGAGCCTGTAATTTTACCAATACCTACCTCTAATATCCAAACTGAAACAGCAATGCTGTGCTAATTAGTAGAGCAGATAGCTGCGGTGGTAGGGTATCTCATGAGCAGCTCGGCCTCCATCAAAAGCTTAAGCCAGAATGTAGAAAATATAATATTACGTGACCTTATAATAACTGTGATATCGTACCTCCTCTTGCTACCATTACAATATACAGACCAACATCATATGGACTCCATGGCCATCATATTCCATATCGTTATGAATAGGATGTAAACTTTCCCGTCATTGGAGTGGCGATCCCTGCTACATCTCGGTATAACGGCTATTGTCCACGTTATGGCCGCGTCGATATCCTACATAGATTATACTGCTCGTTACGACTTCGTATCGAAAAGTTATTACTAGCTTGGGACTCGAGGGTTCGTCTAAGGTTCGTTTGTGTGGGATTTCTTATACTTATACCTACAGCTTCGGTGATATTGGCGTTCTTTCCGTTCAAAAATATTACCATAAACATTTAATTAAACTATCACTATCAAATTGGATTTTGTTTATTTTTGCGGTTATCTGGGGGGGAATGGTAACTTTCTGTTTCTTTCGTAATAGGTACCATTATTTTGCTGGCTTTTGGTAAAGCTTGTCTTGTATTTTCTGGCTAATCTACTTACTATATCTCTCACTCCCTCATTCGTGCGTTTTTGAGAAACGATTACAGGGTTCAGCCCCGGAGTCTCAGAGATGAAACAAACAGACAAACTCACTTCTAGGTACATGTCGTGTATATTATCAGTAAGGATCATCCTACAAATAAAATGAGTCAATACTCGTGGGCTTCATATGTTAATATACCTAATAGTGGTCGTTTACAATATGGGCCACGTAACGATGTTACGTCGCGTCTGCGCCCACGTAGCGTTCACACTCGATAGGTTTAACATCAATGCGATGCGATGCCTTGAATCGGACATGATGGGATCGGGTGAACCTAATGTGGGCCGGAATTAGGTGATCGGGTTAGATATTTGGTCATTGTTGATAATTTGAAAATAAAATTGTTAATTTTGTGAAGATGTTTTGCTTGACAGTTTTACATGCCATTACTTGTATCGTGATAATAATGATTTCATGACTATCTCGGGAGGAAATATTTTGATAACCTATATATGGTTAGTTCTAAATCATCTGCCTTGCCTTTTCCCAACTATACAGTGTGAGTCTTCATAATGTGCACATAACGAAATGTGGGAAACATAGCTTAATTTTATCGACGGAAAAAATATTTGAAAAAATATTTAAAAGGATCTTTACCTGCTAAAGTATGGTGATTGCAAGGCCTTTCTTTAACAGTTGATAGGAAATGTTGTGATTGAGTTATAAACATGGTATTTTTACGTTTAGAAATCTGATACGATGGAGAATAATTTAAAGTAATCAAAAAGGGTAGGTAATCGGGGCTTTTATTGAGTAATTTTACAATTATTGTAAAAATTGATGAAAAAATATCAGATTTTTGTTAAAAAACCATAATTCTCAATTTATTGAGGGCGATTGTTTACACAGGGGTCACAGCAGCGAACAATAATTTTAAAAATGCTAAATTTTTTAATTTTTTAAAATATATTTCCGTCGATAAAATAAAGCTTAGTTTCCCTCATTTCGATATGTGCACATTATGAAGACTCACACTGTATTGGGGTCGGCTTCCAGTCTAACCGCATGCAGCCGAATACCAGTATTTTACATGGAGCGACTGCCTATCTGACCTCCACAACCCAATTACTAGGTAATACGATAGGTACCCCTTGGTAAGACTGGCTGTCAGACTTTTGGGCTTCTGATTACCCGTGACGACTGTCAAAGATTCCTTGAAAGCCGGGAAAGAAAGATTGAACGTGCTTTCCGAGGCAAGGAGAGGTCTTGATATGTAAAGATGGTCACCCATCCACGGGCCAACCGCGGCAAGCGTAGCTTAACCTGATCAATCGACCCGTGGGGCTGTTATTACTTAGCCACAGTCTCTGGCTAGTTCTACAAATTGAGGAATTATGGTTGGCTCAGGTCGTAGAATAATATTATATACTAGCACTTTGCCCGCGACTTCGTCCGCGTGTATTTCGTACTTTCCTCTAAAAATTTCGAATATGTATGTTTATGATCTTTATCATTTATTTAGATTAATAAGTATTCGGGCCAATTTTTAAGTTTGTAGATCAAAGGAATCAGATTTTTCAAATAAACGGGATCCTCGCTTTTCACCCCCACAAGGCTGGATTTTTGAAAAATCGTTTGGGATGACGTGTCCATAACTTGACTCAAAGACCGATACCTACTCATTTTCGAGTTAATGGAAGCAAGCAGTAAAATCCACCCCTTCTTCTTCTTAGCGTGTCGATAGCAATCTAAATGGACTCGACCCAGAATTCGGCTACTTGTTTGGCGCCATTACCAGCGTCCACCAGTTCCTATAACGTGCAGCTGACAGGACATGCAGGACACGATATTAAGTGTCCCATTGTTTGTGGAACAGCACCACATTTACACTCCAAGGCGGAGTCGTCTATGAATCTCCACCTGAACAGGTTTTCCTTGCTTCAGCTAACCTGGGTCCGGAGTTTGTTTAAAGACTTCCAGATTACCCAAGGTTACTCATGTCCAGGTGGGAGGTCTTCAGCGGGTGGGACGAACGGTTTGGGTAAGGAAGGACTGTCTCGCCACAGCTTCAGTCTTTCTTGTCATGGTTCACCAGTGAGTTGACGACACACTTTAAAAAACTGTTTAGGCTTTTCAGCCTTTGTGGCACAAGGATGTTGTCGTGCAAAGGGTCATGTGTCGGAGACCATTTTGGCTCTTTCGCTGGAGCCAGTGCTCTGCGAACCACTGGTGGCGCTATTCCTGCTAGTGGATACAGCATTTGCTACTATATTTCTCAGCAATCCACCCCTTAAACTTTATTACCCTTTTCCACCTTGGTAGGAGTCGAATTTTGAAAAACCCTAAAACTAACTACACCTTTTCACCTCGTTAGGGGTACATTTTCGAAAAACCCTGATACATGTTATTTTTGGTCTTAAGTTAAATACCGAGTTTCGAGTTAATCGGACCGCCCGTTAAAATTCTTCCATACAAATTTTAACACCCCCCAATCCTCTTTTAGGGGGTAGTTTAGAAAAACAAAAAGTGTCAATCTTCAGAATTTACTTTCGTGCCAAGTTTCAAGTTTATTAACCAAATAAATAAGATTTTTCATATTTAACTGTATCCTCGCTTTTCACCCCCACGGGGGTGGAATTTCGAAAAATAGTTTGTGATGTGTTCATTACTTGACTCAAAGATTATTTATACCAATTTTCGACTTAATCAAGCCACGCAGTAAAATCCTCCCCTGTAAAATTAAGTACACCTTTTCACCCCGTTAGGGGTAGATTTTCGAAAAACCCTGATACGTGTTATTCTTTATTTTTGGTCTTAAGTATAAATACCGAGTTTCGAGTTAATCGGACCGCGCGTTAAAATTCATCCATACAAATTTTGACACCCCCCCCAATCCCCCTTTAGGGGGTAGTTTAGAAAAAAAAAATGCCAAACTTAATAATTTACTTAGATAAGTATTCGTGCCAAGTTTCAAGTTTATTAACTCAAGGAGTAAGATTTTTCATACAAACGAAATCCCCCCTTTTCACCCCCTTAAAGGTAGAATTTCCAAAAATCCCTTCTTAGTGCTCCCCTACATTATAAAAGGAAGCCGTGTGCAAAATTTCACATTCCTAGACCCAGTAGTTTCGGCTGTACGTTGATATGTCAGTCAGTCAGTCATTCATTCAGTCAGTCAGTTTCTTCTTCTTTTATATATATAGATTTTTCTGATTTTGTTTACTGTAGCCGATCATATACTTTTATTGTTTCTAAAACTTGCGTTTCTTGTGTTTAGGTCCTGTAAGCCCCCTAAGCAACTGTTATAAATAAACCCCTTTACATCTATGAAAGACTCAACTCTATGCATAGCCATAGCCTGAATTAGATTGTTTTCGCTGGGAAGTGTCAAAGGTAATCCCTTATTTATGTAAGATCAGCCAATGCGTAGTTTCAGCCGATTCTAGTCCATCAGCCCTCTTTCGGAGATGTCGTCTTCCAAAGGCGGAGGATATCATTATCTATAAGATAAGGATATCCATCAGAAATTCAACCATAAACGATACCTTTACACTTCTATTCTCAAGATCTGCAGCCGTACTGCGACTCCCATACAACGAGACGATCTAAACTCTTGCGCACAATATTGCTGATTTTTCCGCAAACAAAACCTTACAAGAGCTCGTACAAGAGCGATCAGGAGTAAGGACCTGTAAGTAGTTGTCTAGCTACTCGTCAGAGAGCGGTGGGAGCGGTGGGAGCATGTCTGGGCGCGGGCGCAGCGTGACAGATAGATTGCAGCCGAGCGACCTCTGCCGGCTGCACGTCCCAGCAGTAGGGTGGCTACTCATTTAGGCTACGTTGTGACGTGGGATATGCTGCAGACTACTTTGTCCTTGTATGTATGGACATTACAGTTCCGAAGCAGAATAACCCGGTGAGTGTATGGGCCCTTTGATTTAATTACAGGTTTTAAAAAACATTTTGAAAAAGTTTTAGCAAGAGCTCAGCAAGAGTGGAAAAAAACTACTCTAACTCTAAAGAATCTACAAACTACAAACATGTCGAAAATGACAGCCTTCTTATTAATTATCAACAAAGAAAACTTGTCTTTTAATAACATAAGTATTAAGTATTTTAAAGAGCTGAACTCTGCCAAATTCCAAAGATACTTAATCTAGATCATTCCATGTGTCTATCCTACTATGCCCACAACAGCTAGTCCCTCTACAGACAACTCACGGCTTCGCTAGCAACTGGCAGCGCGCACAATGAAAAACTGGCGTCGTTCATAAATTATCGGCGCAATGGCGGCGCGTGACGTGGTCTGCGCGCGCGCACCGCGGCCGGTGCACGACCCAGAACATCTCATAGGATGGGGGCAGAAGGACCAGCACAATCACCAGCCTCTGATGATTATCATAGAAAGGAATCTTATGTGACGTTTATATAAAAAAAATTGGTGCAATAATTATTATCTTAACTTATTTTGCCACTGTCTGCGTAGTTCCTAATGTTGGTAGGTCTGGTACTCTGGTACATCAAAAATATTACATTCCTGCGTATTGTCCTGTGAAGTAACAATACTAGCAAACTCCAAGCAACCTACGACTGCAGTTATTCAAGCTGTTCTGTTTAACCATCACTTGAGGAAGCAGTGCTCACTGTTGCTTATATCTTCGCATTCCTTCTTATTGTCATTATGTTCGGAGTTCTCCTTCTGTAATACGTTGTGGTGTGGCACTATCCTCTATGTTTATGCTGATTAATAGGGATAAATCGATGGACAGCGCCGTGATACGTGGATAAATTACTTTTATATAGCTACAATATTTTTACTCCCTTTACGATTATGCTGCACGGGATCATAATATTAAACTGTGGTATTACTTCACTATACTGACTGTACTGATTTGGTTAAGTTATTGTTATTGTGTCGCACCTTCTATCAAAAAAGGTAAACTCATCACCGTTGTTATCAACTTCGGAGTCCATTTCTTCCAGAATCTCACTCTCAACGGATGTACCTGCAACTGACTGGTCCTGTGCGAGATGGAACAGCTCAGCAGCACTCGTGACTTCAGTCCGGTCGCGAATTTTCCTACAGACTTTTTTCTTCGGCTCACACCAAGCTTACCCCGCTTCTTTGCCGACCATGTTACGTTTTAGAGTGTCGCCGCAATTGAGGATTATTATTTTAACTTTTTTGGATCGTTACTGATTCTTTTTAATTAAATTCACTATTTGAATAAAGAATTTTTTATAAATTTTGATTAAAAATAGAAAATCAACTGTCAATCAGGATTCCTATAAAAGTGAGAGCCTTTTTACAAAACCATTACAATATCTGCATCGGACCTGAAAAAAATTGCATCGATATGGAGCGACGACATCATTTGACACGAGAAGAGATGATGAGAGCCGTCGGAATGTTGCAAGCTGGTTCCAGGCAATGTACTGTGGCTGTCGCTCTTGGGACTACACAGAGCGTCATAAGCCGCCCTCTGGACACGCTATCGTATCACGGGCAGCGTGGCCGCGCGACATGGAGGACGATCTCGCATCACCACTCGCTGACAGGACCAGTACATCCAAAATACTGCTCGACGGAATCGTACCATGAACGCCTGTTGACTGCTAGGCTCCACTACTCTTCAGGCTTACTGATAAGCGACCAAACCATCCGAAATCGTTTACGTGAAGTGGGTATGCGTTCCCAAAGCCCGCTGAGAGTTCCACCTGTAGCACCCCGCAATCTCGCTCGCGAACACAGAAATTGGGAGGAAGAAGACTGGCGTTGTGTTTTTTGCTTTTCTGATGAATCTCATTTCGGTATGAGGCCGGATACAAGACGTACTCGAGTTTTGAAGACCTCTGGACGTCAAGAACGTTTGAAATTTTGTCAGGAAGTTCATTCATATGGAGGGGGAACAATAGTGATTTGGGCCGGTATTTGGATCGGCGGAAGTACCGATCTCATTTGGATCAGAGGCAACCTCAATGCTCAGATTTATGCTTAGAGGATTGTTTGAATACGCAATTCTTCATTGCATCCATATGTATTACATAGATGGTATTACAAAGTAAATGATCAATATGGACATATGGACCCTGTCGGGCACAGGAACATTAGGAGAGCAATTCAATATTATTATAAATTAGATGTGCTTCATTGGGTGTATAATTATGTATATTTATATATTATTAGGTTTGTGTTTGTGCGAAAAGGCTTCAGTACCGTAGACCACATTCATACTGTTCGACAAATTGTACAGAAGACCGAGGAGTACAATCAGCCGCTGTGTATGGCATTTGTGGACTACGAGAAAGCCTTCGACTCCATCGAAATATGGGCAGTTCTGGCCTCTCTGCAACGATGTCGAATTGACTGGCGCTACATCGAAGTGTTGAGATATTTGTATGACGCTGCAACGATGACTGTCCAGATCCAGGATCAGAAAACCAGCCTTATCCAACTGCTCAGGGGGGTGAGACAGGGGGATGTAATATCCCCTAAATTGTTTACCAACGCTTTGGAAGACGTCTTCAAGACGCTAGACTGGACTGGACAGGATATCAACGTGAACGGCGAGTATATCTCACATCTTCGGTTTGCCGATGACATCGTCATAATGGCAGAGACGCTGAAACAGCTAGACCAAATGTTACACAGCCTAAATGGAGCCTCCCGGCGCGTTGGCCTCGCCATGAATTTGGACAAGACAAAAGTCATGTACAATTCCCAGTTCTTGCCGAGTCCAATCCACATCGAAGGGTCGCTTCTCGAAGTTGTGAAGGATTATGTCTACTTAGGCCAAGTCATCCAGCTCGGTAGACACAACTTTGAGAAAGAGGCCGACAGGAGGATCCAGTTGGGTTGGGCAGCATTTGGAAAATTTCGTCAAGTCTTCTCGTCGCCTATCCCGCAGTGTTTGAAGACTAAGGTCTTCAACCAGTGCGTCCTGCCCGTCATGACATACGGTGCTGACGGTCGGGCTGGTCCACAAATTCAAGGTCGCTCAGCTCGCTATGGAGCGAGCTATGCTCGGAGTCTCTTTGAAGGATAAAATCAGGAATGAAATTATCCGGAAAAGAACCGGAGTTACCGACATAGCTTGCAGAGTAAGCAAACTGAAGTGGCAGTGAGCTGGCCATGTCTGTCGAAGGACCGATGGCCGGTGGAGCAGACGAGTCCTGGAGTGGAGACCGAGTATCGGCAAGCGTAGTGTGGGACGCCCCCCAGCTAGATGGACGGACGACCTAAAGAAGGTGGCTGGGGTAGACTGGATGCGGAAGGCGGAGGACAGGGTGCTGTGGCGCAGTCTGGGAGAGGCCTATGTCCAGCAGTGGACTGCGATAGGCTGAGTTGATTGATTGATTGAGGTTTGTGTATATAGGTATAGTATATTAGTTATTTTATGTAAGTCATCATCTGCCTAGCCTTTTCCCAACTATCTTGGGGTCGGCTTCCAGTCTAACCAGATGCAGCTGAATACCAGTATTTTATGTAAGTATTACGTAATAATAACGTAGGAAATTATTATGAAATTCTTATTAAACTATGTTATTATTTATGTATTCATATTTTCATATCTATATTTGATTTTCTATATTCCTTATTATACATACATAATCAGCCTATAATGTTCCCACTGCTGGGGCACAGGCCTCCTCTCGGTGAGAGGGAGTGGTCCGTAATCCACCACGCGGGCCCAGTGGCTGTTGGCAGATATCACATGTCTTCGAATTTTTGGTTCTAGGACATGCCGGTTTCCTCTCGATGTTTTCCTTCACCGTTTTGACAGCAGTGGTGATGAAATAATTTACACAAAGTAAAACGCCTGTCTGGGTTTGAACCTACGACCTACAACTCGTAAGTCGCGGCCGTTATCACTTGGCCACCACTGCTCCCCATATTATATTATATTTCATAATGTTTGGTGTAAGTATATGAGAGACAATAATTTCATTTTGCGATTTGTCATCTAAAAACTCCTTTACTGAGTAGGTAGTATGACTTGGATTCCAGAAATTGTTTCAATTTATTGATAAATATATTTGTTTTGTTTACTTCTCTAATGACATTTGGCAATTTATTATAATTTTCTATGGAAATAACTTTCTAATCTAATTTCAGATGTGATCATCCTTTTGCGAAGCCGGTTGAATGTTTCTTTTCGACTAATGCATGACAATGTACGTCCACACACGGCTAGAGTCGTAACACGCACTCTTGCTGATGCTCGCATTAACGTTCTGCAGTGGCCTGCTCAATCGCCAGACCTCAACCCAATTGAGCACGCATGGGATATGCTCCAAAGAAGAGCCGTGCATACCCCACAACAACTTTTTGACTAACTTGTTAGAAAGAACGTGGGCGGCCATTCCTCAAGGTGATTTTGATGAACTGATTTTAAGCATGCCAAATCGTTGTGATTGTGTGATTCGTGTCAACACGGTGGAAAGACAGATTATTAATTTTTTTATCTATACTTACAATAAAAATTTAAATAATCCTCATTTTTGCGTTCTTTTGCCATTTAATTGACTACATTCACTTATGTTAATTTCCCATAATTTGCAAAAATTTAAATTTTTCTTAATTTTTATAAAATATAGGGATAAGTTGTTAACTTAAACTTAGAAATTTAAGTAAAAAGCTAGTCTGGAAGACTAAATTTGGTAAATATTAATTGGATATTTTTTAATAGTTATAAATGTATTTGATCCTTAGAGACTTTTGATGGGTGTTTATTTATAAGCGATGTCTAGCTTTTTATCAACTATATTGGGGTCGGCATCTAGTATACTATTACCGGATGTAGCTGAAAACCAGAAAATAATGTATTGCCATGTAAAGCAATAGGTATCATCTATTGAAACCGAAGTATCGTCCTCTCATCTCCGTGTCCGTGGTGTCCGTCTGGCGGCGCGGGCGCAGGTCGGTGACGTGCTGGCGCGTCGTTTGTCCGGCGCGAGTTACGGCGCGATCCGCGATACTCCGCTGTTCTGATTGGTACACGCGCGCGATGAGCGATAAGTGCGGGTTCACACGTCCGCATCACGCCACGCTCAGATGGAGTTAGGGGCAGTGCAGATGATGAGAAGTGACGCCTTGGAATTGCCTCAAAGAAATACTGCTCTTGCACACGACAGCATGCGCACATTGATAATTTGATACCACTAAAAAAGATTAAAATCACCGTGTTAAGTTGTATGGTGGTGAGCCTATCGCCATCTTCTATCAGAGTCCTAAGATAATTAGGCACCTTAGACTAGTAGGTAGGTAGTAGTGAGGTAGTTTTAAGAGAAGTAAGATGCTTCCTGACCTCCTCCCCCCGGATATCTACAACATGGGCTTTCAATGAAACTAAAGCCCCGCGCGTGCAAAACTAAGACATATTTTGATAATTGGTATCTAACAACAGTTTGTAATGTGTCCAGCAACAGTGGCATGCCACTCTCCACTCGTGAGCACTCTTCTTAAGCCGCTCGTCTGTGATTGGTGCTCGCTAGATGCGGCGATAACGCGCAACAAGGAGGCTGTATCGCAACATGTTCGCGAACACAATGAAGCAATTTATTGCTCCAACAGCTCATAAATATTAGTATTGTTGTAACTGTATTTGTTCGTAAGGTTAGCTCGTTTGATGCTATCTACTCTATGGGATGCAATTAGTCGCTAATGATTTTTATTTATTTATATTTGCGTATGTTCTAAATGCATTAAATTTTGGTAATATTTGGTTATAATCAAATGGTAGATCTGGCATTTTCGAAATATGTCATCTAGGCAGGAGCCTTTCGCTATTTAGTGAAGTTTGATGACATGGAAGTACCTAACTAATATCGTGTGCGAGTCCGACTCGCACTTGGCCAGTTTTTTTTATACATTATTCATAGGTTTCTGCGCGAACTTTATTTGTTTTTTCTTTTTCATATACCTACATAATCTCGCAGCAACTTGGACGTAAGAGCTGCGTGCTCTTAGAACAGCATGAAGCAATGAGCTGAAGCCCTCACGACGCCATAGATCAGGCGATAAGGCTAGAGCTGCTGGAAAAGATTGTAATGTATCCGCAGATAGCAGCTGCGATTAGTAGCCAGCGCTAGTCGTAATACGTCACGTCTGTTGCAGCTCATTTGCGTTGAGATGAAGGGCGTAGGAGATTCACTATCATTTTAGTTGCAAGAATGATTATAAGCTACATAATATTCATTAGACATCTGTATTAGGTTAGATTGTTTTAGATTTAGCTGCGTTTGATACAGACGCCTGCACTAAGTGGTGAAACTCATAAGATATCGATCAATTAAGCACGAAGCCATATCTAAGTTGCTGCTGAGACTGAGAATGTTCTCCTAGATGTTCTCTCGAGTTGTCTCGTATCTGCTGCTACACGAAAATGGGACGATGTCAGCCAGGTTGCAAAGCGTTTACGTCCTGGAAGCGTTAGATGTAGGTACTAAACTATCCTACCACATTTTACGACTAGGCAATAAAACCCAAAACTTACCAATCTGCAGCCAAGACATAGTAAACCAAACTTAAGATAACCATAGACTAGTTTATACGCAATCTAATCTGCAAGTTCAATGAACATTCTATTCAAAATGACCTGTAACAGATCGCATTTGATCAGTGGTCTACATCGAAAACTGTAATTACAAGTTCTTCCTCATACTTTTTGCAAAGCTAGCCAGATTTAAGTGGTACACACAGTAGGTACATCACTATGATTTAAGGCTATGCATAGTAGCGTGAGTGATCTTAATAATAGCTCGGATCCGTCATTCGGAGCAGTCTTGAAGAAAAAAGTAATTTGATGAGTTGAGTGCCCGGCGGGGCGTGGCGCGCGCGCAGGCTTCAGGTCACGGCTTTGATCACATATCTAACAGGCTGTTTGTTCCACTGATGTACGACGAGCACTTTGTGACTCGTGCGGACACCCAGACTTAATCTGTAATCGAGAAAGCGCAGTAAGCCACCTTATAATGCTCGATATTTCTTCCATCGGTATGAAGCGAGCTCGTTGCCCTGTAAACCTGCAGGACACTGATACTATTATTCACACTATCTCGCGTTTCTTGTGATAGTTTAGATCCTAGTTACCGTTATCCCTTCCACTAAGAATAGGTGTTAACTCGAACCGATTTCAAGACTAGACATCAGACAGGGATCGATCGTGTGACCCCGCATCGTTTCGCTAATAAACCAGCGATAGTGCAGGAGGGACGCCTGCGCCTGCGCAGCCAGGCCGAGGTCACGGGGAGGCTAGCCCAGCGGCGGGGCGGGGCGCGGGGGGCGTGGCCGCACTGCGCTCCCATTGGTGTATACAGTTAGAAAGGCGCACGCGCATTCACCGAGCTTTATTAGCGATTTGATGGTCAACTCCTTAAACAATGCTGGAGAACGTAAACAATGGACTGAAACGTGACCGCGGGGTCGCGGGCTCTGTTCCCGTTTCAATTGCACGACGTGGCGCAACCAGAGTGGCTCATTGTAACGCTGTTTGTTTTTTTGTTGTAACATGAGAGGATGTTGCGCGCGCAGCTTTTTGTGAGCGAGCGATTAAAATTTCGCAGCGGATGACGACGGACGGCGGCGCGCGGCGGTGCGGTGCGGTGCAGTGCGGTGCGGTGCGGAGCGTTTTTATTGTTGTGTAAGCATTGCACTCGATGCGCGGATCGTGTTATTATTTCTAGAAGAAACGGTTGCGGCTGCGCTGATTAATTCAGCCAAACAAGTTATTAAGTTACGTCGTAATGTTCAGGTGAAGCTTTGTGCGCAGGTTGTGCAATGTGACCGCAGGCTTTATGACAATGGCTGACACTGGCGACACACAGCTCTATTTTCTTGGCTTAATATCATCAAAAGTTGTAGTAGAAAAACACTTCTTCTGCTGCTTTGCTAAATAAAACTCTTTCAGACCTTAACTTGACAGTTCATTGCTAAGTAACCGATATTATTAAAACTACGTTAAAATGCTAATGCTGCAAATATATATGAAAAAAAAAAATGAATGAATTCGGTTTGCCGTCCTATCGTATAATGAAGTCGCTCCGCACTTGCGGCGTTATCGAATGCTAGATCAGGAAAATGGTGTTCAATGACATAGTATTGGACTATACTCATCATGATGATAAGCGTAAGCGATGATGGAACCTGTGCAGGGTTCCAATCAAAATGTATTTCTTTTAAAAAAATGGGTAATAGAAAGCGACCCGCTTACATTCTCTATTAGTTCCGCAATACCAATGTCTTCTTTTGCTGAAACGTGGCTGACACAACGACCTACACTACTGACAATTCTGTCGTTAAACTATATCTATTTATGGGCCGGGCGTGACCTTTTCTTATCCATCCTTTAGATCCAACGAAATTATTTATAATTCCATTTTTTTGAAAGCTACTTATACGAAATAGAAATTAACTGCCACGCGTAGCAAAGTGGTTCGTTGATGTCTTTTGTTCTGTGCTACGATTATTGCTATGAAGTACAAATGATGCTACGAATTATTATGCAAATGTGGCGACGGATTATACTACTAATGGTGATACGAACTTATACTACGAAAGACGCTACGAACTACTAATAATGCTACAACTGATAATGCAAATGATGCTAAGGATTATACTAGTAATGGTGCTACGAATGACGCTACGAAGTATGTTTGATGCTATGAATGATAATGCGAATGGTGTGACGAATTAGACTAGTAATAGTGCTACAAAATTATACTATGAATCATGCGACGAATGATACGATTCGGTGTTAAGTAACCCGATGGTAAGTACCTGCCACCCGATGGTAAGTACCTGCCACCCGATGGTAAGTACCTGCCACCCGATGGTAAGTACCTGCCACCCGATGGTAAATAATTACAAATCAAATAATTTATCACTTTACAAATGCGGGTAATTATTGTTCACATAGATGTTTTTTAGGGTTCCGTAGTCAACAAGAAACCCTTATAGTTTCGCCATGTCCGCCCGTCGTTCTGTCTGTCCGCGGCTTTGGTCAGAGATTCTTAATACTAGAAAACTGTTATTTGGCATAGGTACATAATAATCTCACCGACAAAGTGTGTTTGTTTAACTTTATGGGTACCTCCTACACGTAAAGTGGGGATGATTTTTTTCTCGTCTAACCCATACTGTGGTATTAAGTACTGACACTCCGATGGTAAGTACTTACGACAATAGGCTATTTGACAATGTAAAAAATAAGGTCATAATTATTGACACTCGTATAGATTATCGCTTTTAAAATCGATTTGCATTAATTTTACTACAAAACAATGTATTATTTATAAAAAAAATCCCGAAAAAACTTCATCTTTTTAAATCTGGCGCCACGTAATCGAAAACAGTCTGGATTGGCTGAACTTAAGATGACGTTATGATTTAGTAAATTTCTGTCTATCGTTGACAGAACAGATGACTTTTGTCTAGTATCTCGACCGTTTCAACGTTTGTTTACGTGAATCGTGACGTCACGACGCCATATTGTTAAAGATACCGTTTTGGCGGCTTATTTAAACAGTACATTTTTATTTACTATTTTTTAAAAGAAATACATTATGCAATTTGAAGTAATAGGTTTTTGTGGGCTCGTTAGACACCATTAAATAATCTGAGATGTTTATCAGAAACCAGTCAAATAGCCTATTGCTACAAATAAGGGGAAGATAATAATCGAATAAATTTTCCTGTAGCTTCTGTTAACCAACTTCTATCCTCTTCTTCTCTTTTCTTCTTTCTTTTCTTTCTTCTCTTTTTCTCTCTTCTTCTTCTTCTTGTTCTGCTAACTTGTGTTGTGTTTGTTATGTACATAAATAACATAACCTACCCTAACTTCTGTAGCTCCCCGCGACCCCCGGCGTAGGTGTGAGAGGGAACACCGGGGTGGATTTTAGCCAGTCAGAGTCTGACAGACCCCGTCGCCCGCCCCAGGGCGACGGACATTCATGAGGATTTTCCACCCCGGAAACAAAAAAAAAACAGTTATGTTATGTGACATTACAAAGTTCCTGGTGAATAATTTTTCTAGAAGTCAAAGGTAACGCAAAGCAAAAGGCACCTGACTCATGATCTCACCATATAATTAGCACATCCGGTAATAACGCGAATATTGTAAATCACGCACACCCCAGACTAGTTAGTTTGTAGTCTGTTGTGCTGAAAGGAAGTATTAATCTCGGAGATTCATGACTTGTGCAGCCATTATTATTTGAACCGGAAGTCATCAATGTCAGATATTTACCATTAAACAGATGGTGCGCCGAACTCTATGACAATTAAATATGAGTTATCTATAAAGACGGATAGGTACTGTTAAATAAGCAGGAGCTTTAAGATGGCATGTATATACAAGCAGGTATATACAGGCAGGTATATACAGTATTCTACTGTTGGGCTTTTTCTCTCGGAAAAAAATAGTAGATGATTCTTAAAATATTTGAACACGTTCATCGCGGCATTAATTAGCCCTTCCTCTACAACCTTATAATTGTTATTGACGTGAATACGTTTTTAAAATTCTTCCATAGTGGGAGGCAAGTCAAAACCAATGATAACAAAATCGGGGGATACAGTTTGGTGTTGCAGCTTCATATCTATCATCACCATCCTAAATTCAATTACAGCATTGGATAGCTAAAGGATCAAAAAATTCATCACGCCAAGTGAGGACTGTGACGCAACGCAAGCGGTGGAGGGGGAAGCGCCGCCATGTTTTAGGTAATTTTGCTGCGTATCGAGATTTCCACTTAGTTTCCTATATATAGTTACTTTACTCTTTGACTTAGTATAACTTTTGACTTGAAAAAGCTACGACGTTCGTTTAAGTTTCAATCGTCAGCTCTCGTCAAAATCTATCGATTATATACAAAAAATTTGTGTAAAATAGTGACAGTGAATATAATACTGTACTGACTGTGTGTGACTGTACAACACACGGCCGTGTCCATGACACAGTCACACCCCATTTTTTGTTCTACGGGTTGGATTGTCGAACTCTAGCCGACTGATCCATATGGCCAAAATTTAATTTCACTTTCAGCTCTGTAACACATGTTCATATGAAAATAGGTATACTAAATAACATATATTTGAATGAGGGACTCGTTTTTATAAAGTAGTTTTCAAGATATTAATTTTGTGCCCAGATGAATCAGAATGTGATACATATTAATCAGAAACAGAAATAAAACGTAATAAATACACCGTTAGTTATGAATGTAAATTCTAAACAATAATTATTAATTCTTAAATAGGACTAAGACATATCAAAAGTATCATATTTAGAACAAGATTATACTCCTGTCATTTTTTATTATTCAAAAGGTTATAGCTAAGTAAATAATAATAAATAAGATTAAAACTACTGACTTGTACACGGTCAAAAATTGGACAAGGAGAATTACGCAACAAAAGCTATATATATATATATATCGTGCTGGAGAGGGGAAAAACTAATTTATTTTATTATTCATATGGGGTTTTGACCATACGAATCAGGCACAGATGAATCAGGATTTTGCCTACAATCATGCATAACTCATCGTACATACAGACTTCATTATTTTCATTTTTCTACAAGAATCTATAACCCAAAAGCATCACACGAAACACAGATTGAAGTTTTAAAACAATAAAATAAATTTTATAAAGTAGGCATTGTAATCAGGATGCCACCTGAACCAAACACAGATGAATCAGGTATTTTCCTTCGTAACACCGGATCTAAGCCAACCAGCCGCACATCCACCTTCTAGGTCGTCCGTTGCACGACTGGCTTCCCCCCGCGCTGGAAGCCAGACTCTCATTATTATTACCCGACCAAGTACGGTCAAGTGCAGCTTACGCCACATTAATCAGTATTATACGCCGGACACTTCTTTTTTACTTATTTATAAACAGACTAACGTAGTTATAACTAATACACATTTTTTTTGTAAGAGGACAATTCATTTCCTTTCGATATAATTATAATTTATATTGATGTATCAAAGGGAAAATGCGACATCGACCATTTTGTTCCGGAAAATGGCAAACGGACGCGCTATATGAATCAGAAGAACGACCTTCAAATATTTTAATTTTGTACCTAGACAGCAATTATTAAAAAAAAATCATTTGTCCTAGTAAGGGATAAAGCTAAACTGTACAAAAAAAAATATTACATGCCGTTTTTTTAGTTGGTTACAGAAATATACCCACAGACATCGAAAATTTTGTCCCTGAAGAATTACCCTAAAACCTTTTAGATTTCCAACGTAATGCATCTTCTGTGACAATAACATGCTACCGCATGAGCATGCTCCGGGGGCAGCAAAGTCTACCATCTACTCATCGGGTGAAATAGCACGGTTGTTGAATTTTATTGATTGTAGATAAATTAATCTCCGCCATCACCCAGACATTCTCTGTTTAATTTTGATGGATCCCTTCCATCCGTCTCCGACTCTTCACTCTGTAGAGAGGCATGACTTGTGCAGTACAGTTAGAGAACAATTAAGTACGTGAGTGCAATGCGCGCATAGCTGATCTGTGGTGAGATGCGCGCGCGCCACTCGCATACTAACTGCCCGTAATGTTGGTAAGAAATGAGGGCGCGGACTTAAAGTGTGTTTCCCTTCAAATAAAAAAACCGTGGCATGCTAGGGTTGATTCTGTGTAAGCTATTCATAGAAGGACTTTGCCTTTATGTAACCTTCCCTTAGATTATCATGATTTGGAAATAAAGACCCAATAGAAAACTATTCGAAAATTTTGAAACGTAGGGTACGAGTATATGCACGCGAGGTCGTTAAATTCTTGGAGTTTTACTGCCAGTTAGCGTTAAGTTAGCACATTATTCGTTAGATATTTAAGAATAGCTAACAAAACTACTCATTACCGCACTCACATAAAACTTTCTAACACACTATACGGCTGCTCCCTCAACAAACTCCAGAAAAGAAAATAAGTCAAAACTCACCGCAGTTCGACAGAACAGTTGATCACTCATAGATAAGTATAATAAGTATAATGTTATGTACGGTAAGTACGACGCTATGTACGATAAGCACAATAACCGTCACTTAGCATGCGGGCGACGCGCGACACGACTGCGCGTGAGTCGCGCTCGTGACGGGGGCGGGGCTAAGCAGGAGTTTCGGTAGGTAGCTTAATTTGATTAGGTTTTTGATTAAGATAATTTGAATGTCCCATCATCTTGTTATGTAGGTAGGCATGTAATGTACTCAAGGTACGTACCTATGCCTCGCATTCTTCCATCTTTGTTTGGGTTGGGCGGTTTCCAGTCTAATCTGTCATTTACGTGCAGAAACTAACTTCTTCTGCAACCATTGGGTTTGCTTTTGTTTCAGGTTCTGAAATCTTCCAGATCGGTCGACTTTCATGCTTAGATTATACCCGGCGGCGCGTGAGTCGCTGCCCGGAATGTTACCACTTCATTATATTTCATTTTTATACCTTCATTTTGCAATGTATATTTATTTTATTTCTTATTTTGATTGTTGTTACTTTTTATATCTACTCGTTTAAGCTGCACTAGTTGACGTCATGACGTCAACACCGGCTGTGGCTAAGAACCAGCGCTGGGGCTCTGTCTCGTATAGGGCTTTAGCATTATGCTGAGCGATGGCCGTTTTGCGTGGATGTAACGCTTGTTTTCTATCAACTTGTTATTTTTTTGTGTTTGTGTTCTTTTGATGCGTCATGTTTGCCGCAAATAAACGTAGTTTCTTTCTTTCTTCATGCTCTCTGGTTTCTCGTAACAACTGCAGTTCTTTAGTTGTCGTTGTGTCCTGCTTTTGTATTCTCAAAGAGAAGAGAATATCTCGACTTGTCCTCTTGAGATAAATGTGATGTTAAGATGGAGAATCAACACGAAATATGAAAAAAAAACATACCTACGTTTAATATTCCCTCGTGAAAATAAAGAAAAAACCGCCCTCTTCCATTCAATCAGCAGCCTGCAATAAATCTTACCTAAACTAAAAGCACTTACTGGGCATATCTTAATACAAAAAGAAAATCTCCAGTTTAAATTGAGATGCTGTAGGTATTCATTAAGATGGGCCGAATGTGGCCCATAAAGTTGGCCATTAGTGGCCGGTGGGCTATCTTAACGAGCGCGTCACGGCGGCGATGCGATTGGCGCACAGATATGCGCCCGCGCATGTTGGAACACTATTGATTAGGTACTTGATCTGCAAGTACTTATCGGCTCGGTACTGATTTATTGACGGGGCAGACGTTATATTTATGTAGATTGATGTAGGTATTTGTTATTATCTGAAGATGTTTGCAATACGATAGCAGATGCTGATTGGGTCTGGTTGTTACCAGCATCAGCATGGATACCAGCATGTGCTATCGTATTGCGAAGCATCAGAGGGTGATTCTCGTAATTTTAAGAACGTTTACGGTCTGATCTCAGTCTGTCATCTGTCAAAAATACATCTGCGGTGCTACTCTGTTAAAATCTCACCGTGAAAACTTAGGTGAAGTGAGCGTGGAGTGAGCTGTCAATAGTGTCAATTCCTAGCAAAAACCAACTCACTTCACCTAAGTTTTCTCGGTGAGATTTTCACAGAATCGACCGGCTGATTTCCCTAAATTTTTGTTGTTGTCAAGTTTTTGACATTTGTTTGCCGGCAAGATGAGACTGCGACTAGATTTTTAATGTTTTAAATTACGGTATTTGGTCTTCAGGTTGCTGAATGAGCTACTTAATGTGCCAAGCAGAAGCTATATCTAGGTATCTAATATTATTACATATTATGTCCCACTGCGAAGGCTTCCTTTTACCTTTTTGTACACTTATTGTTCAGGTATTATAGATTTACACCTGTTTTCTAAATCATCGTCTGCCTAGCCTTTTCCTAACTATGTTGGGGTCGGCTTCCAGTCTAACCGAATGCAGCTGAATACCACAGTATTTTACATGGAGCGACTGCCTATCTGACCTCCACAACCCAGTTACTGATAAGATAAGATAAGATTTATTTATTTGTTAAACATTGTATATACAAGAGCATGCAAGATATTATATAGTTTGAGTCCAATCATGTTTAGCCGTAAGTATCGGCGTACAAATATTTCCCTAACAATGAAAAGAATTAACAATACTAAAAATAGAAAAATGCAATTATCAAGTTTTAATTTAGAAACTATTACAAATTAGATATTATTTTTATGTTCTAATGTCAAAATTAAATTTAAGGCAAAAACTTTAATGTCAATCAAATGCAAGAATAATGTCAAAGTTACTACATGTCTATCATTAAAAGATTTATGTCAAATTTACAAAGATAGATGTCAAAATTACAAGATTAATGTCAAAAATTACGGGAATTTTGTCAAAAATTACAAATTAATATTAGTGTCAGGAAAAAGTCAAAATTATTCAATCAAAAACTTTTTCGGCTAGAAATTCGGAGACACTATAATTTATGCTTTTTGCAATAGAAACATTTTTAATTGGCGCTTAAATGCATTACTATTTAGCGTCTTCCAACATTTAGGCAATATGTTAAATATAGTAGGCGCCATGCAAACGATACTTTTGCGCATGAGTGCCGTTTTTGCTGGGTAGACGCGCAGAATGGTCATAATCCGTCTGTTACGCTGTACGAAGTCCTTTAGACGTAAGAACAGATTCGGTTTTAACAAACATTGCGGATTCTAGGTTATATAGACACAGAAGAGTTAATATCTTGTACCTTTTAAAATATGGTTTACATGTATCAACCGTTTTTAGCCCAAACATCGATCTAAATGCATCTCTTTTGGGCCTTGAATAAAAAAATAAATAAAAGAAATGTTTTATTCAGTATGAACATTGGTAAAATTATTACATAAAGTCTTAGATAATAAGATACCAAGTAATCTCAAGGACTTGAATATGAGATTATTCAAAAATAAATTGTATGAATGGTTGTGTAGTCATAGTTTTTATAGTGTCAAAGATTTCTTTGACAACAAATGTTAAATACATAGGCTTCTGAAAATTTGTACGCTTATAACTGTTAAGCAAAAACATGTAGCTCTTGTTATTTTGTATTTTTACCATCTTTTATACCATGTTTTTAAGCAAATAAATATTATTATATTCTATTCTATTCTTAGAAATGATTTACAAAGGTATAATAATGTTAGATGCCTGCACTAGGATAAACCTGTATCACAGGCGGCATGAGCATACTTAATGATAAATTGTAGGACTATAAAATTCTTAACAATATTTAACATTAGAGGTCTTGAAATAATGACAAAAATGTTACTAATTAATTTTATACCTAGTTTACTTAAATACTATTTACCTTAAAGATCAAAATAACAAAAAGTCTTATTGTGTACGAATTATTGAGTCAGCGTAAAAATAGTTTCTTGCACTTTAAAACTTAGAAACACATGATATGATTTTGCGTCAACAGAAATTGGTAAGTGGGTTAAAGTCAATGTTGCACAAAATTAAATCACGTTCGAGGCAAGGCGAGGTTTATTCAATTTTTGCTGCGGGCGACCTGGGTGCTTAAACATCAACAGAATCGAGGGTTTGTAGGTCAGTGCAGTGTTTTGTTGCGTCAGCAGCAGGCAGTAAACCCGGAAGTCTGGCCTTAAATATGACGCTCTAGGCGCCCTCGTAGTCGATAGAGTTGATGTACCTGTATTCCGCTATTTTCCTAGCATGAGGGCACTCAGCATCTCCCGTCTTGTGGTTATTGGGCTTTTTAAAGCGTGAGCAAGTTGCACATTTCGGTGTGAATGCTTTGTTAGTGTCGGTAGATTTCCTTAAAATATGATACCGTATCTTAGGTGAGACGCAGCTAAGCCATGATGGGTATCTACATTCGCAATCAAGGTATCTACATTCACCACTGCAGCTAGAGAGTGCACGGAGCACCGCCGTGTCCTCGTAGAGGCGATCGGCAGCGGCGGCGACCTCTCGCGCCCGGCCCTGGTGCAAGCCATGGTCCGGGGCGAGAGGGAGTGGGAGGCAGTCACCTCCTTCTGCGAAGCAGTCATGCTAGCGAAGGAGGTGGCGGGACGGCTCAGGAAAAGTGCCTCCCGTCCCAGCCGCCGCGGGAGACGCTTCGGGCGTCGGGAGCCGCGCGACGACTCCCGGCCACCGTAGGCGCGGGCCTGCGGGCGGAGAGTAATGGGTAGCTCACCGCCCGATCAGGACCAGGCCCGTGCCGGACGGCGCGTACGTGTTCCACGCGCGCCTCAAAGAGATGTCAGCATCGAGGAGGGGCCCCATAGGGCCGAAGCCTGCCGGGTCAGCGGGATTGTCCGAAAGGGTTACCGCTGGCCCAGAACATAAAGGGCTAAGGAAGGAACACGGGTGGGTTTTAGTCAGTAAGAGTCTGACACTCCCTTCCGCTCCACCCAGAGCGGGAGGGGTCATTTGATGATTTCCCATCCGAAAAAAAAAAAAAAGCTAGAGAGTGCAATGCAAATGCAGACCTACTAACTTTTTTGCAAAGGTTCTCGATTTGTGATTTCCAGGCAAGTATTTTGTCAATTATTAATCCAAGGAATTTAGTAGTATTCACTATTTCAACAATTTTATTATCTATATTTAGGTCCATATTTTCTATATTCAATCGTTGCGTAATACGATATCCCTTGGTAAGACTGGTTGTCAAACTTTCGAGCTTCTGACTACCCGTAACGACTGTCAAAGATCCACGAATGACAGCCGGGACCAACGGCTTAACGTGCTTTCCGAGGCACGGAGGGGTATCGGTATGTAATCATGGTCACGCATCCACAGACCAACCGCGGCAAGCGTAGCTTAACCTGATCGATCGACCTGTGCGGCTGTTATTATTTAGCCACGGACCCGTCCTGCCTGTTTTATAAATAAAACCCTAAATAAAAGCTCGCTGTTGAATTTTAAACTTTAATCGCTGAGCCGAGCCTTAATAAAAATCCAACAACGCGCTTTCATTTAGGCATTCATTTAAGTGTCGCCTAGTATTAGTGAAAACGGGGATTAGACTAATTTTATTATCTTTGTTATAACTTGTCCCGTTGTATGTAAGATAAAAACTTTAAATGCTTAAAACTAAAACAAAAACCACCTGTTTCTTATCACAATGTTATTACTTTCCCTTAAATTAAAATTATTCAACACTTACTACAGTTTGATCGCACGGCAGTCAGACGCACCGTGTCATCGCGTTTAATTGCGCCAGCGCAGGCTCCGCTTATCTCAATGTTTATTATTATTTCGCCACTTAACTCCAGTCCACACTCAGGGCACTACTTGTAATGATTTCAGTAATAAAACCTGATAATAATGCATTTGACTACACTTAATAATTCAGATAAATTAATAATTAAACACTTGAAAAATAATGATTAAAAGTAGATATTCAGTAGTTTTGAATATTCAAATGGTTCTGTTAATACTTTAATAATTACAAATAACACTTAAAACTTTACTAAGTAGGACTGTTAGGAATCTTCAGAGGTTTTCAATGCAAATGGTCTCTCTGTATAATAGGCGATACAAATAAATGTGTGTGCGTTTCTCACGAGGTAGTGGAAATGCGAAGGATTTTATGCAATAGCTAAGTATGTATTTTGATAGGTATGTCGATAAATTGTTCATAGCTTAAAAATAGACACGTTCTGAAGAAGATATGATGTTCAAGAACTTAGAAGAAGCCTGCAGATCTATGGTTGTTTTTTTTTACCTTTGGCACATGAATGACCGGAAAATCTCTTAAAAGCTTCCGCAGATAGGTGCGACGCAACAACGCGACGCGATACCTACTAATAGAGCAATTTCTATGAAAACTCAGTGGATTTTTTTCTACCATAATCCGTCGCCACGCGCCTGTCTGTGGGAGTCCTTACATTCGGTCTACTTTTGTCCTGAGATCGAATTCCTACTTTGGTGGGTATTATTCAGTACAAAGATGTTCAGCAATAGCAGTTTAATGAAACATGCGCCCGGGATGTCATCATACCCGCCCCACGTGACATACTCGTGTGTTAAAAGGGCGCGAACAATAATACCTTACCTTACCACTTCAAAAGGATACAGAATTAAGTGATATAGCAATTCGTCTTCATGTCAATACATTATTCAACACAATTCAAGAACATCGTGTCGCTCCTCACTACAAAAACAGCCTTCCGTACAGAAACATTCTAACTACCCACAAAAACGATGGCTTACCGATAATAATGATGTAAATACCCTCCAATAAGGTGAACAACGCCATAATAGTTCAATACACGAACACAAACGTAGCCGCGTCCTTTTGCAGAAAGAAATATGGCGGCCAGTGTGCGCATGCGCGCTGGAGAGGGCGGACGTGCGCGAGTGCGCGCGCGAATTATAGTGGCGATTACTAACATGCATCGAGTGGCCCTAATTGGATGGCTGCAGTCACGAAATACTTCTCAGTTGTTCTGTGTTGGTTTATTTATGGATCAGCTCATTATGTTAAATGCATATTAGTACAGCTCGTGGAAAGCGGAGGATATTTGATAAAAATATAGTATACTTTACTGGTTGTGGTGATTTGTTTTGAAGTTGACGCTCCTTACAGCTAATAAATATTTTACAGTTTTCGATGTTTTTTTTCGGTAAAGATACGATATACCTACGCTATTTTCATCATATATATCGGGTCTGCCCTTTACATATGAGGAACCTGGACAAGGACATGGACAAACAACCAGGAAAACAACGCAATGTTAGAAGAAAATCGCCCAACCGAGTCAACTGTAAAGCATTTAATTGGGTTGATCTTTATTTTCAACTTCACACATTTATTCTGCATAAAATAGTGGCAACTCCCCTTCAATACAACTCGACAGTTTCCTTCCAAACACGTAACAGTTGACAATGTCGTGCCTGCCGCATATTGGCCACTTTATGATCCTGCAAGTGCGGAAACTTACTGCTAATCGTGTCAGCTAATGCGCTATTTAATTGAGAATAAATTCGCTAAAGTAAACGTAGTAAATTGCGACATTAGCCGAGTTATAGCGCAAAACTGTAGCTGTAATTGAACTCATTGTAAAGGCGAATGAGATATATTAGTCGAGTTCACACGCTTGTGGTATCAATAAGTCGTTAAGTCGTGTAGCTACGGACACCTCACGTTTTATATGCTTTCAAGTGAAATGTAAAGAACGTAGCATGTGTTTAGTAATTTTCGTTTACCTTATTAGGAAAAACTGATGTCATGTTTAAAAGTCGAGCAGATGTCATGTAAAAACGTCTTGGTTAGTGGGATTTGCAATTGCTTTAGTAAAGTACAATTAATCCAGGCGTTAGAATATTGGTAAATGTTACTTATTTGTAAACTGTTCATGAACCTATGGCGGTCTCTCAGTCGTGCTCGTGATCCTATGCTAAGAAGCTTTTGAAAGCGCTTAGATATTTTACATTAGCCAGACATTAAAAATCATCATGTTTGGCTAAAAACTCCCTCTTCCCAGTTCGTTTCTTAAGAACCTATACTATTACCTGCCCACTTATAGCAATGTAATTTAATTACATATGTTTAATGTATCTTCTTATTGCTTCGTGACTTCCTCCTTAGCTCGGAGTGCCGCGGTGTTGACGGATGGGGTCCCTCATTGCCCGCAGCCCCAGGGGTCCCTGGCGGCTCTGGAGCGCCATGTGACCGGGACTGGAGCCCTGCGCCCCGGGCGGAGTCGGGATTTATAACTAGCTTTATTGATCGCACCATCTAATTGAGTGCAACTGTCATAGGGCTGCCGGCTGGTATATTCTTTAAGAATCACTATTTTATTAAAGAGCGAATTCCTGAGAACAGAAACAGCTGTTGCAAATTTTCTTAAGTTTGGGCATTCATATAGAATTATCTTAAGTTTGGGCATTCATATAGAATTATATTAAGTTTGGGCATTCATATAGAATTATCTTAAGTTTGGGCATTCATATAGAATTATCAGGTTTTTTTTGGTGCCATCAGGTCTGAAACAAACAAATGACAAATGCGTGACATCAAGGTGAAACTAACATTCAGGGTAGCTAAGAAAATTAAGTACCTGCCAACGGTGAAGCGCTGCATGAAAGTAGCACGTATTTGATTTTCGGTACAAAAGTCAATCTCTGTGTGTACAACATACTCTAGGCACATCGTATACTTTTGAAAGCTCTTCCGACCTTCCCGGGATCTTTGTTTCACAGTTCTGACAACCCTACGTTCATTGCGCCCGTGCAACTAGATCGTAGGAGAGATCAATCGATCGGCGGCGCTTGATGGTTTTACAAGGTTTGACAAGTTAAATGATGCCGAGGATTAGACCATCGTGTAGTGCCGCAGTCGATATACAGTCGGGTATACGACGCCAATGAATTACGCTAATGGGTTTATTAGAAACAGATCTGTTGCTGTATATTACTGAATGCAATAATAACGCTGATTGTGCAATGTATTTTACTAGTCACTTGTATCTTCTATTGGTATAATTGGTGATCTAAGAGGTTTGAACAGCATATTCACAAATGGGCACACATTTGGACTCCTATTATTATTAATAAATTCGTCTCAATAACAAAACATCCTGCGTGTGAGCAGCAATTTCGATGACAACAAACAAATGCACCCCACAAACAAACTTTGACAAAACTCGTTCGAGATCATTCAACATTTCCAAATAGTCTCCCATCCACTCTTGCGCAGGACCGCACTTAAGAAAGCCTGTCGAGAAACGAGCTGTAATCGAATATTAATTGTTGACACTCCCTCTTCCCGTGAAGCCCGTCATTGTCCCGCTTATGGCGTTTACACGCTGTTTTTATGGCCCTACACAAATATTGGGACAGACGACAAACAGACAGCGATGCCTCTTAGACGAGTATTTGGGCCGTGCGCGGCGAGCGCGGCGAGCGGGGCTGGAATGTGGGACTGCTTATAGGTTGCTGGTTTGATTCTGTGTTGAAATAAAAAAGGCTCTTTTTTGAAGTAGGTACCTGTCGCTATAGCTAGCGTGTGATAGGGTTTATACTGCATCCTAGCTTGGAAGTTAGAACTACTAACTATTAAATGAGCTACTTTAGTTTCTTTTCCGATGATGCCTCTTAAATAGATAGATAGATAAACCATTTATTTGGCGCACACAAAAAGACAGCACAACACACAAAAGTAAAATATTAGATAATAACCAAACTACCCACATGATTATAATATAAAAACAAGGTGCCGATAAAAAAAAACAAAATGAAAAACACACATATCGAAATAAAAATGACACTATGACGAATAAATTTAGTCGTCCTCATGACATCAGTTCAACGGGTCGACTCTTCGTGTGAAAACATGGGGGTTTCACTCTGACCTATCGTTTTGTATTAGACAAGAGTATGCGTCATGCCATATTTGCAACGTTACATAAAATATACACTCCGAAGAATGTGTAGAGCACGTTATGTAAGGCTACGGTGTGATTGGTAATATTGGAGTACAGAACACTTTGGAAATATTTTGGCGATGTTATCGTAACTGCATGTTGGTGTGCGCTGAGTGCCACGGACAGCGGAACCTATGTGGAGAGACCACACGCCTGCTACATGTTACTGGAATCTAGTCACGTTTTTACTAAGTAGTTGATGACCAAACTAACATTGTACTTCTTTAAGGGGGAAGCGCCAGGGAAGCCCGCGAAATTCAAAGTTCCTTACGTTCTTAGAGGGTTGCATTCATTTAGTTCTGTATACTTACATACTTGTTACAGTCGCGAATCATATTTTGTTCTATATACAACCTGTCACTGATGGACCTGTATATTGCAAAAAACGTAAGAAAATTTGAATTTCGTTGTCTGAAACGCACCACGGTAGCGTTTCAAATTAACATACTTACTCGTAATGTGATGCTTTTGCTGGACATAATTTCACACTGAATATACAACTAAGTATGAAGAGTATTTTTAACTTTGTATTTATGTACTTTTGTCTAGTACACATAACAAGGTGATGATCTATCTGCCATATCCCGCTACCCGCTCCGCGTATCACTCACTACCCTCCCTGCCCACAGTTCGCAGGTCGCGCTGTGATTGACCATTGTTGTCAATAGCCTGTGTAACTATGTATCGGTGATCAAATGGCCAGAGTCGCGACTGGCCATCAGACGCTAACAACACAGAGTACAAAGCAGAATGGAGTTGTAAGCAAATGGAAAGGATGGAAGGCCCGACGTGTTCTTTGGGTGTGGAAGCATCGCCTTCTGTAAAGTTATTGTGATCTTCTGTTTGGCAGCATCGCCTTCTGTAAAGTTATTGTGATCTTCTGTTTGGTTGCATCGCCTTCTGTAAAGTTATTGTGATTTTCTGTTTGGCAGCATCGCCTTCTGTAAAGTTATTGCGATCTTCTGTTTGGCAGCTTCGCTTTCTGTAAAGTTAGTGTGATCTTCTGTTTGGCAGCATCGCCTTCTGTAAAGTTATTGTGATCTTCTGTTTGGCAGCATCGCCTTCTGTAAAGTTATTGTGATCTTCTGTTAGGCAGCATCGCCTTCTGTAAAGTTATTGCAAACTTCTGTTTGGCAGCTTCGCTTTCTGTAAAGTTAGTGTGATCTTCTGTTTGGCAGCATCGCCTTCTGTAAAGTTATTGTGATCTTCTGTTTGGCAGCTTCGCCTTCTGTAAAGTTAGTGTGATCTTCTGTTTGGCAGCTTCGCCTTCTGTAAAGTTAGTGTGATCTTCTGTTTGGCAAGCGTCTCTTTTGCCATGTTGGTGCTCATGTTCGGATGTGAACGTTTATTGAATGTTATGATTCAAACAATTTGAAAAATAACTTGTTAGATAGACGGCGGAATTCCAGAGCATTTACTTAGCTCATGAAAAAGGGTAGCAATGTGAGGATAATGTGCGTACGATCACTTCATCTACTATGGACTCCGTGACCTCCATCCACTGTCGATAACCATCGGCCGGTTAAGTTAAATGTTTCTTTGTTACCATTGTCCGTTGTTTGGAGCGCGCCTCATTAACTGAGCCCTATCTGTGAAGCATCTACGATTCTTTTGAGCCAACAGTCGATACATTTCGAGAATAATGCTCAGCATAATGCTTGCAATTGAGATGCGTATCTAGCCACAATAGTTTAATAGTTGTAGTCATGGGTTCAAGTCCGGGAGGTGACTGTTATGGGTTACTCATTTGTGCAGTTCGAAAATCTTTGGTTAAATCGATATTAAAGTTATGAGTGTGTCACGAACTCATGATTTCTTAGATCTTTGTTTACTAAATAAACTTCCTGTAAGTAGCAAGTCTGTGATAAACTTCGATTAAGTAATTTAAGTTTAAAATCAAGCTTTTATTTAGCGCATAGTCATCAAAGACACTTGAATTAATAAACAACGTACCCAACGGTAATTTCCAACTCCATTCCAATCCAAACACAAGAATACCATAGACATAGCCACGCCCGATTATCTAACCATTAACTAAATGACCATAAATAACGACTCAATTCTAAGTTAATCGGAACCCCCGCATCGATTCAACTCAATGCCGGCCGATAATCGATACTTCCGAGATCCGATCCGATAGATTTTCGTATCAACTCGAGTAAACACACATAACTTAGCACCATGTGCTCAATGGTTAGGTGGTAAAGCTATCAGGAGTAACGCGAGAGCGTCGCGGTGGTCCCGGGTTCGATTTATGTGTTATGATGTAACAATGTGGTATCAATAGAGTATGGACCATAGTTTCTTGTGTTGTAATAACTGACCATGTGTTAGAAAGGTATCAAATATTTGGCAGTTTTATTCTTTGTGTGCTCGAAAACATACTCGACAGCTTTTCAGAGTTCAATCAAGGAAAAATGCACAGCAATCATAATTATCTACACTTAGTTCTAACAATTTTGTGAAGCCAACAGCGCTAGCCGCTCGCTCTCCTGCTGGAGTGCTGGTCTACCAAACCAATAAAACGTATATCCACCCAACTGTTCGCATAGGCTTCCGCTATCACTCAGGTGGGATCAGCTCTTCTGAACACGGTGTGAGCGTTCCGCTATCACTCAGGTGGGATCAGCTCTTCTGAACACGGTGTGAGCGGGTATATCCACCCAACTGTTCGCATAGGCTTCCGCTATCACTCAGGTGGGATCAGCTCTTCTGAACACGGTGTGAGCGTTCCGCTATCACTCAGGTGGGATCAGCTCTTCTGAACACGGTGTCAGCGTTCCGCTATCACTCAGGTGGGATCAGCTCTTCTGAACACGGTGTGAGCGTTCCGCTATCACTCAGGTGGGATCAGCTCTTCTGAACACGGTGTCAGCGTTCCGCTATCACTCAGGTGGGATCAGCTCTTCTGAACACGGTGTGAGCGTTCCGCTATCACTCAGGTGGGATCAGCTCTTCTGAACACGGTGTCAGCGTTCCGCTATCACTCAGGTGGGATCAGCTCTTCTGAACACGGTGTGAGCGGGTTTTCAAGACTAAATTTGGACATCAGAGAGCTCACAAAAGGAATAAAAATTAGTCTGGGTCGCTATCGGTGAATTCGGTGAGGAGGACATTAAGTTCTTACAAGAGGTTTTTAGTATCCTCAAGTTTTTATTCTATCAACATTTCCCCTAGACTTCGAGAAATCGTGGGTAGAATCACAAAAGCCGTGCTCAAAGTAGTAATGATATATCAGTTAAGACGTCGTGGCTATTCCCCTATCAAGCAATGCAGAGCTGGTAAGGCATTCTTGAAGAAATTAATGCGTATTGGTAGGATCTAATATTATGCTACTTACCGCAACATGTTCGAAACCTCTACTGTAATCTTTTTACGTCATACGGTCTACCTACCACAAAATGTAGAATATTTTTCTGTAGTGATTGTGCCATACGTTCCCGTCGGTACAGATCAAACACGAGATCTATGTGACCTGTGAGCGGTTGTTATGACAGCGCGGTGAACACGACTCGGCAATCACCGGCGGCGTCGCTGATCGATGCGCCTGCGCATTTCGTCTTATTCACGGAAGTTTATCCAATAACCCAGTGGTTTTATTGGGTTTTATACAGCATTGTAGTTTAACAACACACATCGGTATATTGAGCTGGACAATTATCTAGTGCAAAACATTTATTTTTGGTTTTCCTATCAAAGCTCAAAGCTGGTTCCAAATTTAGACCAGAAAGATACCAACCGCAATTTCAAAGTAATCGAGAGATCACATCGGTTCATGTATACAAAGTAACAGATCACATCGGTTCATACATTGTACATAAAGTAACAGATTCAGATTTGTTTGAGCACAAATCAGCGCGTTGTTTGTGGTCGATCAAGCGCCGCTCAATTGATCCGAACACACTCGATTGATTCCACTAACTTGCGGTTACATCTGCAACGTACCAATGACAGAGAGTTGCAATAATGGTACAACAAACAGTTTGATCGTCGATAGACCAACCTATTTATACTTTGTTTGACGTCGATGGACGAACCTATTTATACTTTGTTTGACGTCGATAGACCAACCTATTTGTACTTTGTTTGACGTCGATAGACCAACCTATTTATACTTTGTTTGACGTCGATGGACGAACCTATTTATACTTTGTTTGACGTCGATAGACCAACCTATTTATACTTTGTTTGACGTCGATGGACGAACCTATTTATACTTTGTTTGACGTCGATAGACCAACCTATTTATACTTTGTTTGACGTCGATGGACGAACCTATTTATACTTTGTTTGACGTCGATGGACGAACCTATTTATACTTTGCGAGTTTTATTTCCAGTGTTATCTATTCTGAAATTGTCTAAATGGAACCTTCATAAAATGACTGCGTTGTGTGTCGTTTCCCCTTTCAGTAGCTAAGTCGCTATTGGAATTTGCGTTAGGAATACAACATTCCTAACTTCTTGCAAAATACTGACAAACAGCTTTTCATTTTGGCATCCGTAATGTAAAGTTATCACGTAACTCGAAACAGTCGCAAGAACTGTTTCCATCTAAACATGTCCCTTACAGATACCAAATGAATAGACTGTTACACTGCAGTGGACGGCGCTCTTTAGCTGGTCAATAAAACTAAAATCTCAATCTAAATGCGGCGGGGGAAAGGGGACAGGGGACAGGGGGCAGGGGCAGGGGATAGGGGACGGCTCCCATCCACATAACTTGTGTATTAATAGCGTCCACCAACATACACTAGACAAGTGAGGTGAAAAGGTACACTTTATACAACGATAGCTCGCGCAGATAATACGCTAAAGAAGTAACGTCGTGCATAACATCTCACTTGAAATCCCAGAAGGGGAACAAAGGGGTGCAATAGTACGCCCACATTCTGCCAGTTATGTACAAGCCTCATGAACCAGGAGGCCAGCCTGTCGCCATCGAGAAGTGACCTGAAAATGTTGTTCTTGTTGGCTTCTGGTATATCTGCAGGTGTTTTACCTTGCTATAAATCAATATTTTCTTATACATTTGTTACAGATCAAAAAGCTGGAAAAATTGCTTCTGTATCATACGGAGTGTAAGGTATTTACGCTCATGACTGTACAATACTTGTGTATAAGTTCCAAGTCATTTTTTTTAAATTAGCCTTCTCTATTTTCTATTTCTGTGGTGTACAAGCGCGGCCGCAAGCCACCGCGTAAGATGCCCCATGCGCAATCTTAATTGATCCACCGTGGAACCCGAGCATAATGAGCGCCTATTGAGTAGGACTGTGTAATCAGCTGGAAACAGTCGCCGTTGATAATGTAAGAGATATAAATTACTTTGTTTTCGGTCATATTTACATAATGGATTGAGTTGGAGGCACAATATACGACACACGACGCACGCGTTCTTTATCTGGTTAACGTTTCATAGTTACTTTAGTTTCGTTACGAAATCGGTGAATTCAATTGTGGAGGTCAGATAGTACGAATGTATAGTGACGCACCTGTCTAAGCTGAAGCCTAAGGGCGCGTACACACGAGCGCGATTTATACGCGCCCGCGTTGCGTTTGCATCGCTCCCTCTTTAGAAAAACATTGGAATTATATGCTTCTCTTTTGAGGGAGCGATGCGTACGCGACGCGCGCACGCTCGTGTGAACGCGCCCTAAGGCTGCTGCTGCCTTTCGTGTCGATGGAACTTGACTCTTATATTGTTTGAGCCCAGTAGGTGGCCACGTTGATTGCGGCATCAGCGGCATTCTTTAGGTCATCAAAGGTGCAAGTGAACGGGCACTCAGGACACTCCAACCTTAGGTATACACATACCTAACATTGTAATGAAAGTAAAAAATGTGTAGTTATCATAGGATTAAATGTAGATATACCTACTGAAAAATTCAGTTGAAAGCTCTGTCGCTTAGAGTTCCTGATGCTTTACATTTCATCTTATATATCGCCTCTTTGCTTCAATAATGTGTTATCTTGGAAATTGAAATTGTTGGACTTATCACGTTATTGAAGCAAAGAGGCGATATATATATAAAATGGTAAATATATATATAAAATGGTAAACTGACTGATTGTTGATATATCAACGCACAGTCTAAACCGCTGCTCCTAGAGACATGAAATTTGGAGGGTGTGTTCTTTGTGAAGAGTAGGTATCCACTAAGAAAGGGTTTTTCGAAATTCCACCCCTAAGAGGGTGAAATTTCACGCGGACGAAGTCGCGGGCAGAAGCTAGTTAATAATAATGTTATAATTAAGTGCTTTTGAATATTGCTTACGGACAAAAGAACAGATATCTTGTCTCCGAATTAAAAAATGGGATCAAAGGTCGAACAAACGTAATAAATTGGGCAAATTAAACAAGTAGTAACTTGTTAATTTAATATTACTGTAAAGTTTAATATTAGTGACCTGCAGGTTAATCTCCGCAGATAAATGGCATCTAAAACAAAAAATACAGACAATTGAGCCTCATATTTTATTAAGATAATCTCCTCATAAAGAAAACAAATATTTATCTTATGGTAATCGCACGAATCTCATCCATATCTTAATTCTTGATAATGTAATCAAGATATAACCGATAAGCACTATTTATTAACCATCTGAAGTCTCTAACGAGTAACGATGTTCTGTGTGCGTGACTTACAGTAAGTAGCTATACTGAACGATATCATTACTTATTTCGAGCAGGTATATGAACAATGTCGATGTTATTTCGTGTTACCTAGTAATTTGCCAATCGATTGTTGTCGCGAATGAGGTGATTGTGTACCCTGTTAGATTCTTTTTTCTTTCTCCCCAGTATATTATTGTCCACCATATTGTTGCCTTGTCCTCTAACTGTTTTTCTCATCGCCTGTCCATGTTACACCTCAGTGACAACCCACCTTAACTCCGCGGCCACCCGGCGCAAGCGCAGGTCGCGTGCTCTCCACTATTACTGCTGATAGTGCAGATAGAGCAGAAACGTGTGTGATCGGAAAGTCGGGTCACGTTACTAATACATGCTGTGATTTTGTAAAGCCTCTTATTAGGCTTTAAGACTAACGATTAATATAATACTGATTTAAATTTGTGAGAGTTGTGTTTTTATTGGAAATACTTACTTACCTACAGGAAACAGGCACTGTGTTGCAAATTTCCTGTGTGTTATCGACAGCATTGTGCCACCACTATTGCATCTTCTCCTTCCTTTCCCTGCCATGTAGGGCAACTTTTCTCTAACAAAGACTATTTAAAGCTACAATGCAGACACCAGTAACCAGTAACAAAGTGTTTACTTTCCAATCGCATTAGCTGCCACTATTACTGCGTTGCACAACTCGGCCGGTGCAGCGGTGTGGGCTATGGGCTAGGATCCGAGGCTATCCCCCGTCGCACAACTCGGCCGGTGCAGCGGTGTGGGCTATGGGCTAGGATCCGAGGCTATCCCCCGTCGCTCGATGTACCGGCTGATAACATGTACCACATGTACCGATGGAGAAGTCTTGTTTTGACATTCTTTTACGTAATGTTGAACAGCAGTGTGAAAGAAACATAGGGGAGGGCGGATGAGGCGGGTGCGGCGCGGGTATAGTCAGTGGAGACATAGTATAAAATACAATTCTGAAAATCTTTTTGAGGAATCTTTCAAGAAAAACAAGTGCGAGTCGGACTCGCGTATCGAGGGGTCCGTACAAATTTGTAGATATGTAAATGGTTTATCACGGGAAAAACATTTTTTTTGTAATGTTAATACAAATTTATGGTTTTCGGATTTATCCGTTACTTGTGCTGCATGACATTGCTTCTTGCCAAATTTCATGACTCTAGGTCAACGGGAAGTACCCGATAGGTTTTAAATTCCGGGACATAAACGCCCGTATCTTTGCTTGCGTTGACTTGAGGGTCTTTACCGATGGACAGACGGACAACGAAGTGATCTTATAAAGGTTCCGTTTTTCCTTTTGAGGTACGGAACCCTAAAAATTACCTAAAAATAAGCGATAACGATTTCGCCAAAAAACATATATTTTCTGAAATAACCTTTACAAGCAGCTGGTCTTCCTAAAGAATAAAGCCCCGTATTGTAGGTAAACATTTGTTTATACACAAAGTTTAATCAACATGCTGCTGAGTTGCTGTCAACATGTTGCTGGCAACACTGCGTGTTGCAGAGTTGCATCACGGCATGATGATAATCCACATGCTGCTGAGTTGCTGTCAACATGTTGCTGGCAACACTGCGTGTTGCAGAGTTGCATCACGGCATGATGTTCACAGATGTTCTCGCTCGACGAGCGACAACATCTGTGGCGTTAGTGTGCACTCACGTTCGATTGAGAGCGCGTTAGAATTTTATACGGGAAAAAGTTATAGCGCTACCTGGTGGTCAATAGGAGAAATCTAATTTTCCATACAAAATTCTAACGGGAACGTGAAACTCACACTAACTGCGCTGTTTATCAACCATTGTTGACGTGTGTGGACGTGTTTGTAACCAGTGTGCAAACTTGTCAGTAGTGTGGAATATATTAAATATACAGAGAACTCAACAACACTACTTCCTCGGGCAACATTGGGCATGTGGACAAGACATTTGATATGAACTTTGTTTCCAGCAACTTTGCCGTGGCTCATCAACAATGTTGATCTACTGTTGCTCAACAAAACTTTATCATGAATACGATTTTGATTAGAAAACGATTCTTTTTGTCGACGAACGAACTAGTTATGCAGATTGGAGTATATTTTTGGATTGAGTCACGAGTTGTAGTAAATTGTGTGGATTTATTTATTAAATAAAAACTACATTAATCTTGAGCTAGTTCATTATGTAAATATGTCGAACTTTATTGCTTGAATATAGATAGGCATATAATTAATTGCAAATAATTAGTTTGGGACATTCTCATCAATACATTCATAACAAGACCATTAAGTAGATAAAAATATAATATTTCGGTACGTGCTACTTAAGAATTTTTCAATAGTTTGCCCCAGGGACTGTTTATGTGGTCATTTATATTGTATAGAATTCAATGTGTTAGGTGTACTGCTATCAGGAGTATCAGGCCGGTTTAATAATCTACTATTTGCTAAGTGAAACGCACCGAGCACTCTCCTTCTATATGTGTATCGCCGTATGTCGCCGTCACGTACCTACAGCATGCTATGAACATGTCCCTACATGGAGCACTTTGATGTACGCGCACCTATACCAGCTGAGACAAGTGTCAAAACTGTATACATGTTGTTCCTTGTGTAGTGATTGTGTAATGCAACCTTTAGCCACATGCACCTTTAGTACTTTTAATGTTGCTTGAAAGTAGCAATAATTGTAAGATTTCACAGAGGTGTAAATTGTTTCAGTATTTACACATAATATAAACCATACAACCAGTTCAGTATCTCAGAAACTACCAGTTAAAAGATATAGATAGAAGTTTTCATCGGTAGATGAAATTAAAATGTAATTAATTATTTACCAGTATGTGTGAACTAATGAATGCATGTGTAGGTATACGAGGAAACTTCAAGTTTCTTTTAAAAAGCGGTGCTTAGGTTCTTAATTAACAAACTTAATTTAACAAAGACGTGATCGTGTTACCTCTCAATTCTTCCGAGAGTATCCACATTACGCAACTAAAAGAATCTAACAGTAAGTACATCATAAATTAAAAATGGCTTCCATTTAAAAGCGAAGCAAGCGGCGTCACATGCTACCACAGATAATATTCCCCCACAGGTCACAGGCCACCGCTGCACCGCGCTGATCTGCATAATCCGAATATTTGGACCGAGCAGAGAGCACAGACCCTTTCAATATATAATTGGCTTAATAAATATGTCGGGGATAAGAAATAAGTGTGCGTGTGTATAAATAAGAGGATAACGTAGAGAGAGATGTATTGGGGAGCATCGATTAGGACCTGTTCGGGTACAGTCGCGGCCGGAATGTAATAATATTTGCAAACATAAGTGAAGTAGTGCTCGGCGCGGCGCGCGGCGACGTTACATCGCGTGAGATGTCGCGATCTATCAAACCGGCAGCGTTTTATATCGTTTTATATCGGGTATGATCGGGATACATTTTAGAGACTTACAATACATTTTATCTAGCATTCCTTAGATGTTGATTGATTCATTGTTTTTAGCTTAGACTGACTAATTTTTATTGCCTACTAGCTAATATAATAATGCGTTGCAATGCCTTTTTCATTTTTTTATTTAGTTAAAAACTTTCCGGCGCGCACTCAACAACTTACCAAAGTTTCATCACAATCGGTTGAGCCATCAAAGTTTCATCACAATCGGTTGAGCCATTATAGAGTTTTTGCGAGACTAATGCACGGCCATTGATTTATATATAATAGGCTATTTGACAATGTAAAAAATAAGGTCATAATTATTGACACTCGTATAGATTATCGCTTTTAAAATCGATTTGCATTAATTTTACTACAAAACTATGTATTATTTATAAAAAAAATCCCGAAAAAACTTCATCTTTTTAAATTTGGCGCCACGTAATCGAAAACGGTCTGGATTGGTTGAACTTAAGATGACGTCATGATGTAGTAAAATTCTGTCTATCGTTGACTCAGATGACTTTTGTCTAGTATCTCGACCGTTTCAACGTTTGTTTACGCGAATCTTGACGTCACGACGCCATATTGTTAAAGATAGCGTTTTGGCGGCTTATTTAAACAGTACATTTTTATTTACTATTTTTTAAAAGAAATACATTATGCAATTTGAAGTAATAGGTTTTTATGGGCTCGTTAGACACCATTCAATAATCTGAGATGTTTATCAGAAACCAGTCAAATAGCCTATTATATAGAAAGGTCTACTTTTTAACCCCCCAACGCAAAAACGACGGGGTGTTATAAGTTTGACGTGTCTGTGTGTGAGGGTGTGGGGGTGTGTGTGTGTGTGTGTGTGTGTCTGTCTGTGGCATCGTAGCTCCCGAACGGATGAACCGATTTTGATTTAGTTTTTTTTGTTTGAAATCAAATCAAAAAATCAAAATAGTTTATTGTGACAAATAGAAAATTACATTACATTTATACGTGGTTGGAGCCTCCATTTAAGCAAACAATGCCTGTATTAGAAGGCTCCGCTCTTTCATATCATTGTCATACACTATACCAACTAGCGTTAATAATAGTGTAATGTGACCTTAAGGGTAAATATGCAATGTAGTACATTTTTCTGTGTTTAGATTGTATTTACTAATCCTAAGAAAAATAAAAAATAAAAATCTAAATAAAGTTGCGATTTAAATAATTAGCAGTAAAATAAAACTCAAAAAACTTAACTTAATCCCAGTCTGTTATTGCATGTGATGTGGTGTGGTAAGTAGTACGGTGTTATGTGTGAACTGTGGTGAGGCGCGCGATGTTGTGGTGTAATGTGTGGCTTGGTGAGTGGTGTAGTGTGGAGTGGTGTGGTATGGTGTGGTGTGATGTGTGTATGATGTGTGTGGTGTGTGTGATGTGTGTGGTGTGTATGATGTGTGTTGTGTTTAAAGTTATGGTATATAGTTATATGTGAAAGGTGTATTAGTCGGGAGTGTTCTTAGCTATGTTTGATGAAAATCGGCCCATGATGGCCGCTGCTAAAAAATGGCGGATAACATATTATTTCACAATTCCCTCAATATGGGTATCAAATGAAAGGGCTTCAATAGTAGAATACTATACACTATAACAAATTTTAAATCCAAGATGGCCGCCTCAACAAAGTGGCGAATTACATTTTTTTTTCTCAACTCCCTCAATATGGGTATCAAATGAAAGGGCTTGACTAGTAGAATACTATACACTATATTGAAAGGGAATGAGGAATATTATATCGTCGTTGAATATTAACTACCTAACGAAATGAAAACTAAAAACTTGAAAAATATAATAAAACAAAAAAATCTGTTCAGTCTTAAAAATTATTCTTCAACTATAAATTAATCAATATTTTTTGACGGATAAAAAACCTGATAAAACACCAAATTACCAGAATCTTAAAACGGAAGAAAATAAAAGAAATGGAATACAAAAATTAAGGAGTCCCTACAAAAAGCATGAAATAAAAAATTAAATAAAAAATTTAAAAAACCCCCGACAAAAAAAAGTTAAGGAATCCCTACAAAAAGCTAAATTAATAAAAAATTAAATTAAAAATTTAAAAAACCCCCGACTAAAATAAAATTAAGGAATCCCTACAAAAAGCATGAAATAAAAAAATTAATAAAAAAAAATCTTATGGAAGTCGGGGGACCTCAGAATAGAAGGGGTTCCACAGAACGGTCCCCCGACTTCCATAAGATTTTTTTTATTTATTTTTTTATTTCATGCTTTTTGTAGGGATTCCTTAATTTTATTTTTGTCGGGGGTTTTTTAAATTTTTAATTTAATTTTTTATTCATAATGAGTTACTGAAATATGTATTAAAAGCTTTATCGAAGCTTCATTTTACAACTAATATCTATTATTATTTCCACAACTACTTATTTTATGTTTTCTGATATAAAATATAAAGTACTTAAATGAAAACAAAAAATTCCCGTTAAAACCAGAGACATTTTAGTTTCACTCATTTAGTTTATTTCTGTACTACTTCAGTTTTTGGTCTCGGTTGTACCATTTTATTTGCGATTTTGCATAAATCATTTAGTCTTTTTTATAAAAAGCCATCCATTAAGTCGTTGAAATGAAAATATTTAATATCCGTGTCAATTCAATTTGATACTACGAGTAGGTATATATTTTTTTGTCATGATTTAAAACAGGATCATCGTTTATTGGGCTTTTTAAGTATTTTCCATGTGTTTGTTTATTAACCAGTCCACTTTAGCCACCCAAACCCATAGTCCAATACCTTTTTATTTTTCCATATCCTGCAATAGTCCTACACCAACCGGGGGTTGTCCTTGGGTGCACTTGGATAGTGCATACAGGGATAATCGTCGGTTGGTGCCGCATTTCATTAAATTTTCCTAAGGGGCCTCTGCGAGTTGGCTTCGGCCCCTCGTACGCCTTGCAAAGGATCGGTCCCGAGATATGTAAAAACATAAAAATAATATAATATATATGAAAGTTTGTATGTTTAGGCGTTTGGATGTTTGTTACTCAATCACACAGAAATGGCTGAACGGATTTGGATGTGGCACACAGACAGTTTATAATCTGTAATAGTCTGTTTTATCCCGGTAGTACATTCCCGTGGTATCATTTCCAACATCCACGCGGGCGAAGTCAAGGCAAAAGCTAGTACCTACTGTTGTAACGGAGTATAATATGTAGGATATATATAAAGGGACAAGTTACAGACATTCGAAAGTATGTACAAGTATTTTGTGCAAGTGTGTAACTGACTTCGTTGCAACATTGATCTTTCCTTCATTCCCAACATTCCCGCCGCCGCCGCCGCCGTGTGTCTCGCGGGTCTCGCCCACGTACTGAACGTTTAACTAATTTTCCGATGATAAACGACGCACATTTCAATACGTAGCCATCTACTGCGCGTGTCAACTGCTTCCATAAATTCGACCATCGATGCCCCCTGCGCGTGCACACACATGCGTATAGTGAACCGCACGCACATACAACAATTTAACATTGACACCGCTTTTTTTTACTAGCAGTGAAGGCGCTGTCAATGTCAAATCGTCACTATTATGGGCAGTTGACTGTACTTTGTTTTATTTAAATTACTCGATATCGTTATTTATGTAGATACACTCATATATGGGCTCATCTATATCGATACGAGGTTTATTATATAACTGTTGGGTAACTATATTCATGTGAGTTTACATGCGGCTCAAAAGATTGGTCTATTAATTCATTTTGAACTTGTACCTATTTGTATGTCCAGATAAATATCACTAGAAAAAGGAATGTAATTTAGTAAGTAACGATATTTTTTTAAAATAAATAGATCTAGAAGAGACTGATGGACTTTTGATAATAAACTAATCTTTGATGACGTTTGTGATTCTATTTTTATTTAGGGGGACAAAAACTCGTAGATATACGAAATGGCAGTTTTTGCAATAATATTAATTTAGTGTATCCTTTAGCAATTCTATAGATGGTGATTTAAAAAAAAACCGACTTCCAAAAAAACACTACAAAGTAAAAAATAACTTTAATTTCGGAAGTCGGTGTCTTTGGATCTGTACCTATTTTAGTTTTTGCCACCGACTTCCGAAATTAAAGTTATTTTTCACTTTGTAGTGTTTTTTTGGAAGTCGGTTTTTTTTGTTAAAAAGTTTTTATTTCTCGCTTATAAGTGGTTCTGTTTATAATGTGTCTAAGTTACAATAGCCTAATGTCAACTTGTCCAACGCCTTATACAAAATATTGCTTTTCCCGATGCAGGGACGTTAATTGTTGAGGACTTCTCCTAGTATTCCACCATCAGCTCCATTTCACCATTCGCATTGTGACGAGCATAAATTGCTTAGCAACCATATTGAAGTAATCGAATCGCAACCCGTGAAATACTTATTACTAAGTAGTTACGTTGGCCATCTGTGGTCTTCTTCATCAGTTTCACTTCACCAAATGGTGGTTTCCGAGAGCAAATGCATGAGTTACTGTAAAAAATACTCAAATCGCTATAGGTGTCCCTATAATATTTGAGGAGTTCCCTCAATTCCTCATGGATCCCATCATCAGAACTGAATTTTGATAAAAATTGGACCAATCTGGAAATATATCCTTTTAAATAAAAAAAGAATTTTCCAAATTGGTTTATAAATGACGGCGTACTGGGGTAACAAACATAAAAAAAAAATACAACCGAATTGAGAACCTCCTCCTTTTTTTGAAGTCGGTTAAAAAGGACATTAGATGTTGTTATGATAAGAGAAGAGAACTTCCTCTGAGGAAATTCAGATGATAATTTAATAATCATCATCTGGATTTCATATTCTTTATTATCAATAGTAAAACGACACCTCAGAGGAAGTTTTTATGTTAAGTTATTAGGTTTGAATCGTCTATCATTGCTATCATGCAATTAATAATAGACGATTCAAACCCAATCAATGATTCGTTTCCAACCCAAAGTGTAATAAATATAAAATCGCTGAAATATTTCAAGTTTGTTAGCCCAAATTCCGTGATCACGCATATCTACCACCTGCCACATTCTACCAATAAGATTTTACTACCAGAATATTAAAGATGACAACACAAGGTCCAAGGTCAGGCCCGTTGAGGTAAATTATTTTTTACCAGAGATTGTTCGAGTCAGCGACACAACCACACAACACTAGAATCACTTTTATATCTCCATTTTATCGTTAAATCCATCGGCCATCTTAAACGTACCGAGCAGTATATACGGTGCCCTCGACCTCTGAGCGTGATACGCTACCAATTAATTGTTGCACTAATAGTTTAGACAGAACATGACTGTGTTGTGACGCCCACGGTGCGCAGACGCAGATTTAAAGCTGCGGGTCAGGGGTTCAGGTTTTTGTGGGTGAAGTAAAATGTTTAGTTAATGTTAGCAGCATACCGTAGCGTTGTCTGTTAAGTGATAAATAAGTGAAGAGATAGCGCGAGGTGTGAGGTTGCTCGTATATTGTGAATATTGTGATTGACCATGTTCTTCATACACACGTTTAAGCAGTTTTCTTGATATTTGTCAAAGGGCCGTTGGCTCTGCTGAACCTGTTAAATGTTTGTAAGAGATTTTAAAGTCATCGTCAAAGGCTAAATTAACTAAACAATTCTATCGCTCCCTACGACCGGAGGTGTGAAGCACTCGCTTTTTCGACTTCCCAGCAAATGCTAATAATAATAGCCTATTTCCAGCCAGTTCACATTAATAGGCTGAAAAAGATAAAGAACCAGATTCTCATAAAAATGCAGCAGAGGTGGCATGGTTTTCGTTATTAAATAGAAAATTTATGAATGGCAGTTAAAGATCAACAGAAAATAAATCGTTTAGTCAAAAAACTAGATGTTAGGCGGAGAGGTATTAGTCATAAATTGAGGAGTAGATAGCGGTCTTTATAATAATTATAACTTGGCTATTTTTAAATCTAGAAACATTCGATACGAAGTAAGTACTTAGATCGTATTTTTCTAGGTCCCATAGAACTTCAGAACTAAAATAATCTGTACTAACAATAAAGCAGAAGAGTTTGTTTATTTTATTGTTTGGACGCGGTAATCTCTAGAACCGGTCGAATTAAAAAAAAAAACTTTTTATCAAATGCAATAATATTTTTTAAGGAAGGCTGTAGTCTATGTAACAACACTCTAGAACCCTAAGGAGCCGCGCAAAAAGAAAATATAGAATATATGTTAACAATATGAGTTCTACGTCGGTCTAGGAAGAAAAGTAAAGTGATTTAAAATCAAGTCTGTTTTTGATTAAATGCTGAATTGGTCTGGTGGCTACAGCATCTGGTGACACGAGTAATTACTTCACCACTTCAATTCATTAGGTACGACTATAGTTCGGTATAGTCGTACATAATGAATTGGCCGCAACCCTCTATGTGCATGACGTAGCATATTTGCTTGTATTAATAAATACTTAGTTTGTTCAAAATGCTCCACTATCCCTGGCGTCAATATCCCTTTGTTTATTTTTCAATCCTCGTTAATTCGGAATTGTGCTACTAGCGGTCCTCTTCATTTCTTCGTTCGTGGCATTTAGGAAACTTAACATTAGTTGTGAGGGATTGATCAGGAGGTTTATTTTCTTGAACACCACTTATTATTTTTTAAACTATCAATAAGCTATAAATACATTCCTTCTCTGTGATAGAAACCTTCTTCCAACTTGAACAGCAGAGGATGGTTAATTAATTTCATAAGATTCTCCCTTTTGAAAACTTGTTGGGTAAGACTTAACTCCCCAGCATATTAGACTCAAATTCCACAACGATTCCTCCCAGCTGCAGCGTATAACTTACAAAATATGATACTTAGTAATTAAAGCCGTAACTGTATCCTTGTTTGGAGGGCATTTCATTAACCCTGCGATGCTATCGTCTAATTGGCCGTGGACGCGCCCGCGCCCGCGCCGGTCCGCTAGCGCAGACTGCAGGCTGCGCTTCCTAGTCGAGGCGCTGTAAACTAGCGCGGCTATATGTGCGGGACGGACATTAAATTCATTAAGATTGCGATCGTATTGGGGTGCATGCGCAGGTTGTGTCGGATGCAGCTAATTAGGTTGGTAGGTTTAGGAACCGTTATTGGTTGTTGAATTATGGTCCGGCAACCCTTTAGTGTTGCTTGAATGTGTTACGGTTATGTTAAAGAGGGTTCTCATTATCAAGGACTTTTGATCCCTTATGATGATTTTTCCCTGGAAATCTGTCACCTGTGGTTACTTTTTATTGGTGATAGAGAATTGTGTAGCTAATAGACCGTAATACTTCAAATGATAACCAGCTGACACACAGAGTGCCTGTCTATATGTTACTTCATAAACATTATTTCTGTCGCAACTTCTTTGTAATCTATACGTTCATTTATCTCAACAAACCGTAGGAAGTCGTACCGAAAGTCGATAAGAGAGAGACTTCCAATTATCTCGACGAGATATGTAACAATACACACGGTAGACACGGACCCCGCGCTATGAGACAATAAATCGTCCGTTGGTATCGACAATTAGTTATCTGTCGCAGTCGTAGCTGTGTGTCGCACTAAATTATCGAGTGTCGCTTATCGGACGCTGTTTTTAAATAGTCGCAAGTTTTGGTTAAAGATGGCTGTTCATGATGCGACTGATAGGCTCGAAGTTCTTCGATATCCAAATCTTTAAATAACCCTCACATCCACCGAACAACGTACTGTAAGGATTGTAGGACTTGTTGCTATTTTTATGGTTTCATACCTCAAAAGGAAAAAACGGAACTCTTATAGGATCACTTCGTTATCCGTCGGTCCGTCCAGACCGTCCAGAGTAGTCCAGACCCATTTTGTCAGGAACGCGTGAAGGTATTGAATTAAAATTAATATCAAATACGCAAGTGTATGGTCCCTTGGAGCTCTATGCTCTAAGACAATGCAATAAAAACAACGGCAATTTATGCAAAAAGATACACATCAAAACTAGGGTTTATTGACCGTGATGTTTATGTTTTCTAACTACAATGTTAAGTTTGTTTTTGGGATAAATTCATCCTAGCTACGGAACCCTCCTCCGACCCGCATTTGGCCGGCTCCTATAGTTATCTCCACGTGTTACAATCGTTGTCTTCTCAATCTTTGTAAACTTTTATTCTTGGCCTCTATTTTTGATGTTTTTTCTATACAATTGTAAAAAATAGTCCTTAATATTTTCCCTTTCTTCATCTAAACGCATTTTATGTGATCGCACGATGAATAGTCCCCGGTCAGATGCGCAGGCGCTACTTGAGTATCGCGTAGACACAAATGGTGTTGTTACATCATAAATATTAAGCATACGTGGTGACAATGTTGCTATACTGATATCATATAACGTGGCACCGAGATACACAAGTAGCTGCTGTGGGAAGATGCTTTCCAAGTACTTACATTGAGAAATGGTTGTAGTCATATCGTAGGTTTTTGTTTTATCACCAATTTAAGTACAAATCTGAGGCTTGAAGTCGTCTTCACATTCTTTTCCAAAAGTGGTGTAATGTCAGGGATTACGACGCTTTGAATAATGCATTGCTTTTAGACAAGTTTTGCGGATCCCATAATATCCAATACCCTACAATTTTTTTTACAAAATGTTCAAATTGATACTTGTCATTTAGTGCGATGACTGCTCAGATGTAAGACTGACATCAAATATTGAGTACATATATCTATCTCTGTGTTCATTTAACCTTTCATTGCGAGGTTCATGCTTTCCAATTTATAGATCCTCCGATAGATTGTATACATCCCAATTTGTCGTGCATGTCGCCACATTACTTATGTTTGTTCTCCAGTTATTTATGCCCAGCAGTGGGCATAACTGCGGCGTGTCCGGCTAATTGATTGCGGTGCTGTGCCTGTTAATTGATGGCGTGTACCTGTGGTACCTGTGCACGGGATATTTATGTTTACTTGTGCTATCTTCGGTAGTCATCGACTGTTTCGATTATTGTGACCTATGGATGTAAATTTCAATGTTTTTGGATGTTTTCAATTGATTAAGAGTTGGTGGTGACGACGGTATGTAATGAATTGAATTAATTAAGAATTTGAATTGAATTAAAGGTAAGTAGTTCTTATTTTAAAGTCACAGATATCTATGCGCAAGTCAACAAATCACGGACAGCAATTTTATAAAATTCAAACAATCAATGACTTTTTATTGATATCTAGTAAAGATAATGTGAAATCAATTTGAGGTTCTGATTGGATTAGTGTCACCTAATGATCGTATGCAGAAAGTCCATACGATGCAATGTAATGATATAAACTAAGTATACCAAAAGCATTTTGCTATAGCTTGAGAAATCCTACAGCCATCTCCACGAGCGACTACTTTATCTTGAGAAATCCTACAGCCATCTCCACGAGCGACTACTTTATCTTGAGAAATCCTACAGCCATCTCCACGAGCGACTACTTTATCTTGAGAAATCCTACAGCCATCTCCACGAGCGACTACTTTATCTTGAGAAATCCTACAGCCATCTCCACGAGCGACTACTTTATCTTGAGAAATCCTACAGCCATCTTCACGAGCGACTACTTTATCTTGAGAAATCCTACAGCCATCTCCACGAGCGACTACTTTATCTTGAGAAATCCTACAGCCATCTCCACGAGCGACTACTTTATCTTGAGAAATCCTACAGCCATCTCCACGAGCGACTACTTTATCTTGAGAAATCCTACAGCCATCTCCACGAGCGACTACTTTATCTTGAGAAATCCTACAGCCATCTCCACGAGCGACTACTTTATCTTGAGAAATCCTACAGCCATCTCCACGAGCGACTACTTTATCTTGAGAAATCCTACAGCCATCTCCACGAGCGACTACTTTATCTTGAGAAATCCTACAGCCATCTCCACGAGCGACTACTTTATCTTGAGAAATCCTACAGCCATCTCCACGAGCGACTACTTTATCTTGAGAAATCCTACAGCCATCTCCACGAGCGACTACTTTATCTTGAGAAATCCTACAGCCATCTCCACGAGCGACTACTTTATCTTGAGAAATCCTACAGCCATCTCCACGAGCGACTACTTTATCTTGAGAAATCCTACAGCCATCTCCACGAGCGACTACTTTATCTTGAGACATCCTACAGCCATCTCCACGAGCGACTACTTTATCTTGAGAAATCCTACAGCCATCTCCACGAGCGACTACTTTATCTTGAGAAATCCTACAGCCATCTCCACGAGCGACTACTTTATCTTGAGAAATCCTACAGCCATCTCCACGAGCGACTACTTTATCTTGAGAAATCCTACAGCCATCTCCACGAGCGACTACTTTATCTTGAGAAATCCTACAGCCATCTCCACGAGCGACTACTTTATCTTGAGAAATCCTACAGCCATCTCCACGAGCGACTACTTTATCTTGAGAAATCCTACAGCCATCTCCACGAGCGACTACTTTATCTTGAGAAATCCTACAGCCATCTCCACGAGCGACTACTTTATCTTGAGAAATCCTACAGCCATCTCCACGAGCGACTACTTTATCTTGAGAAATCCTACAGCCATCTCCACGAGCGACTACTTTATCTTGAGAAATCCTACAGCCATCTCCACGAGCGACTACTTTATCTTGAGAAATCCTACAGCCATCTCCACGAGCGACTACTTTATCTTGAGAAATCCTACAGCCATCTCCACGAGCGACTACTTTATCTTGAGAAATCCTACAGCCATCTCCACGAGCGACTACTTTATCTTGAGAAATCCTACAGCCATCTCCACGAGCGACTACTTTATCTTGAGAAATCCTACAGCCATCTCCACGAGCGACTACTTTCTGCGACAGCTGTGTATCAGGAGAGGACTTACCTGAAGTCTCCCTTTGCAATGGTACTAGTGCAAGTCTGCAAAGATATACTACCTATGATGATGATACCATGATGTAACTCTTCTGAAACAGAAGTTCAAATTAATAAAAAAATCTTAAATACACTTGAAAGGTTTAATAGGCTTGTGAATGAATGAATGAATGAATGAATGAATGATATATTTATTTGCAAGAATATAGGTAGCTAACATAAGTTCTTAAGATCTCTGGGTTTTAGCCGCACGGGTCGATTGATCAGGTTCAGCTACGCTTGCCGTGGTTGGTCCGTGGATGGGTGACCATGTTTACATATCAAGACCTCTCCGTGCCTCGGAAAGCACGTTCATGAAAGGTCTCTGCCCACTACACAGTAGCCGTTGCCCGTTGGTCCCGGCTGTCATTCGTGGATCTTTGACAGTCGTTACGGGTCGTCAGAAGCCCGAAAGTCTGACAACCAGTCTTACCAAGGGGTTATCGTATTAAATAGTAATTGGGTTGTGGAGGTCAAATAGGCAGTCGCTCCATGTAAAATACTGGTATCCAACTGCATCAAGTTAGACTGGAGGCCGACCCCAACATAGTTGGGAAAAGGCTAGGCAGTTGAATAATTATGACAAGGTTAAAGACGAAGAGAAACATTTTGTACGGAGAGTGGATCTTCTGTCTTTCTTGTTGTTATGTAAGTGAAGCATGGTCTAGTAAAGGAGAGGAGACGGTGGAAGGGGATGTGTTCAAACGAGTGCCCAATAAAGTGCACAGTGAATGGTTGTCGGATGTGTTTAGACGAGTATTAGGAGCAAACACCGCCAAGTACACCCACGCCGCGCCGCCTGCGCACACGCAGCTTACAGGGCTGACCACGTACCTACTAGTGATTTAAGTTTGATAGAAGATTCTCCTTCTACTCGTATAGATAAAGTACCTAACAGTAACGCTTGGCTTTACTTCGTAAAAATATTAATTAATTATTGCTTTTCGCTTGTTTGGCTAGAATTAAGTTCCCCAAATGCTAAGGTAAAAATACTTTTGAAATTAATAAGATTTCAATATGTACATGCTTTGGCTTTTAGAGAAATAGCTCGCACTTGGATTGATGATCGCAAGGTAAACCAAACCTTCTATTAAAAAAATAATAAAGTATTTTGTCTTGTTTATAGAATCGTGACAGCCCTAGCTGTTGTCCATCGTTTGCCCAGTGACCGTTCGGAAACGTCTCGAGCGTGTTTGCCGAGCAGCTCTGCTCGTCATCCACATCCACGGCCCGCGGGTGACCGTCTCCGCCTGGGTCTGTGCGCCCGCGCCGCGTGCGTGTGTGCTCACCACACTCCGGCCATGCGGCGTGTGTGCTCGCCCGCCTACAATAACACGTGGAGGCTCCACTTGTTATTCTAACTGAGTGAAAGCAGGACTCGGCTTATGTTTGTAATGGGCTTTTAATGTTGGATGTCCTGCGTATTGGTCCTCGTCATGGTATGCGTGTGAGTGACTGTGAAGGAAAACATCGAGAGGGAATCTGGATTAAACTTTGTGGAAATGTAGCGTATTGGGGCGCTGCAGCTGCTTTAAAATTCTTTCCTGTACCTAAGTGAATAAAGTTTTAAAGCAGCTGCAGTGCCCCAATACGCTACATTTCCACAAAGTTTAATTCTTTCTTGTAAGTGAATAAAACTCTTTACCCGCTGAGCCACAATTCATTATGATGATTTTGTTTACGCTTTTTATTGCTATTTTCTGACAGAATAAACGTTCCCCACGAAGTCGGAAATCTTTTATTAGTCAATTGCATCAAACACAGACGAATTTATTTATTTGCATTCAGCCATAAACGAAGCCTTTCAACATAATTATATTCCAATAATTACGTGCAGACAAGTGAGACAAGTGAGACAAGTCTGCCGAAATTTATTTATTTTATTTAGGATAACCAACAATTGCTTACACCAACACATTAGCAGCTTATCATAATAGGCTACAATTGCGGGTGCAACAATTAATTACAGGTTAACACCGCTATCACAAAAAAACAGTGGTAAGACCATTAGCTACTTATTAAATTACGACAAACAAGATAAAATTAAAAAATAATTGACATGAAAATTCAATTAAAGTTAGACTAAAATTAAATAAATTACATTGACCATTTAATATTAAAACAAAAACAATCAAAATACAGACTGTGGTAAGATAAAAAAATATAAAATATCCAATTCCGTAACAAACACAAGACAAATCATTAAGACAAATCGTTAATAATTAAAGAAAAAAAAAACAGTAGAAACAAAACTAAACAACCGAATTCAATAAACAAAAAATTATTCTATGAAAAATAACACAATTACAATTAAACTAACAATTAAAGCAACGCGATTTGAGTATCAATTAAAGAAAATGTGTAATAAAAATAAAAATAAAACAAATCGTAAAAATACAAACAAAATGTAAACAGCAATATCCCTACAAGTGTGTTGTACGATCGTTTAATAAAATTACTTTATGAACTACATTTACACTGGCGTGGTGTACATCCAACATGTCACTATAGCTATTGAGGATCCTGCATAACCTAGGAATTGGAGAGTTTGCACCAAGTACAGACCTTCGATATGGCAGGCACAGAGGCGTTATGCTTTTCCTAGGATATCTAGAAGGCGCACGGAATCTAATTAGGCTAAGTAAATCGGGACAGTCAATTTTATTACGTAACAGTTTAAGTAAAAATAAAACATCTGCGACATCTCTGCGTACTGATAAGGGTTGCACTCTGAAATGTTGCAGACGGGAATTGTATGAGGGTAATGACTTGTGTTTCCTTTCACAAAAAACTAGATGCCACATAAAGCGCTTTTGTACCCGCCCGATCCTCAGAATATGGGTGGCGAAGTGAGGCCTCCACACAACGCTACAATACTCCAAAATACTTTGCGCGAGACTGTTGTATAACATTATTTTCGTGCTAATTTTGCGAAAACCTTTAGTGTTACGAATCCTACCATTTTGGATGCTCTCTTAATTATACTTTCGATGTGTGGTACAAAGCTTACTTTACTATCGAAGAGTACTCCTAAGTCCCTTATGACTTCTACTTTCTGGACCTTGTCATGGTTTATGAAGTACTCAGTTTCGATGTAGTTAATCTTTCGCGTATATTTTGTATGATAACATTTCTTTGAGTTCAGTTCCATTTTATTATTGCGACACCATTCGACAACTTGGTTAACGTCGCGTTGCAGGAGCTCACTATCTTTTGATGATTCAATTTTACGTGCCAGCAATTTTAAATCATCGGCGTACATAAAAGGCTCGGAAAATTGCAGACATAAGGGAAGGTCGTTTATAAACACAATAAAAAGTATTGGAGCCAAATGTGATCCCTGCGGAGCGCCAGAGGTGATAATTCGTGTTGTAGATTGATAACCGTTAACAACGACATAGAACTCGCGCCCAGAAAGATACGATTTGAACTTTAACAAAGGTCCTATACCGTATGCCTCAAGCTTTTTTATCAGGATGGAATGAGGCATTTTGTCAAAGGCTTTACTGAAGTCGGTGTAAATAACATCTAGTTGTTTGCCTTCGTCAATAGTCTGAACTAGAGACTCAGTAAAAGCTACTAAGTTCGTAGCTGTAGATCTTGAGGCTACGAACCCGTGCTGACAGTTGCTCACGTACATTTTAAAATGTTGCTGAAATAACAATAAATCTTCGAATTCTATGTTGAGACTCATCGTCGATGGTTATCGGTAACTCTATCAGTAGTAAACAAGCCGCGTACCTGTAACCCGCGGCACATCGCGTGATATATGCGTGCTCGTGTGTCGCGTGCCCTTTAGCCTTCCTAGGCAAGCGGGATTCCTACTGCAAATGTTAATTAGAAATCACGTACAATTGTAATTAATAAACCAGTTAATGGTCTTATCTGAGAAGTACCTGCCGTACGGTTAGTTTAATAGAATGGTATGTTCGTCTGCGAACAAAGCTTTCTTTTGTGCATTTTCACTTGATGTCGATGCTAAACGGGAAAGTAACTCTAGCTCTATGCTGTAGCTAGCTTATTGTAACTTCGACGGTTTCATTTTGTTTAACTTGAAAAAACTCAACGTGTCTTGATAGTTATCATAAATTTGTTTAAAACGATGAATACAGTTTTACTTCAACCAAATTCGGGTTCCCTCGATTATTTATCTGAATATACGATCACTATTACTTACTTTCCAGGACTTACATACATGTACCGCGGCTACGGTATCATGTAAGGGTCAGTTCACACCGAGAGGCGACGCGACGCGCAGTTTTCAAGATAGAAATACAATTACAGACCTTATCTACTACACAAAAAGGAACACGATTAAGTGAGCTACGAGCTACGTAACTCGACGTAGTAGACACTAAATTGTGTACCTTTTAGCGTAGTAGATAAGGTCTGTAATTGTATTTCTATCTTGAAAACTGCGCGTCGCGTCGCGTCTCGGTGTGAACTGACCCTAATCCGTACGCGCCGGTCTCACGCGAAGCTACATCTGCGCACAGTTCAGAGGTAAAAGCTAGTAACACTAGTAGCTAGCAGAGAGTGGAACAAGTAGAGGAATGTAAGAATAGGAGAGACAACCGAGTGTCAGGTGAAGACCTGAGATGAGATCAAAAGCTTCCAAAAGAAGCTCCTTAGTCCAGCTTCCCTCCCAATGTTTTCCTTCATAGTCAATTTGGCTAGAAAGTTGCTGATATGGATAGTGAAAAAAAAAACCGACTTCTAAAAAAAACACTACTAACTGAAAAAAAAAAACACTACAAACTGAAAAATAACTTTAATTTCGGAAGTCGGTGTCTTAGGATCAGTATTTTAGTTTTTGCCACCGACTTCCGAAATTAAAGTTATTTTTCAGTTTGTAGTGTTTTTTTTTTTCAGTTAGTAGTGTTTTTTTTGGAAGTCGGTTTTTTTTTTGTTAAAAAGTTTTTATTTCTCGCTTTTTAGTGGGTCTATTTATAATTTATCTAAGTTACAATAGCCTAAAGTCAACTTGCCCACCGCCTTTTTATAAAATATTCCTTTTCTCGATGCAGGGACGTTAATTGTTGAGGAGTTCTCCTTTTATTAGTTTTTAGATTAGATGCTGATAATCCTGGCTGCAACATCAGGCCAGACTTATGTCAACATTGCATTGAACTTAAAATTAGTCCTGTTTAAAATGAGCCCAAACACGACTACGGTGCTGTAATTTAAAGGTTTGTACTTTTTCTGATGCTCCTGGCGTCAGTAACAGTACGTTTATCCACACATCGAGCCCTTTTCAATGAGCCTAAACACGATATATCTGCTGTTAGTTGTCGAGGAGTTAGGTACTCTGCAGACTATCCTGACTGCAGCATCATGACTTGATGATCATGAGACCAAATGTGGCAAATGCCCTATCAAACATCAAAACAATTTACTAAAACAGTCCTTGCCTGTTCGAGTAACTTCTTACTGTTAAGGAGTTGTACCTTCCATCATCAGCCCAGCTACCTGAGATGGTGACAACCATACACAAATACACAAGATACTTCATAAAATATGCGAAAAACAATAAGTGAGCCTATAAAATTTGAGGGTTGCCCTCGATTTCTCTAAGATCCCATCATCAGATCCTAACTTGGTGACAATGGGACCACCTCAGAACTATCTACTTTCGAACAAAAAAAGAATTTTGAAAATCCGTCGATAATTGGCGGCGTATTCGATGAACAAACATACAAAAAAAAAAAAAAAAAAAAAAAAAAAACATACAAACATCCGAACATAGTACCTCCTCCTTTTTGTAAAGTCGGTAAGAAATGGTAAAAGACGTAATAGTGGAGCTCAAAAAAATAAGGATGTGATAAAACAGTGATAGTGATGAGACAATGTTTTTCTTATTACCTAAGTATATGAATGTTTCATCATTTCATTTAGGTATTTTCAGAATCTAATTTACATATGAACACAGTCACGCAGTTGATCTCACACGTACAGTCGCACGCAGGACCACGTTTCCGGTGTACAGTCAGGCACAAACACCGGCTCATTACACCAGTCGATACAACTTGTAGCAATACGTATCGTCGCGGAATGTCTGAGCATGTACTAACGCGAAACACTAGTGTTGGGATTTCGGAGATCAAACCATAGTGTAACCATGATAACAGGGCTTTTAGTGAAGTGAAAACTGAAGTATTATGTTAAGATTTAACCACTAGAGGTCGCAGCACATCTAGTATAAGGGTTTCAAATTTTTAAACATTTAGGATACACAATTAGGAAGTGTGGGTCCCGCAACTTGCTAAAAATGGATAGGTTTTCTGGAAAATCCTAGTTTAGCAAATTACATTTTGTAGGTAGGTCAGAAATAATGATCTCTTCATAATAAGTACTTCAGAGACGTAGATAGCGAGATAATAATTATTATTTAGTTGTTGTTGCGCTCAATAATGCTCCTTTTGCTAGAAATACTCATAGCTCTCAATTCATAACGTGTCTACTTCCCATATCCCAATAAACAAATTAACATACAAGCAAGTAAAGTACTCTGTAAACATAATTATAATACACTCGCTGCCAATTTAAATAATACCATAATAGTCCTGCCTCATGCTTGTAGCGGCGGCATGGTGTCGACCGGTGAGCAGGCGCAGGACCGCGTCACCGCGGCTATTACAAGCCGCGCCGCACAATCTCACTGCTGCACTGCACTGGCCCGAGCGCGGTGCGGCGGCGGCGGGACGCTAGTCTCTTGACCACAAAACAGATACACTGGGTTGGATGCTCGTGAGTGCGGTTATTAAGAATCTCAGTGAGAAAAAGGTGCAATTTAAGGAGTACCTACCTCTAAGAGTGGTGTACTGGGCAAAGATAAGTAGTACTTAGGTAGGTATATGTAGTTGGGGGGATGATGATGGGTAGCTTCGAAAGTGTTGTCTCACGCTGACATTGTGGAAGGAAGGAAGCAAACGATGAATCGAGGTAGTTCACAGAAATGGATAGCTTAAAATCGACCTGTACGATACCAGCGATCCCAAGCAAATTAGAACAATGATCAAATACAATTGGGACGCCAAACCTAGGTTGTTTGATTTTATAAGGTATCGTAGTGTCTTTTGTGTAACATCTATAATGTCTCTCTATGTTAGAAGTAGGCTTTTTGTACCTTTTCATTTTGTGGTGAGCCCTTCAGGCCGCCCGCGCGCCCGGCTGGCTGCGGACGGTCTGACCGCACTTGTGGCGAGCCCATCAGGCTGCCCCCGCGCCCGGCTGGCTGCGGACGGTCTGACCGCACTTGTGGCGAGCCCATCAGGCCGCCCGCGCGCCCGGCTGGCTTCGGACGGTCTGACCGCACTTGTGGCGAGCCCATCAGGCCGACCGCGCGCCCTGCTGGCTGCGGACGGTCTGATCGCAGTTGTGGCGAGCCCATCAGGCCGCCCGCGCGCCCGGCTGGCTGCGGACGGTCTGACCGCAGTTGTGGCGAGCCCATCAGGCCGCCCGCGCGCCCGGCTGGCTGCGGACGGTCTGACCGCACTTGTGGCGAGCCCATCAGGCCGCCCGCGCGCCCTGCTGGCTGCGGACGGTGTGACCGCACTTGTGACGAGCCCATCAAGCCGCCCGCGCGCCCAGCTGGCTTCGGACGGTCTGACCGCACTTGTGGCGAGCCCATCAGGCCGCCCGCGCGCCCTGCTGGCTGCGGACGGTCTGACCGCACTTGTGGCGAGCCCATCAGGCCGCCCGCGCGCCCTGCTGGCTGCGGACGGTCTGACCGCACTTGTAGCGAGCCCATTAGGCCGCCCGCGCGCACGGCTGGCTGCGGACGGTCTGACCGCACTTGTGGCGAGCCCATCAGGCCGCCCGCGCGCCCTGCTGGCTGCGGACGGTGTGACCGCACTTGTGGCGAGCCCATCAGGCCGCCCGCGCGCCCGCCTGGCTGCGGACGGTCTGACCGCACTTGTAGCGAGCCCATCAGGCCGCCCGCGCGCCCTGCTGGCTGCGGACGGTCTGACCGCACTTGTGGCCAGCCCATCAGGCCGCCCGCGCGCCCTGCTGGCTGCGGACGGTCTGACCGCACTTGTGGCGAGCCCATCAGGCCGCCCGTGCGACGGTCTGACCGCACCGTTTGCAGTCGCCACAGTAAATGGCGGACATGCTTAGATAAATGAACAGTTTTAACTTTTTGCTCTTTACGCTACACATTCGTGGTAATTACTTTAATTGCTTTTGCTTATTTCGATCTAATATATCAAACATGTTATGCCATTACGCTATCCATTCTAAGCTGGGTAAGGTAAATTTAATTGAATCTTTAAACTTAAGTCAGAGCAATCGCAGAAATAAGGTATAGATAACTTTTCCGAATACATTAGTCAAGTTTATCTGCATTAACGGAACCCCCCTTATCTGCGAGTATCTTCTCATCTACGTGCACGGTGCGCCGCGCCGCCGGCGCAGTAGACACCTCGTAAATACGCGTCGTGAAGCATGCGATCCGACACGAGTTCGCACGAACTCTGCCGAAGTTAGGCGATGTTGTTCAAGTACCCGCAAACACAGTAAATCACGCTACAGGTGGAACCAATGCATGGGATTATGCGTTCTGTGTCACGTAATAGTTTTGAATGGTTGAAATGAACAGCGGGTATGATATTATTGAATATTGAGAGGAAGCTTTACAAAGATGAAGCTGTTAATTATATTTTTGTTAGTTGGCACTGTTGGGTCTATATTCGTAACTCGCAATCTTTTGACAGTAATACAAACAAGTTTAGTAAAGAAATTGCTCAGAGGCGCCTAAAATTTGATTGATGATAGAGTTGTAAGTTGTAACCATTTGTTAATAATAAAAATATATTTATTGCAATTGCAGCTGTTTAGTCGAAAACTTTGAATTGTGAAGTCGGTTAAAAAACAGTAAGTATTCAAGGAAAATAGATTTTCCTAGAACGTTAATTTATTAGCTAAAATTATTCAGTTTGTAGAGTGCCGACCTTAGTCCGTGCAGCGGGAGTCGTGATGCGCCCGGATGATGGAGTTGCTGGTTCGATGCCTGATCGGCGCCCGCGCTACAACTAGTGATAACCGCGCAGCGCGTTCGCGAGAAACGGTGATAAATACTGATTTACACGATTTCGCTAGTGATAGAAAGATTTAATACACACCATGCAAAGATACTGTGGAGGGATTCAATTCTCGAGAGGTACATGTATATTATAATTATAATTAAATTGTAGAGCAGTTATTTTCATAACTTGTCAAGTCGTCAGTGCTATCTGGACAACTTTTTTAAGAAAAAAAAAAATAACCCATTTCCAAAAAAAAAAACACTACAAAGTGAAAAATAACTTCAATTTCGGAAATCGGTGTCTTTGGTTCCGCATTTTCGTTTATTGACACTGACTTCCGAAATTAAAGTTATTTTTCAATTTGTAGTGTTTTTTTTTGGAAGTCGGTTGTTTTTTTTTTGTAAAAAAGTTTTTTGTTATTATAACCATTAACTCCTAATATCTTTACCATTACTTATATATTCAGAATAAAGAACAACATAATCGTACTTTAATGTGATAACGGGCTACTACGGAACCCTACACTGCGTGGCCCGACACGCACCTGGCCGGATTTTTTTTTGTAAAAAAGTTTTTATTTTTCACTTTTTAATTGTACCTACCCCACACTCATTCATCTAACACTACTTGCTATGTGAAAATCAGTAACAAAAAGTTACTAAAACATCAGCAATGTAAACTAAGTGGAAAAAATTCGTATTACTGAAGGTTTCAAAAACTACTCAAGCAAAGTTCATAAAATTTATATGGGACCACCCCTGAAGTATACCCATTAAAAAACGAGAGAATTTTTAGATTAGAGGTATACGCCAATAACTTTGACAGAAATGAGGGTGTACCGTGGCATACTGAACACATCTTTGTACCCCTTTAGAGGGTACAGGCGTGATGTTATGTTGTGTGATTGTGAACAATACATACATATGCGATAAGTAGCAGCGGTTGATTTGCTGGCATTTATTGAAGAGTTCCGTTATCTGTCTCCGAAACTTATCATCAGATCTTTACAAAATTTAAATGGGACCATTTCGGAATAAAATTCTTTCAAATAAAAAAAGAATTTTGCAAATCCGTCTTTATATGACGGAGTTATTCCCGAAAAAAAAAACATCTGAATTGAGAACCTCCTCCTTTTTTGAAGCCGGTTAAAAACACTGTAATGGCCAAATTCTTAGGACCACCTTTCCTTAATCTGTGGATATCAATCATCATGTCTAGATGAGGAACTGCGCACCTATATTCAACTATGCTATATCGCAACTCCCGAACGGATCGACTGTTTCGTAAAACATGAAGTAAGATGTGCTGCACATGAAATGGCTGCAATAACATAGAGCGACACGTTTTCACTTAACGAAGCACAGTGTGAAAGAAATCAGATGAGACCGGATACTGACTCGAATAATAAATAGCCGCAGCCTCCGAGTGGCAGCAGGCGTCAGGCACACCCGTCATACAGCAACATTTGTGTGAGTTTTTACAATATTTTTATCAAAATATACGTACAAATGATTAATATCGATACGACTGAACGATAAACTTCTCCGCAGGGAGCTTTTATTTTAATTTTGCACATTTGTATAATATTTTAACGAGTGATCCTGCTGGCTGGATGGCTTAAGAATGGGAATTGAATGATTTACATACTGATTTGGGTTCGACTGGCGTGTGATCTTCCCGTGGGTGAGCAGATCAAGTGCGAAGGTAGCGGCTTCCAGCTGGGCAGTGACCTCGGAACGTGCTTCGATAGTGTCATCAGTTTAGCATTTTTGCAATTTATTAAGTTGAGTTGATAGTTGTATGAGTAGTGTCACACACCCCCGGTGTGTGACACTACTCATAAATTAGAAATGTGTTGTTGAGACTGTCAATCGTGTTCTGTTCTTTTTGAATACGATAAGACCATGTTTAATCAGTTGTTCTAACTTCCGCAAACCCAGACATATCTTAGCTCTTGTCCACCGCAACATGTTCTTGTCTGGCGGCTCCATCGGCGCGGCATATCGGCATCGATATCAAGACATTACCATGAGCCAGTGATGTGATCGCGTCGATGCTATCGTCCGTCGTAAAACATGCTGTAAACTGCGCCAGTGCGCCGGCGCAGCTTTGCTGTATCCTCCCGGCGACGGCCACGCACATCTCGGGATCAGACGGAGACGCGTGGATAATGTAGGAAATGGAGTGATGATGATGATACCCACATTTGATCCTAGATTTTGAATTGACGAAATGATGGATGGAGTTGGTTTTAGTTCCTGATGAAAAACAAATCAACCCGTTACTTCCCTTAATACTTCCGGTTTCCATAACAAACATTTTCTTAATTATTATGGTGAACGCAGTAGTAATTATTGCTCGGCTTAGCGGATTATATTTTATGTAATCCAGGATCTAATTCAGCTGTGAACGTTGTAGTCATAGTTCCGATTCTAAATCTCGGCAAGTTGTCTTGCTTAGCGAGGACTTTACTGTGGCGGTGCAGCTAGCAGCACATAGGTATAACAGCATGACTTTACTGTGGCGGTGCAGCTAGCAGCACATAGGTATAACAGCATGACTTTACTGTGACGGTGCAGCTAGCAGCACATAGGTATAACAGCATGACTTTACTGTGGCGGTGCAGCTAGCAGCACATAGGTATAACAGCATGACTTTACTGTGGCGGTGCGGCTAGCAGCACATAGGTATAACAGCATGACTTTACTGTGGCGGTGCAGCTAGCAGCACATAGGTATAACAGCATGACTTTACTGTGGCGGTGCAGCTAGCAGCACATAAGTATAACAGCATGACTTTACTGTGGCGGTGCAGCTAGCAGCGCATAGGTATAACAGCATGACTTTACTGTGGCGGTGCAGCTAGCAGCACATAGGTATAACAGCATGACTTTACTGTGGCGGTGCAGCTAGCAGCACATAGGTATAACAGCATGACTTTACTGTGGCGGTGCAGCTAGCAGCACATAGGTATAACAGCATGACTTTACTGTGGCGTTGCAGCTAGCAGCACATAGGTATAACAGCATGACTCCATCTGCTAAGTCCTCCGTGTGTCGGACGCATAAACTTGGTTTGATGTATCCGCGAGAGGATTTATGTGAATATTTGTTAATAAATTATGCTAATGACTATCTGGGCTGAATGAACGGTATGTCGAGGTCGAGGTCAGCCGTTTGTGAATGAGCTGGAAAAACATCTGCTAATACCGTATTAATTATTATAATTATGTTACCTAATATCCAGCTGACAATGGCTACCTTCTGGCTCATTGGCTCTCATCTCATCTTGGCAGTAAATACACAACTCTGCCTACCCAAAAACAGGAGAAAAATGTTGCTGGGAGAAACAATGGAATAGGAACAATGGAATAGGTACCTCATTCAACTCCTTGCAGCTTACCTACTTTTTGAGTGGAAATGTATTGATCTGTTTTTTGTTTACACACATAACGTTGTGACCGCGCCGTAGACCTGCAGTAGTAAAACTACTATGTGCCAAGTTAATAAGTATTTAAGTCAAGTTATTAGTTGGGATAAGTTACCGCTCATAGTCGGGGAGCCAGCGCTGAGTGATGGCTCCTGCACTATGTTTAGACCCCGTTACGTTAATGCGGTAATACTCGGCTTGTGCAATATCTGTGGTATGCAGGTACACTAGGTACTGATGTTTATCTTGCAAAGAAACATGAGAAAAGAATGCATAAATGGATTTCTATTTATCCTGCAAAAACACAACCGTTCCAGAATAATTTTTGAGTTTTTTTTTTATTGTAATAATGTTAGCTACCACTTATATTAATCAGCCTCCAAATTCAAATATACGCAAGAGTTTAACGGATGCTGTTAACAATATGTAAATATTGACTAGTTAATTACAATTGATACTAATCTCTGATTTACGGCGCAGCTTCCCCCGCTGAACAACAGAGGGCGCCATTAATTTTTGTGACAAGTATTCAAATCATGTGCCTGTGCAGTGCACAGATTTATCTCAGGAGATTACCGCTTTCACAAGTGTCGTGAGCAAGACTGTTTTTGATCTCATTCACTTTATGGTGGCATGCCAATGAATAGGCATAAGGAGAGAAGATCAGATCTTTAGAAAATGGCGGAAGAGTCATTTTTCATAAATACTCCTACATACCTACCTATATACCTACCTATATAAGAGCTAGACAAAAACAAAATTATGATTTGCGACTTTAGTGTTTTTGCCTGCGGGCTTGTTTTATTTCGGTTATAACTTATAGCGACACTTTACACGATTTCAATTAGCTATCGCCTATCGGGCAAAACTAGATAATCGAACAGTGTCAATGACCATATTCCAATATATTTGAAAATGATTGTTCAATGTGATCCTTCTCTTGTTAGGAGTGATCCTTCTGTACTTAAATGGTATTTTCATGTTCTGCGCAGGCGCACGCGTGGGTTGGTCAGGGGAGTGGAGTGGGGGGCGGTGGGGTATTTGTCGGGGGTTGACGAGACGCAAGCGGGTTGCGCGCGCGCCGCATACTGATCAGCGCACGACGGACTGACACAGTTGAGATAACTGCAGTACCGTAAGGCTGGCTTTCCACCAGAACCGTGCGAGACAGGGCAGCGGTAAGTGATGAAACAACGAACCAATTGAATTACTTACATTATTATTTTTATACCTTTATAAAAATAATAATGTAAGTAATTCAATTAAATGTGTGTAAATGCGAAGCGTCGTACAAAATCCCTTGATTTTGTACGACGCTTCGCATTTACACACAGCTCCGGTGTAAAGCTATAACAATATGAAAGGTTTATGCCAATCCTGTTGAAAGTCGTAGGAATATGAATCGCTTTTAAAGCGACTGCCACTGTTCTAGGATCTCTACTGAGGAGTCTCCTTGTATGTTCTAGGCCCTCTACTCAGGTGTCTATCTTCTAGGTCCTCTACTGAGGAGTCTACTTTTGTCTATTATGTTCTAGGTCCTCTACTGAGGAGTCTCCTTTTGTATATTATATTCTAGGTCCTCTACTGAGGAGTCTCCTTTTGTATATTATATTCTAGGTCCTCTACTGAGGAGTCTCCTTTTGTATATTATATTCTAGGTCCTCTACTGAGGAGTCTCCTTTTGTATATTATATTCTAGGTCCTCTACTGAGGAGTCTACTTTTGTCTATTATGTTCTAGGTCCTCTACTGAGGAGTCTCCTTTTGTATATTATATTCTAGGTCCTCTACTGAGGAGTCTCCTTTTGTATATTATGTTCTAGGTCCTCTACTGAGGAGTCTACTTTTGTATATTATGTTACATAATATACAAAAGTAGTCTCCTTTTGTATATTTTATTATTTTCAAAACATTGATGGGTTTAGTAGCAGCATTAGATACCTTCAATCACTTAATTGTCAGCGGCCGCCCAGCTGCGCGCACGCAGAGCAGCGGTAACGTAGCAGTACGTAGATCGATGCAACTCTTGCGCATCAACTTAGCTAAGTATTTGTTTTTACAGTACACTATAGGTCTTCTTAACATTCTACTGAACTGTGCTCATTAGGTAAAGTAAGATGTAGTCATTTGTGAAAATGTAGCGATGTGCATAGAGGTACTCAGTACACTCAGATTCCACCAGTTATGTTCTAGTCATGTTGTAGTACCTAATGAATTAGGGGGTGAATTAAAAAAACTAAACCTTAGGTTCCTGACATTTGGCAAGAGAGTTCCAGATAAAACAAAAGTTTACGAAGTGTGTAGGAAGGTTTTACGAAAATTCCTCCCCTAAAGGGATGAAAGTTTGTATAGAAGATCGTCGTTCTTACCGATGGACAATCACACCGGGCAACATGGCATGTGAGAAATAAAATACAATATCATTCTACATCTTTAAAACCATCTATACACCTATAAAACATTCAAAAACCATATATTAAGTATTACAATCCATTTCGTTCCTATCAAAATAATATATGATTAACTGCTAATATCATAACCGCAATTAATAGTTAATTGGCCGCAGTTATCCACATCCGCATCTAACGGTTGCTAATGATTGCACATCGCTGCGCGCTGGTCGGGCACGGACGTGGAGCTTCCCTCTCCCTGGTACGAGTAGGTATCATTCGCTGTAATGCTAATATAAATTAATGGCAGATTCATCTTGATTTAGACTAACATGAGCTGGAAAAGTAATTGAGCTCATTAATAAAACCATTGCTAATATAAAAAACCGGGCAAGAGCGAGTCGGACTCGCGCACCGAGGGTTCCGTACCATCATATGTTTTTAAATTTTCATCAGCGAGGCCAATATTCGTCAGAGAATTTTAACACTGTCTACTGCGGTGTAGAATATTGAAGTTTTATGTCAGCGCCAACTAATGTAACTTTTGTTGATGATATCTGAAAAAGGGTGCTATTTAGAGACTTGGTTTTATTTTTATTTATTTATTTTTGTACATGGAGGACTTACAGCTAATAAAAACAAACAAAAAAGCAAATCATAGTCACCCGAAAGCCAATTACAAATCCTCACGTATAGACAATCCTCCCTCCTCTCCTGTAATCTTTACATAAACTTCTATCACATAGAATTATTTCAGATTTTTCTCTTTGCAAACTTCGGAAATAAGGGGGGGGGGACGGTATTTTTTTTTTACATTTTTCATCAAAAGTCGAAAACTATGCAACCAAAAAAAAAATGTTTGAGAATGTGCAAACTGCGCTCTTTCATATGATACCCCACATGCCCTAGTAGCCCCACTTCGAATTTTTTAGACCCCCTTTCAGTCACTGTTGCTAAAAATATACATATATTTTTAATTTCTTTCTTATTTGCAAAATAGTTGGGCAAACGTCATCTAAAACTATTCCAAATTTCAAGTTGATAGCATTAGTAGTTCTTGATATATCCAGCTGTGACAGACAGACAGACAGACTTAGTCTCACCATAAGGGTTCCGTTTTTACCATTTTGGTACGGAACCCTAAAAACCGGGCAAGAGCGAGTCGGACTCGCGCACCGAGGGTTCCGTACCATCATGTTTTCATCAGCGAGGCCTATATTCGTTAGAGAATTTTAACACTGCGCACTGCGGTGTAGAATATTGCAGTCGTCGGTCAGCGCCATCTCTTGACCGGTAGTGGAATTAGTGTAACTTTTGTTGATGATTTCTGAAAAAGTGTGCTATTTAGAGACATCGTTTTATTTTTCCTGTAATCTTTGCATAAAGTTCTATCACATAGAATTATTTCAGATTTTTCTCTTTGCAAACTTCGAAGATAAGGTATTTCTCGTCAGTCTGTATTTTTTTTTACATTTTTCAGCCTAAAAAAAAAGAAAAATATTTGAGAGTACAGCGTTCTTTCATATGATACCCCACATGCCCTAGTAGCCTCACTTCGAATTTTTCAGACACCCTTTCAGTCCCTGTTGCAAAAAATATACATTTGTTTTTATTTCTTTCTTATTTGCAAAATGGTTGGGCAAACGTCATCTAAAACTATTCCAAATTTCAAGCATTAGCAGTTCTTGAGATATCCAACTGTGACAGACAGACAGACAGACTGAGTCTCATCATAAGGGTTCAGTTTTTTTTTTCCCTTAGGGCCAAAGCCTGCCGGGTCAGCGGGATTGTCCGAAAGGGTTACCGCTGGCCCGGAACATAAAGGAAGGAACATGGATGGGTTTTAGACAGTAAGAGTCGCCCCCGCTCCACCCACAGCGGGAGGGGTCATTTGATAATTTCCCATCCGAAAAATAAAAAAAGGGTTCCTTTTTACCATTTGGGTACGGAACCCTAATAACAGGAAAACCAAACTTAATTACTTATGTTTGTGATAGGAGTTGGTTGTGCTCTACAGTGTGCTGAGTGGAGGCCAACATTCTGCCAATCATGAGCTTTCACTGGCAAAGCAGCTTAGAGTTCTAGCTAACAGCCACAGGCCCAGATATATAATTGAGTAGGTACTTAATTAATATTGAAGCTAGTAGGTACAGTAGGCCGCACGTCACTAGTCATATTAGCGTAGTCCGGACTTTCAACAGAAATAAGAGGTCAGCTTGTATTGGTTTTGTTACCACTGGCGTGGAGCTTACCATGCTTTAAAGGGCCCGTCTTTTGACATGAGACATTATAAGGACTGTCATTACTTTCCCTTAAAAGTAAAAACCAAGATGGCTTTTTGCTTAAATCATTTGGAAACACGCACTCTGTCAACAAGGAAATTGGCAGACATATTGAAATGTCAACGTTTTTCAACCCCTGACATTTAGAGACTGTTCAAAAGTCACAAGTGGTTATTAACTGTAACTTGCTTGAAGTTCTTCATAGAAACCGTCCGCGCGGCAGTTCTCTACAATTATATGGTTGCTACGAGTACAATAATTGTTGGTGTGCGCAGCGGCTGCGACGGTGAGTGATTGGCGTTTCTGACTATTTATAGATTCTTTGTTTTTGGGAATTGAGAACTGGCTATTTTTGTTGCATCGAAGTTACTATGCATGTGCATGCATTCTTGGTGAATTTAAAAGTACCCGAAGTCAATTTAATCCAGCTGGCCTAGATACAATAAAAAAGGTGCATCAAATACGTCTCCCCGAATGGAAATGCTATATCTAGGTACGTCGGGCACACTGCGTAGTCAGCCGGCACGCGCTGCCTCTATTGTAGACTGGCTAATCTCTTTACTGCTGGAGTGTACTGGTTGAGCTCCACCGAGCCTGGAGTGTACTGGTTGAGCTCCACCGAGCCTGGAGTGTACTGGTTGAGCTCCACCGAGCCTGGAGTGTACTGGTTGAGCTCCACCGAGCCTGGAGTGTACTGGTTGAGCTCCACCGAGCCAGGAGTAGCTACTAGTATCCCTCGCCTCAGCGGAAGTGCTGCCCTACTCCACTCTGTCAACACATCATTAATCTCCTCACTGCTGGAGTGTACTGGTTGAGCTCCACCGAGCCTGGAGTGTACTGGTTGAGCTCCACCGAGTCTGGAGTGTACTGGTTGAGCTCCACCGAGCCAGGAGTAGCTACTAGTCTCTCTCGCCTCAGCGGAAGTGCTGCCCTAATCCACTCTGTCAACACATCATTAATCTCCTCACTGCTGGAGTGTACTGGTTAAGCTCCATCGAGCCTGGAGTGTACTGGTTGAGCTCCACCGAGCCTGGAGTGTACTGGTTGAGCTCCACCGAGCCAGGAGTAGCTACTAGTCTCCCTCGCCTCAGCGGAAGTGCTGCCCTACTCCACTCTGTCAACACATCATTAATCTCCTCACTGCTGGAGTGTACTGGTTAAGCTCCATCGTTCCTGGAGTGTACTGGTTGAGCTCCACCGAGCCTGGAGTGTACTGGTTGAGCTCCACCGAGCCTGGAGTGTACTGGTTGAGCTCCACCGAGCCTGGAGTGTACTGGTTGAGCTCCACCGAGCCAGGAGTAGCTACTAGTCTCTCTCGCCTCAGCGGAAGTGCTGCCCTACTCCACTCTGTCAACACATCATTAATCTCCTCACTGCTGGAGTGTACTGGTTAAGCTCCATCGAGCCTGGAGTGTACTGGTTGAGCTCCACCGAGCCTGGAGTGTACTGGTTGAGCTCCACCGAGCCTGGAGTGTACTGGTTGAGCTCCACCGAGGCTGGAGTGTACTGGTTGAGCTCCACCAAGCCTGGAGTGTACTGGTTGAGCTCCACCGAGCCAAGAGTAGCTACTAGTCTCTCTCGCCTCAGCGGAAGTGCTGCCCTACTCCACTCTGTCAACACATCATTAATCTCCTCACTGCTGGAGTGTACTGGTTAAGCTCCATCGAGCCTGGAGTGTACTGGTTGAGCTCCACCGAGCCTGGAGTGTACTGGTTGAGCTCCACCGAGCCTGGAGTGGACTGGTTGAGCTCCACCGAGCCTGGAGTGTACTGGTTGAGCTCCACCGAGCCAGGAGTAGCTACTAGTCTCTCTCGCCTCAGCGGAAGTGCTGCCCTACTCCACTCTGTCAACACATCATTAATCTCCTCACTGCTGGAGTGTACTGGTTAAGCTCCATCGAGCCTGGAGTGTACTGGTTGAGCTCCACCGAGGCTGGAGTGTACTGGTTGAGCTCCACCGAGCCTGGAGTGTACTGGTTGAGCTCCACCGAGGCTGGAGTGTACTGGTTGAGCTCCACCGAGCCTGGAGTGTACTGGTTGAGCTCCACCGAGCCAGGAGTAGCTACTAGTCTCTCTCGCCTCAGCGGAAGTGCTGCCCTACTCCACTCTGTCAACACATCATTATTCTCCTCACTGCTGGAGTGTACTGGTTAAGCTCCATCGAGCCTTGAGTGTACTGGTTGAGCTCCACCGAGTTTGGAGTGTACTGGTTGAGCTCCACCGAGCCAGGAGTAGCTACTAGTCTCCCTCGCCTCAGCGGAAGTGTTGCCCTACTCCACTCTGTCAACACATCATTATTCTATTTGCTTATCGATTTTATTGGCGTTTCACTTTCGAACACGCTACATTCATTTAGCATGTTACCACATTCGAATATTCTATTCGAATGTAGTTCAATTACCTGGCCGCGCCAGTTCTATGGGAAGCGGGTGACCTCCCACGTCCATCATATTACTGTTAATTAGTTAGCATGATGAGCAGAGCACTGGCCCTGACTTTTAGACTAGCGCGATAGTCTCTAGACAGATGCCTGGGAAAGAATGTCTCGCTCATAACCTTAGACTTCATGTGGTTTCAGTTGCATATGACGCTAAGTTTTGCGTCGAACTAGTTACGGAGATGTTAATCTAGATGGCATTCATTTTGCAATGGTTGAGTTTAAAATTACCATTGTAGGCTTAAATTAATCAAATAACAATTTTCAGTTTCAGTGCTGACTCTGCCAACTCTCTGCACTCGTGCAAAATCTCACGCGAGAGTTAAATAGGAATACCTGTGTGGTACCGCCACTTGTGGTACCTGGTAGCACAGAATAAAGATCATACAGTATTTCGACTTCATACAAACGGACGAAACGAGAGCTATACCTACGCGCCTCGACCTCGGAGTGCGCTCGGTATGCAGACAGTCGTGACTGTGCCGCAGTGACGAACGGACTGTGTGTTGTTTTTTTAACAATCCGCGCGATTTTTTCACTAAAAATAATTTTACTTACTAGTAGGTAGGTACATAATGTGTGTCTTTTTAATAGATAAGTATTTCCTTTTATCTCCCGAAAAAAAGATGTCTGGATTAATAAATAAAGTGAATAGAGTAAAGGAAAGTGATAGACACGAGTGAAATATGTAGGTAGTTATAGGCGGTTCATGAATCATTATACGGTAGGTACGCTTGTGTTAAAACCTCGGGGCATGTGTGTTTTGTTTTTTAGTTTGTATAATTCAAAGTAAAGACGTGGTTTTTATTATTCATATTTATGTACACACAGTAAAATACAATAACAAAACTAAATGGAAACACGAAGTAGGCAAATGTAATTAAAATGCTGGAGGCGGGCAGCCCTATCGCATGTTTACGTACCGCGCGGCTGTAGGCTAGGTTTATTTCAAGGTTACGGCCGAGTTACAATACTGTATGATCTTTATACTGTGCTGGTAGTGGGGCTGCCTTCAGTGCGCTGACGTACTTTAAATACTAATGCCTCCTTGTATTTATTATTGACTGCATATATCGTATCATGTGAACAGTCTTCAAAATTTCTTGCAAAAAAAAAAAAATTCTTGCAAATGTAAATGCTATTGAATACCTAAGCTGGCAGATTGTCGTGGAACCATTATTCTTCATAGTATTGGTATGACGTCGACGCGTGAAGATTCATCAACAGCGTATCATTCGAGTCAGTTCCCACACACTACTAATGGTGGACCACTAAACGAGACTAATTCGCGGTCGCCAGCCACTCGCCACTCGTTACCATTTTATTGAGTTTTAAATTCAGCACACACACGACACGAGAAAGAATAGTCTCAGTAAGCTTACTCTAATAGGCTCAGTAAGCAAACTCAGAAATCTCAGTAAATAAAACTGTAATGATGTCTCAGTGTATGAAACAGTGATGAATTCTCAGTGTATGATGCAATAATGAATTCTCAGGATAATCCTGAGAATTCATTATTGAGTAATCATGAATTCTCAGTGTATGAAACTATTACGAATTATCAGTATTTCAAACAGTCATGAATTATCAGCGTATGAAACTGTTATGAATTAGCAGTATTTCAAACAGTCATGAATTCTCAGTGTATGAAACTGTTATGAATTATCAGTATTTCAAACAGTCATGAATTCTCACTGTATGAAACTGTTATGAATTATCAGTATATCAAACAGTCATGAATTCTCCCTGTATGAAACTGTTATGAATTATCACTATTTGAAACAGTCATGAATTCTCAGTGTATGAAACTGTTATGAATTATTAGTATTACAGACAGTCATACATTCTCAGTGTATGAAACTGTTATGAATTATCAGTACCTATTTGTAACAGTCATGAATTCTCAGTGTATGAAACTGTTATGAATTATTAGTATTACAAACAGTCATGTATTCTCGGTATATGAAACTGTTATGAATTATGAGTATTTCAAACAGTCATGAATTCTCAGTGTATGAAACTGTTATGAATTATCAGTATTTCAAACAGTCATGAATTCTCAGTGTATGAAACTGTTATGAATTATCAGTATTTCAAACAGTCATAAATTCTCAGTATATGCCGTCGAAGTGACCTCTGCGCTGCCACCGATAACGCCATGGAAGAGGCAAAGTTTTGGGAAAACAAGATTTCAAATAAAGTCGTGCCAGCGACGCGAAGAACAAGAAGTACCTATATGAATCAGTTTAAAAGCTCCTTGAAACTCCGTAACTTTCTTCAAAGACTAATACGGAATATTGCAAGAAAACAAGGAGCTCTTCTACTAAATTCCATACTGATTTTCTGTATCTGACTGTTCCGTGTCGGACACGTATGTATTTTATTTGACACATTGAGTGTTGGTACTGGCGGCGAGTGACCCGAATTACTTGCCTACATTATAAAATATAGTGCGGCGTTAATGGCGATCATTATAATGTATCCACTTTTAAGTACAGAGGAATTTGTGAAGGTTTTAATACTTACGTGTTGTAATGGGAATTCATAAATCGTAGCGGGGCCAGTCATTTTGTCATACAGGCATCATAGATAAATATCATCAATCAATTCAAGGAAAGGGGATTTTACAAAATACTACTGAGATGTGTAGTCTTGAAAAGAGGGAAAATAACAGCAGGATTAAATAACCGATTAAAATATTTTTAGCAAGTTTTCTTTCTGCAACCCCGCTTGCAAGCACTTAAATATATTTTTAAGGCATAATAAATACCTTTACGTTACTGTTAAAGTTAAAACTATAATTGGGTTAGAAAGTAGTCAGTGAGATACGATGCCGATCTAGTTAATAACCGGATTACTGGGCGTGCACGAATTATCTGACAAGTGTGGGCCAGCCGCGCACACAGCTGGGTTCCTCATCCGAAAATACTCACTCTCTTTACTTTGAATGTTGTACTCCTGCCTTCATTAATTTTCTATCGTGTATAATTTGTCTATTTTTATTGACTACTTTTCTCCGGTTGTCATGTCTCTCGAGTCAGTTGTGTAAAGAAAAGTTTGTGCAAAGATGGTATGGATAGAAAGCGGGTAGATCAATACGCTAGTTAAAATTTCAATATTTGGAAGAGGTGCTTCCCTTTTTCTTTTTAAGTGTTTCTGACATTACGATCATAACTTTTTTTTAAATTTATTCAATCAAATTTTAAGTGAATACTTGTTGGAGCTGCTGAAGATTGTAAGTCTATCTTTGTAGTTAATTTCAATATTTGGAAGAGGTGCTTCCCTTTTTCTTTTTTTTTGTGTTTCTGTCATTACGAACATAACTTTTTTAATTTATTCAATCAAGTTTTAATTGTTGAATACTTCAATATTAAATATCTCTTCCTGTTTGGTAGGTAATAAAATTCTATTTACCTCTTAAATAAATTGCAAACTGTAGTTTTGTATAATTTAGAAGCATTTTTTTTTTTAATTTTGTAAATGTAAGAACCATGTTTCCGTTTATTATGATTTTTTGATGTTGACTTGAAAGAGCATGGCAGTTGAGAACGTGTCATGCTCACTTAAATGTCTCACCGATGGTGGCGCGTGTGTTGGATCATTCGGTTCCCTACAAAATGGTTGAGCTGGATGGTGCTGATCCACGCGTCATGTTCGTGAACGGGCGCCGTCGGTTGAGACTGGTCATCTCTTAACTGCCAAGGCTTATTTTTAATCTTATGTCTTGAATTGTTTCTTCATTTCTGTCTTTTTTACATTGTTCTCACATATAGAAGCAACAAGAATAATGTACCCAGGATTTTGTAATATCTTGATTTAAAAGAGTGTCCATGGAGTTTCTTGCCCGTTCTTCTCCATAGAGATCTACGCTTTGGAATGGGCAACTAGCTTCAACTTTCTGACTAACTGACAGACTATTTAATTTTTGACAATTCAAAAGTGCCTGTACAAGGTTTAATTGAAATAAATGATTTGAGTTTGAGTTTGAGAGTTTGAGACGATAATGGCACCTAATAGAGGTGTATGGAAATAGAGGACATGCTGCACCGACCACAAAATAAGATCATTCTGGATGTGCGTAGTCCGATATTTAGCTGTCACGGATAAATTCAAACTCTGATAACGGTCCCACCAAATCTTAGCTAGATAGAGGGTCACTAGGTTTGCTTGTTCTACGGAACTCTAATAAGCGGCATGGTCCAGCGTGGGCGATTAAACACAATTACAGTGGGTTCGTGACCGCCTGCAAGAAGCTTGCAGATTATTATTACATTCATTATGAGTGGTTGTGGTCGGATCAATGGCTGCCATCGCGGCATCGGTTAGACATCGCCCCACATTTGTGCTCTCGTTTATTTTTATTTTGAATGGCCGTACGTCGGGAAGGCGATTAACTATCTATTCTTTATTTCAGTCACGAATGAATAAACTTGCATTATTTATTTCATCATCATCATCAATAAGGATGTCGCTTGTTTATTTCGTCGTTCCTTTTGGCGTAATTCTCCACGCGCATATTATATTTATTAGCTGAAGGTACATACGTACTATAATCGTTGTTCTCCACGCGCATATTATAGTTATTAGCTGAAGGTACCTACGTACTATAAATAATCATTGTTCTCCACGCGCATGTTATATATTCCACCCCGACCCTTGCTCGAGCCAGCCCGCGCCGCTGAGCCTGTAGCTTTAAATTCGTCCCAATTAAATAATTCCGATCCAGCCTGTCCCTTGCTGTCCTCTCCCAGCGACGCCCTAAGCCGAGGTCCGAACCCCCCGGGGGGGTGCCCTTAGCGTGTAGTCGCTTAGTTTTTAAGTTTTTATGCCCTGGCTGGAGGCCCAATTTATTGTGGCATCCACAGGAAAGTCCGGTTGAGCAGTCGACAACCCCTATGGTTGAACTGCGAGATGCCATTTTTCAAAAAAAAAAAAAAAACGCGCATGTTATAGTTATTAGCTGAAGGTACGTATGTACGGACGCCAGCACATCAAGTTACTACAATCTGTCAGATTTCTTTAATAGATTTTCGACTTTATTGCTAAAGCTTAAGGTTCAAGGTTGATTGGGAAAATCTGACAGTTTCGGGTAGGTTGACCTGCTGGCGTCTGTACTATAATCGTTGTTCTCCACGCGCATATTATTGTTATTAGCTGAAGGTACCTACGTACTATAAATAATCATTGTTCTCCACGCGCATGTTATAGTTATTAGCTGAAGGTACGTATGTACTATAATCGTTGTTCTCCACGCGCATATTATAGTTATTAGCTGAAGGTACTTACGTACTATAATCGTTGTTCTCCACCGTTGTTCTCCACGCGTATATTATAGTTATTAGCTGAAGGTACGTACGTACTATAATCTTTATTTATTTCAATCCCCCAGGAATGCGCAAGAGATTGTCCATTCTTTGACAGCAAGCACACTGCTCTGCAACTACAGCTGTTCAAACTTTTATTTTGATAGCTAAGCAAGCAGTTGCGTCTACTATCCTGTGAGCTTTATAAAGGACTCGTCGCCAGGAAAAATAGTGCAGTAGCGGCTTCCCACACAAATCGAGAGCGACATATCTTACGGCTAACATTTCACGATTGTCGCGGCTAAGGCGCGCATTAAACGCGGGCGCACGGTCATCTGTCTCGCGGCTAGCGGTCGCGGCGCGGCGCGTCGGCCGGCCCTACTTGGCGCGGTTAGTTACCGCCGCCTATCGATCGCAGTAAATCCTGCTAACGGTCGCCTACGCAATCACTTGTCGCGGCGTGAATTGTCCGCTTTATTGTAACTGGAGTTCACATGTTTGCGGTCGGATGCGATTTTAGTGTCGGGTGAGATATAAAGTAATGCGTGCGCCTCTTGGAGTTATTGCTGTAATTTCTTTTCCGTATCAGGGATTGCAGACTAACCACATAAAATGACACAGGTGACCGCTACGTTTGATCACCACCCAGCTTCTTAGACAAGTGCGATTACTGTCGCAGATCTCGTAGATCGATTAATGGAAGCTGTTGGCTACATTTTGCTCCGAGCTCCTTTTTGACTGTACTACTGATACTTCAGTTTGACTCTTCATATCTGCCAAACAAAATCACCAAAGATGCGGTTGTTTGTTTTTTATCGAGGAAAACCGACGCTTTACGACTACGTCAAAATATGTGCAGCTAATGGATCAAGCGTTTGTCGTCAGCTGAACAGCAGCACATGTGACCCGTATAAAACGCCTGTAACACGTGAAACTGTTCTGAATGTAACATTACGTCGTTAAGTGGCACTCTTCGTGTCGCAGATGTAATCGCGGCGTGAACAGGATCATATTTTTCGGCTTTCTATTATAATGTCGGCTGACACGCGTGTTGGCTCGTGTTTACTGGCCTTGTTTACTCTCATGGTACATGTTTTTACAAAAGTAATGTTGCTAACCAACAGCGTCCTCAGTAGACTTTTCGCTATGACATCAGTTTTCTTTCTTAGACTATCGGTTTGTTTCTTTTTCAGGAACTACATAGTTAACTTGACAATGATGGGAGGACTAGCAAGTAAGTTGATGATTCTCAACAACTTCGCGAAGGGTTGTGTTATCGGTTCCCATATTTAACCGACAGCGACCTGTCATAAACAATACCAAATCGAATCGTTATCTCGTCCGCGTATCGCGGTGTCCTTACCCAGCATTGGCGCAATCTTAAAGTAACAAGCAGTGTTACACTTACACAGTTATGGTTAACAAACAAGGGCCCCTGTACACTGTCGCTAATAAATCTAAGTAAGCGGTCCATGTCTGCGCGGGCGCAGTTTAGGCGGTGGTGTAATGAGACGTCGGTAGCGACACGGCGGCCGAGAACAAGGCAAGCTGTCCGGAGTAATGTATAGCCAGCAAGTTGCGCGTGCGCGCTGCGTTACAATAGGGAGCAGACTGTGCGCGCTATGAGGGTGGAATTAGAAACTAGGTAAGTGGGAATAAAACAGGTGGGTGTCGTTAAAGGCGAAGAAGGTGATGTCGGTAGGATGCACCAGCCATCGTCTTTCAGTGTGTCGAATAAGAAATGGGTGCGTAAAGAAGTGAGTCCGATACAGTGTGAGTGACAATGATGTCAACGGTTCGTCACTTGCTGACTCTGAAGTAACATGTCGTGGCACCGGAACGACACCAACGTGGCACATGGTGACGTAGAGAAAGAACAAATTGTAATGAGCTAATGACGTAATGCAAGTTCTCTGATCAAACATTCCAACCAAACCAACATGAAGAAAATGCAACAGTTCTCAACCTACGAGTAGGTCAGTTTGATCGCCACCCTCCGCCATGTTACTATTCTCCTCGCCTCCACATTACACTTGCCAACATTATACACTTCGCGACACCGCCGCGCCGTACGTCGCCATATCTACAGATCTCAGCGATACCAGTGTCTGCAGCGTCAGCAGTATCCCGACACTCGATACCATCGCAGCACAATGCAGCACATTTGGAAGTGAAAACAGCCAGCCATTGCTCCTAATGTTATTTACTGCGATCTGATTGGCGCAGCCGTGACGTCGCATCGTGCAGCATGCGTTAGATGCGCTGATAGGCTGATGTTGCGTCGTATAATGCAGCAGTTAGGTGCGACATGGCCAGGCATTTGTTAGAGGGCTGTGAGTGATCTAGATCGGTGCTGGATTTACTTTAAACTAGTGGTTTGTGTTTACAGGTATTAGAAGGGAAATGGGAAGACCATCATGAGTCCTCTTGGTATATTATTATAAGACGGTAAGTTTTTCAAGACATCTTAAATTGCGGTCCTCAGCAGATTGCTATTATATTGATAGCTCAAATATAATTAGGTAAGCATTATGGCAATGTTTCTGGGAAATTATTCTACTTATGTTCCTTGTGTGCGGAAGCTTTGACAATAAACACTGAAACATTGAGTAAGTTTGAACGTCGGCGCTGCGTTGTTTTTTTGACTTATGTTTTACACATTGTTACACCTTTACTGTTAGCATCCTTTCAAGCAGTTGTGTTTCCGCCTGCTTTACGAGTTGTGGATGTGGCGGCTCTGAATGCATTGCGGGTTGCGGGTTCATGGTTGCAAGCTGGGCGAGTGAATAGAGAAGGTGCTTTGGCATAAGTTTCATAATTAACCTAAATACATGAAAGGATAATGTTGAAGAAATGGCATTTGCTCGACTCCCTTTGTTTTAATATCTTTTGAAAACTGCTCAGAATATAATAATAATGGAACGTTAATATGAAATTATTTTATTTTTTCAACGTTTACGAAATGCTTTTGTCATATTTATATTGAGTCCGTTGCATCACACTAATATTATAAAGGCGAAAGTTCGTGATTGTGGGGGTGTGTGTGTGTGTGTGTGTGGAGGGGTGTGTTTATATGTTTGTTACTTCTTCATGATAAAATTTGGTATGGAGGTAGCTGACACCCTGGATTAACATAATTATAGGCTTTTTACCCGACTGCGCGACGCAAAGGAGTGTGTGTTTGGAAGCAGGCGGGACCCATTTAAATTTGAAAATATAATAAAAAAAAACACTACAAAGTGAAAAATAACTTTAATTTCGGAAGTCGGTGTCTTTGGATCTGTATTTTAGTTTTTTGCCACCGACTTCCGAAATTAAAGTTATTTTTCACTTTGTAGTGTTTTTTTTGGAAGTCGGTTTTTCTTTTTTGTTAAAAAGTTTTTATTTCCCGCTTTTTAGTGGGTCTGTTTATAATTTATCTAAGTTACAATAGCCTTTCCCGATGCAGGGAAATTCATTGTTGAGAGTTCTCCTGGTATTTCACCATCAGCTCCATTTCACCATTCGCATTGTGATGAGCATAACGTGCTTAGCAACCATAATAAAGTAATCGAATCGCAACCCATGAAATACTTATTATTGAGTAGTTCCGGTGGCCATCTGTGGTCTTCATCATCAGTTCCACTTCACCAAATAGTGCTTTTCGAGAGCAAATGCACGAGTTACTATAAAAAATACCCAAATCGCTATAGGTGTGCCTATAATATTTGAAGAGTTCCTTCGATTTCTCCAGGATCCCATCATCAGATCCTAACCTGATGACAATGGGACCACCTGGAAAGTATATCCTTTCAAACAAAAAAATATTTTTTGAAATCGGTCTAGCCATCTTCGAGTAATCGGGGAACATACATAAAAAAAAAAAATAAAAAAAAAAAAAGGTTCCGACGAATTGAGAACCTCCTCCTTTTTGAAGTCGGTTAAAAATGGTATGGGTCCCGCCTGCTTCCAACTTTTATTTAATTTAAAATGGGCTTGTTTTTAGCTTTTCAGTTCTTTTTACCGACTTCACAAAAAGGAGCCTCCTCCTTTTTGTGAAGTAGAAGTAGTACTATGTTCGGGTGTTTGTATGTTTTTTTTTTTGTATGTTTGTTCATCGCATACTCCGCCAATTGTCGACGGATTTTCAAAACTCTTTTTTTGTTCGAAAGCAGATAGTTCTGAGGTGGTCCCATTGTCACCAAGTTAGGATCTGATGATGGGATCTTAGAGAAATCGAGGGCAATCCTCAAATTTTATAGGCTCACTTATTGTTTTTCGCATATTTTATGAAGTATCTTGTGTATTTGTGTATGGTTGTCACCATCTCAGGTAGCTGGGCTGATGATGGAAGGTACAACTCCTTAACAGTAAGAAATTTTTTAGTATGATGTTTGATAGGGCATTTGCCACATTTGGTCTCATGATCATCAAGTCATGACCTGATGCTGCAGTCAGGATAGTCTGCAGAGTACCTAACTCCTCGACAACTAACAGCAGATATATCGTGTTTAGGCTCATTGAAAAGGGCTCGATGTGTGGATAAACGTACTGTTACTGAGGAACACCGAAGACCTGATGCTGAAGCTAGGAGCATCAGAAAAAGTAAAAACCTTGAAATTACAGCACCGTAGTCGTGTTTGGGCTCATTTTAAACAGGACAAATTTTAAGTTCAATGCAATGTTGACATAAGTCTGGCCTGATGCTGCAGCCAGGATTATCACTTAGCAGCATCTAATCTAAAAACTAATAAAAGGAGAACTCCTCAACAATTAACGTCTCTGGATCGAGAAAAGGAATATTTTATAAAAAAGGCGATGGGCAAGTTGACATTAGGCTATTGTAACTTAGATAAATTATAAATAGACCCACTAAAAAGCGAGAAATAAAAACTTTTTAACAAAAAAAAAAACGACTTCCAAAAAAACACTACAAACTGAAAAATAACTTTAATTTCGGAAGTCGGTGTCTTAGGGATCAGCATTTTAGTTTTAGCCATTTTTTGTCATTTTTTCTTTTTAGTCATTTTTTTTTTTGGAAGTCGGTTTTTTAACTTAAGTTTTTTACCGCAGTCGGGATTTTATTTTTTTTAATAACTTTTTTTTATCCCAATATTTCCACGGGATCAATGCGGGTGAAACCGCGGGGCGCAGCTAGTAAGAAATAACTGCAGTTTTTTTCTTTTCCTAATGAATTACATTATGAAAAGAGAAAAAAAACAGATCTGCGACTATTTCGCACCTCACTGTAGACATTCAACCCGCCTGCAGAGCGATATAATCCTGATTCATGTTTTGAAAACATATCTTTATCACACAAATCAGCACATTTGCTGACTTAGTGCTAGAATAGAATAAATTAGGAATAAATTATAATTATTATATACTTGTCGCCCCTCTGGCTCATGCATCACGCTGCGCTGTACACAATGCGCGGGCGCCGCTCGGAGGCGTACTTACGAAGTATACTATACGTTGCTTAGTAAAGTAGAATAGTTCTTAGGAGGAAGTATAGTGTACCTACGTTGTGCTGTTGTCATGGTAATGTGCACTGCCGCAGGAAAAAATGCTCCTTTGATAGAAGTGGTGTTACCAAGTATTGAGGCAGACTTTCCTGGTTCCATACTCAAGAGTTTTTCTTACTTTTCGGCTTCGATTCCAATTTGAATATAATATAAAAATCTTTCATTGTTTATTTTAACACTAACCATGTTTTTTTGTTTCAGAATGAAAGCTCAAACTTATAATTAGCCTAATTATGTTCCCACTGCTGGGCCGTAATCCACCACGGGGGCCCAGTGTGGGTTGGTGGATGGAATAGAATAGAATAGAATATATTTATTTGCTTTAAAATATGGTACATTAAGGTCTTATAAATAAAGTTATGATCTTACATGTTTCGCCATGGACTTGGACATGGCATACAAATATTGAAACATGTTAAATTTAACTTTAACACATTAATTTGCTGTCACATGTCTTCGAATAGTTTGGTTCTAGGACATGCCCGTTTCCTCACAATGTTTTCCTTCACAGTTGTGAGAGCAGTGGTGATGAAATGAAATACACATAAGTAAAGTGCTTGCCTGGGTTCGAACTCACGACCTAAAACTCGTAAGTAGGAACCGCCACCACTGAGCCTCCACGGCTCAAAGCGCAACTGGCTGCCTGTAATCACAGAATACATAATAGTACTACGCACTGTAATGTAGGTTTTTTAAATATAATTTTGTATTAATTGTTCACAATTAATAGTTGAAGAAAAGCACAATATTTAATGCTCTACTATATTTATCGTAGTAAATGTCCCTCATGAAGTCAGTCGCCTGGCTGCCCGAGCGGAACCTATTGCATGGACATAGATTTATAAGTCTAATTCAAACCTCATTCTTATTTAGATTAGTCTGCGACGCCCGGCCGGAGCTCTGCTGATCTTACGGAAATCTTAACTTCTAAGATCTTAAGCTGTTCCTAATGAATGCGCGGAGATCAGTGGTTGATGGCGGTCTGTGCTGCAAAGTAGGAAGTATACTGTCTGTGATGCGATATGGTTGATGACGGTCTAAGCTGCAAAGTAGGAAGTATACTGTCTGTGATGCGATATGGTTGATGGCGGTCTGTGCTGCAAAGTAGGAAGTATACTGTCTGTGATGCGATATGGTTGATGGTGGTCTGTGCTGCAAAGTAGGAAGTATACTGTCTGTGATGCGATATGGTTGATGGCGGTCTGTGCTGCAAAGTAGGAAGTATACTATCTGTGATGCGATATGGTTGATGGCGGTCTGTGCTGCAAAGTAGGAAGTATACTGTCTGTGATGCGATATGGTTGATGGCGGTCTGTGCTGCAAAGTAGGAAGTATACTGTCTGTGATGCGATATGGTTGATGGCGGCCTGTGCTGCAAAGTAGGAAGTATACTGTCTGTGATGCGATATGGTTGATGGCGGTCTGTGATGCGATATGGTTGATGGCGGTCTGTGCTGCTAAGTAGGAAGTATACTGTCTGTGATGCGATATGGTTGATGGAGGTCTGTGCTGCTAAGTAGGAAGTATACTGTCTGTGATGCGATATGGTTGATGGAGGTCTGTGCTGCTAAGTAGGAAGTATACTGTCTGTGATGCGATATGGTTGATGGCGTTCTGTGCTGCTAAGTAGGAAGTATACTGTCTGTGATGCGATATGGTTGATGGCGTTCTGTGCTGCTAAGTAGGAAGTATACTGTCTGTGATGCGATATGGTTGATGGCGGTCTGTGATGCGATATGGTTGATGGCGGTCTGTGCTGCTAAGTAGGAAGTATACTGTCTGTGATGCGATATGGTTGATGGCGTTCTGTGCTGCTAAGTAGGAAGTATACTGTCTGTGATGCGATATGGTTGATGGCGGTCTATGCTGCAAAGTAGGAAGTATATTGTCTGTGATGCGATATGGTTGATGGCGGTCTGTGCTGCTAAGTAGGAAGTATACTGTCTGTGATGCGATATGGTTGATGGCGGTCTGTGCTGCTAAGTAGGAAGTATACTGTCTGTGATGCGATATGGTTGATGGAGGTCTGTGCTGCTAAGTAGGAAGTATACTGTCTGTGATGCGATATGGTTGATGGCGTTCTGTGCTGCTAAGTAGGAAGTATACTGTCTGTGATGCGATATGGTTGATGGCGTTCTGTGCTGCTAAGTAGGAAGTATACTGTCTGTGATGCGATATGGTTGATGGCGGTCTGTGATGCGATATGGTTGATGGCGGTCTGTGCTGCTAAGTAGGAAGTATACTGTCTGTGATGCGATATGGTTGATGGCGTTCTGTGCTGCTAAGTAGGAAGTATACTGTCTGTGATGCGATATGGTTGATGGCGGTCTGTGCTGCAAAGTAGGAAGTATATTGTCTGTGATGCGATATGGTTGATGGCGGTCTGTGCTGCTAAAAGTATACTGTCTGTGATGCGATATGGTTGGGATAGTGCATCTACTTATGTCACAGCTGCGACTTTGATGTTTTCATATACAACATTAGTTTTTGTTTATACTAAACCCGAAAAGGGGTCATTGTACTCATCTTTTTGAACAACTTTTTCTATGGGACCAAACTTTATACCGCGAAAAATATATCAGCTGTTCCATACATTTGTGTTCACTTAAATCGACAAAATGTATGGAACAGCTGTTTTTTTTTTTCGCGATTTCGAGGTTGTGCCCATAGAAAAACGTTTCCCCCTTTTCGGGTTTAGTATAAACAAAAACTGATGTTGTATATAGTTGCTACTGATATCATAAACAAATGCACCATACGCTATAACGTATTTATCAAAAATATTAGTGTTTTAATAAATTAGATATACACAAGTACCTGCACTAATTACGTAATTAGCGCCGTGATCTCATATAGTTTAGATGCATGCGAGATCTATAATAATGACATGGGTTGTGGGTTAATGCTGGTTATGTATTTTGTTGGTAAACCTTTATAAATAAATAAAATATTTGGTTTTACTTCGTAATATGCGGTTCGTATAACTTATAAATTACATAGAATTGGTTTTCATGATGGCAAGATGTCATGTTTTAGTCAGAAATAAACGGCGGTTTGTGTAGTTTTATTTTAATTTTTTATAACCGAATGAGTAGGTAAGTATAGTCATTCTTTTACAATATCTACGCCTTAGTACATCTACATCGTCCTGGCTAGGTTCTTTTGTACGTCTGCGAAGTGTCGCGGTACTCGCGTCTTGTTGGTGCCCCGCTGCGCTGTACGCCTGCGCACCGCAAACATTCGCGCAGAAGTCACGTGAGTCACATTGAGGTCATAGTACATTAGGTGGAGTGAAATACCAAATATATTCAGAAGGACTTTAGAATTTACATACTTATTTGTGGTTTCTAAACGAGGAATTGCTTCTAAGTCCAACATTGTCAAACGTAACGTCCAGCTCTACGTCATTTTCGACAGTTCAAATCTATAGTTCAAATGGAGTAGAAAAAATTGTAGAAAAAATTAATAAACGTAACTATAGAAACTGTGACTCGATTTTGCAAGAGCTTTTAATATGACTGCAATTTTTATTTCAGCCTTCAACGCAATGAATATTGTCAAACGGACAAAATGAAAGCTATTATGGAAGGTGCTGCTTGCCGGTAGCCATCTCCGTGGCTCCGGGTTGCTGGACATGCTGCTAATTACGTTACTGGTCGGAGCTGGGCCACTGTTCCCAGGGCTGGGTCAGCGGGCTGGCCGGCGCACATGTGACGCGCAGTGATTGATGCATGGGTGCGCGCGCGCATGTCGCTGTCAATTACACGCGGGTTCATCCATCACCGCGGGGACGACCACCGGCCGAGACGTCGAGAGTAAAGCAGATTTTTCTATCTTCGTGGTCCTGGTCAGCCTTAAGGGGAGAGATTCGAAATGGTATTAGACTTTGTACGAACTTAAGAGCGTTTACGCCGAACGTCATTTCATACAAAATTTCAAGCCCTTGTTTTCCGAAATGAACGAACCGATTTTAATGAAACTTCATACGCATAAGCAGGATACAAAGGTCTAAAAAGTTAGTAGAGAACATTTTTGAAAAATAGTGTTACAGCCAAATTAGACCGATTTTAAACTTTTCATAGAAACAGAGATTTCTAGTTATCTTTTTTTAAATAAGACATTTCGAAAATGTTCTCTACTAACTTTTTAGACCTTTGTATCCTGCATATGCGTATGAAGTTTCATTAAAATCGGTTCATTCATTTCGGAAAACAAGGGCTTGAAAGTTTGTATGAAATGCCGTACGGCGTAAACGCTCTTAATGGTGCCGTTAATAATGCTAAACAGAATAAAACTAACCGAATGACTCGTGAGGTCAAACAAGGATCGGTTCCCGCCCATCTGTTGGATTAATAGAATGGTGATCGTTTCATGATCATCAATGCAAGTACCGAGCGAATCTAAAGCGCTCGAAGATGAACAGAGGCATCTCTCATATTGTGAGAATAACCGGCGTATTATTTCAAATAGCATAGAATTTAGCAGTAAGTAGGTACCTATACTTACAGGGAATCTTTCAGCTTTAGCCTACTTCATGGGTTTTATAACACTCTACTGTTGAACTTAGCGTCACCGATTGCACTTTACTTTGATTGAATTAAACTGAGATGTAGTACATACGTACATACATACTATACATATACATAATGCAATTCGAATCAACAAACTGCGTGTTTTTCCAATTCAACATCAGTCTTGCTTGTACTTGTCATGCGCTACAGGCTAGTTCGTCAGGCTGCGCGGGCGCACGTTCGCGTTCATTTGCGAACAGCAAAAACGTCTCACGCGCTCACTAACATAACGTATTCCACGCTGTGCGCCTGCGCACCTAACGAGCAGCCAATGAACATAGTTTGCACCCTCGGGCTCTAGGTACTACACCCGCACCATTCATTATTAGAGAAATGCCGCCGAGATAGGGTGCAGTCCAGTGGGAGATACGCTGCATCGTATCAGGACTTTATTTTACCTATACAGTATACACTGCATAGAAGGGACGAAACGCATGTGACTAAAAGAGTGATGAATACACATGTTGATGGATGGAGAGGGAGAAATGATATGAAAGAGAAGGGAGTGAATGATAGCGTGACGGTTGACAGGGGAGAATGGAAGAAGAAAACGTGTTGCGCCGACCCCAAGTAACATGGGACAAGGGCAGGAAGATGATGATGAGTACATACACTGCATAATTATGTAAGTCGATCCATATCCCACTAAATTACACCTGCAGTACTTAGATTAAACCTGTTGCTTGCTTGTTGCTGTACTGCCGCGACATAAGAAGGATGGATGTCACCTTCGCATATTCACCTGTGTCACTCGCCCGAGGACACACTTCATCCTCCTCGGAGGTTCTCATCCTCTCTAATACCACCCTCTAAAGTTCGGCCCTCAACTTCCTCCTTCATTCGACTCATAGCTTTCTTCTCTACCGTTTTTCAAAAGACGACTCATGTGGTGATGCCCACAAGTGGTTTCATTCCAAGTAATGAAACATTTCATTCATATCAGTCACCTAAACTTTTCCCTGCAAAATATTCGCTCATCCCTCGCGTATCTTCGACTAGGGTTGCACCTTGTTCTCCCATCGCGTCATTCATTATTTCATTCACTTGTTTTTCGTTCAGTTCTCTGGAGTGAACGAATGTTCCGCATCACGCGTGGTGTCGCGGTCCTCACACTTTGCACTAATAGCATTACTGTGGCTACTGCCGTCAAAAGTAGCTATTTTATTTTATGTCGCTGCATTCATTTATCAAACAACTGGAAGAGAAAATGTTTCCTCATAAGACTGTACACTACCCCGTTGGTCTCGTGGGAAGATGCCGGTCGGGCAAAGTGTTATTGAGTTTTCTATTAAGAAATTCTTAGTAACAGCCCGGAGTTTGGAAGGTTGCGGTGTGATAATCCCGGGCCTCGGAAAGCACGTAAAGCCGTTGGTCATGATCATAGATATATTTTCTATTATCATGATTCTGTTTAAAATGGGCTCATTATCTGAATACCTTCCTTTAGATCATTAGTTAGTAAAGTTCTGCAAATTATGATCCCCATATAATGTGGCCCTATTCATAATTGACTCGTCTCTAAACGAATTCATTATAATATTATGTAGATAATTATATTTATTAATAAAGTTTACACAGGGTTGCCTAACGAGTTCACAATAGTTAAAGGTGTCGTTGAGTTTTATCAATATAGGTATCATTTATGTCACAATATTATGTTAATTTCACGCTAATTAAGTTGACTTATTTTAATGAGTGTTTTGCATATTAGCTTAATGAATCGATTCAATTAATCATGAGTGTTATCCTGTTTTTTTTTTTTCTTATTTTATTCATAAGTTTCTGATTACATTACACATTGAAGTCAACTTGCGAATATTTGAAGATTGGATTTGTAAGATTCGATCGAATTTGTTCTGTTCTGATCCTGATTGCTGAACTTACGAGCAAACTCGAAGTGTCACTTATTATCTATCACATGAATGCCATAAACAACGCAATACCGTGGCGATGACGTCACGCCTGTCCACCAGTCCACATGCTCCGTCTCCTTACAATTAACCAATTAACATCAATTAAACACGCGGTCCATTGCTCTGAGGCTGCTGACCTAACAACAAACACTAATCCGATACTATCCTTTAAGCTGTATTTCTAAGGTTACAAGGATGATATTGGCATGGCTAGTTAGAAGAGGCAAACTTATTGTATACTGTATCTGTAAACTGTATGACATAGACATAACGGTGAACTTTGCTTGGCATATGGTTAATATGCCATGGTTCACCAAAGCACGTAATAGTGGAATTAAATTGGGATAGAAGCGTTAAATGAGATGAATTTCGGAGGCGGGCCGGGTTTTTGTGCCCCTGGGCCCGGTGCCCCGGCCCCTGGCCCTCGGCCCCTGGCCCCCGGTCCCCGGCAGCTAGTGACGAGAAGCCACTGGCAATATAGCCCGTTATTATTATAAATAGATGTTAATTCGTAAATTGTTGCTGTCAAAATATATTTTATGTTCATTTGTCGGGTTATGAAATGGGAGCAGGATTCAGTCAGTTTCCTGTTCTGATGGAGTTTGTAACTTTCTTTTTTATTAGGAGGTGAGAAACTAGAGGAAAGTGGGCGAGTACTTTTAACTGGTACGTGTTGGTATCAGCTTGCTACCAACAGACCTGTGTGTTTGTGGAGCTTCCTCTGATTATTTGAAGTATACTTACAATATAGTCATCGATACATTCAACAATGTTCTATCAGTACCTACCAGTCCGCGTCTCACGAGGGGCCATCGCGATTATCCAAAATAACATTCGACGGATAGGCCTAACTAAGGAAACTAATTGTTCTCCATACTTTGGTAAGTTCTCAAGAATGATTTCTTCCAAAATAAGATTATTTCTTAGTAGCGTAAGTACCTGAGTGTTGACCACATCCCTAGCAGGCCTAGCACGGTAGCGGCAAGTCATGCGCGGTAATGGCGGTCCCGAATTAATCGCCTCTAACCTGCGCGCGCACAGCCCCCGCCTCTACCCGTACCCCTCTCGTCACACTACCACCTTAAGTGTAATTGCAGAAGGTCTACATTCACGTGTTAGTAGTAAACTGATTATGATGGCTCGGAACAATTAATATGAGGACCCTGACTTGACACCGAATCGGAACTCCTCAAATCCGGACACAATCAAACCTCACACACACACACACCACACACACACACCACACACACATACCATACTCACACCTAAAATCACGACTCCACTAAGGAATTCGTACCCCGATATTCGTAGATACAGACTGTCTAGTTTGGGGCTCACTGGTACAGCACGGTAATTGAGTAACACACTATCAATAGCAATGGGTTTCATTTTGACAGTTCAACAACATTCATTGCGTTATTTGCGTTGTTGAGCAAACACGTTTTTCGAACTTAAGGAGCAATGGATTAGAAATATGCTTCAAAATTATTCAAGTTGAGAGTAATAGGTGGTAATAGTGTGATACGCAATTAGGGTGCTGGTCTGGTGGTAGCTGTAGGTACTGTTTTAAGCCACTTATATCGTCTCAACTTGGTGATTACCTGTGATTCCTTATCCTGCTTACAGTATTACCTGGACAATAAACTATTTTTCTAGTTATACCCAGTTCACTTCCGGCAATAAAACTATGAATTGAACATATTTGGTCGAGGTGTACTGGGGTACCACTGGGGTCAAGTTATCTATCAATAGTATGACGTGGTACTTGTGAAGGGAAGAAGAAGGAAGGTCTACCTCTCGTCCATGGTTCACTTGTCAGGCTAGCCGAAGTGTATTCTGTACGCGGTGAGTGCACGAGGAAACTGGATGTAGCACCTTGTCGTCTGTCTTTTAAATAGTACATAGAGTTACCTGAAGTGATATAGATGATAGATGGCCATTAGAGCTGATGATGTTCATTGTTGGTGACTCCTAGGTTGATAACTTAGGTGGCTCAATATGCTGGATGAGCAATGGACAGCAGAACCGAGAAGAATTTATCAGAGTCCTCTATTCAGCTGCCATGGAAATAGGCTCAGTCAATTATGAGAAACCAACTGATTGTTAGCAGTGGAACTTCTGTCTCCACTGTTACCTGCGGCTACCGAGGTTACGAAGATTGTTAGCAGTGGAACTTCTGTCTCCACTGTTACCTGCGGCTACCGAGGTTACGAAGATTGTTAGCAGTGGAACTTCTGTCTCCACTGTTACCTGCGGCTACCGAGGTTACGAAGATTGTTAGCAGTGGAACTTCTGTCTCCACTGTTACCTGCGGCTACCGAGGTTACGAAGATTACCGGCAATTATATCAAACTGCTGCGCTGTGAGTTTTTTATCAAACATTGTTGAATAAATTAATTTTGGAAACCACTCATTGATTATATGATTATGAAAGTCATGCTTTTTATGTGGTTGCCGTAAAAAAACATAAAAGATTGCAGTAATTGAATTACGGCTGACACTGGAGCACACTGGAGCACACTGGAGCACACTGGAGGGTAATCTTGGGTGTGATGTAATGACCGCTGGCGTGATGACAGGGATTTTCCAGTTCGACGCCTTCGACAAAGTTCTGTGGTCAACAATTAATTTAAATTTTAGAAACGTCAATGAAGGTTTCTGGGAATTGTCTTAGTCAGAGATGACTTTATCTATTTCTGTATCTAAAATTGGTTCAACACTACGGTAAGTAGGTAAAACGTGGTAAGTGTTACATTGTACAAGAAATACCTAACACATTACATTGTAGTTGTAGCGTATAATTTGCAGACATTCATCAAAGTAGTTTATCGTCCGATTACTTGCAGTAATCACACCGGCTCATGATAACGCAACGTTAACACATTCGGTATGAACTGATGCAATTTGGATCACGTTACTTTGTAACCCTTATTATAATTTATTGTAGTTCCGCACAGCATGGCTTCTTTTTCCTTACACCTGTAGTAACCTTCATCTCAGTATAGTACCTAACCCTCTTTGTACATCTTTTTCAAATAATCCATGCATCGGAATCGGCATGTTTTTTTGGTCTGGTTCTATCGCCAGACCAAAAAAGATGACAACCGTTCACAAAGTACGAACATGTCGATTAAACAGTAATTAAACAGAATGGATGAATTTTGGTGGATTCAATATTGACTAATTGAATTTCAGCTATAGGTTTATGTCGAAACATGACTTGTCACGAGACCAGTCTGAAAAGCAAATCATCTCACGGGATTACCACACAACTAATGTGCTAGCGTTGCGCAGGCACATGTGGGTTGCGCTCGCGCCGGACAATGATTTGTGCAAATTACACCCTAGCAACACTGGCCGGTGTTGCCTTGTTTATGCTCTGCTACAGACGGGGCAGGCAGACACCGGCATTCTTGATAAATTGCTCGCGAGACCTATTTGCGGTCATATGCAGGTATAGGCTTTATTCGGTTTTCGTAATCTGAGGTTAGGTAAGTCTCAGTTCTGAGAATCTCTTGTAGTCAAAGACGGGAGATAATCTCGGAACAATAAACATGTAGGACCTTTAGCTGATTCATCTAGCAGATCATTTCATATAAATTCTGTTCCTTCGTCTAAATACATAATTACTTTGAAGAGTATTTTTATCAAATTGTCTTGTCTGCATTTTATCATTTTTAGGATTGTTTGAGTCTGTTTAAATCCGTTTTCTATTATTTCAAAAGTATTTTGAAATAATGTAATAAGACTAGTCTGTGTGTAGAATGGTCTACCATTTGGTATGTCCATATTAACAGTTCAAAGCCCTCCTAATAAAGCCACCAACACGCGTCTAAAGGCACTCACTTAAAATAATCCCATCTCACAACGTTTGCCGCGAGCCTAAGCTGTGACCCGCGACTCGGGTCAATCCGGGGTCACTGTCAACCGGCACAATGGTCTTATTAATTCTTTGACAAATAGACGCGTGACGTGTGACGTGTATAGACGTCAACCGACGTGACGGCGCGCGGCGCGCGGCGGTGGGCGGAGCGGCGGAGCGTGAATACATGTCGTCAGGCATGCAGGAAGGCTCGTGTGTTTATTTGTAGAAGTGTTCGTTTCGGCACTGAAAGGGGAGTAGGGTGGCCATGACACATTCTACAAAGAATCAATCGACTCACCCGTTGATTGATACAATGCAGAAGATTAAACAGTGGGCTCGCTTGAACATCTATTACTAAACGAAAGCAGAGATGGATTGAAAATACCTAAACACTGAATTACAAAATTCTTTGATTCATCTGTGGAAACAATGTCTTGTTATCTTCCTTTATTCGCGAATAGGAACTCAATTTGTTATTATGCATTTTGACTCATTTATCGATATTCTTTTAAGATAATCCTGCATAATTGCTCTAGCGTAGCCACTATTGAGTGGGCGCAGTGTTCTGAACAGCTTTGTGACTATCATTATATTTTACGAGCGCTTATGATCGTGATAGCTAATTGGAGCACTGCTTCATACTATATATATACACATACTGAAGATACTTTCACGACGCCGCGACGCTTACCGAGCCCCACTATTATTTAGAGAAGGACTAGTTTAGTTCTAGTTCATTATTATTATTAAACAGTTTTCAAGTCTTTTGTTTTATGACTTTCTTTATCTCATGTCATTTATCTGACTAATAATATTTATACAGCTCGTAAAATAAATATAAAGCACAAGAACGACAAGCTCTTGGACGCAGCGCGCTGCCAATTAGTTCATCTAGTTCATCGATATGCACATAATCATCCGAACAAACCTCACCATCTGCCGCCTGACGCATGGACTCATCTACTTCTATAATGCGATGCATGCTTCAACAAGAATGTTAATTTTTATTTTACGACTACATTTACACATGATTCCTTTCTAATTTAAAATGGCTACCGACTCATTAAACTCAAGTGTAACGTTGATGTCAGATGTGGGACAGTTTCATGTCCTTCTCACGCTCTGTTCGCCTGCACGACGCGCGACGTGTGTGTGTTCCGTGGGCGGTCGGCAGAAACCCCGCGTTTTTTCTCAAGATATAATATGAAAAAGGAACGCGTCGCTGTGCGAACACTCCCAACAATTTTATTTTATTATCTCATTAGCGTGAAGAATGTCTTCATAAAGTGTCGCCGGCCGGGCGGCCTCGAGACATCATTCATTACGCACACTAATGGCTTTAATAAAATCCTATATTTTTCGTCCTGACTATGATCCACTACATTGTTTGATCCACCAACTAACGTAGCGTACATTTCAACTTCTGTGAGGTTCATAGCTTCACTGTTTGGATCAAACAATCGATGGATTATGAAAATTTCGTTTTTGATGTTGTCGTGGTAGTGTAGTGAGCGCAGTGGTGCGCGGACCATTACAGGGTGCCTGCGGGCGTCATGCACGGTGCGCGCAGTGCGCCCGCGCTGGCTGCCTCCCCGGGGGTGTGCCACTGCGCTTGCGCGGATAACATCTACACACAGTACGTATTACTGGCACTCACCGCATTGTTTATCGACAGTTACCGCGCACAACAGATCGGAACACTGTAATTTATACCACAAGCAAATGTCTTCGGGCTTATTGCGATCACTACAACACGCTAACTGTTTGTTTACGTCGAGCGATCGCTACCAGGCGTTTGACATTACCATCGATTTGAATTAATAGCAGATTAAGCTCAAATCGATTATCGATAAGACATTATCGGCATAGACGTGGATTTTATTCACCCATAAAATAGGAATTTAAACTATAAGCGCGCTGGGAATTGATTAATTTTAAAAAACCCGCTATTTAGTTCATTAATCGATACTGTACTATGGAAGGGCCTCATTGTAATTTTAATTAAATTCCTCCACAGATAATTCCCATTGCTCGATCGGAGTTGAATAATAAAAGTGTGTTGCGCATGCGCGGTCTTTATTCAAACATGGCGTCGCAGTGGGATGTGAGATGTAATCTAATCAAATATTTGCGCGTTGTGTTGTGCAACGCGCTCGGTTTGGACGAGATCATGATTCAAATAAATTGCTGAACCAAAAACAGTATAATTTGAGTGTTCCAAATAGCGCAGTGAGGTTCACACGCTAGTGCTGTGCCGCGGGCGAGTGCGGGACACATCGATCATATCGACACGCCCGCGCGCGCAAATCGTTCCAACACAACACTAGATATTATGCAACTGTCGCTAGCTCCGCCACATCTAACTATTACTTATATCTCTCAGATAAACGCGTCTCAATTATATTATCTGTCACTTGGCTAACGTCGCGAACTTTTTATGATGTCCGCCGTTAGTTAAATGCCAGAGAGGCGGTAATTGGAAACTGATATTACTATTTTGATTAGAAACTAGTACCTATTGAAACGAGATCGTATCGGCAATTTATCTCAACGAGATTACAGAACATCATAAATCTGTTGGTGATTGTCATAATATTGGCACCGTTTGTTTTTATGTGACATTAGTCGAGCCCTCGCGGCCTCGCACCGCCGCGCCGCGCCGCCGCCGCACCGCAAGCCGCTACATTTGATTAGTGTACCGGCTTGCCGAGTTATTAGACGAATAGCATTAATGCCGTACCATTGAGCACCCGATTGAGCGAGATTATCTTTGATTAATCTATTTCACATAAAATCTAGTGGCGAAACGGTTGGTGATATTTTAATAAACATTCCTTTATTTTTGTAAACTTATTTTATTTCGAACGGTCAAGAGGTTCTAGTGATTTTAGTGACCACTGATTAGCCATAGTTATAGAACAGGGCAGAACAAGCAATGATTTTACGGGTTACGTCGGGTAGAAGCGCGGCAATGTGTACCTTAATATACCTACATAGACATAGAACCTAGACCTTGATATAGATAGACATCATTTCAATACTAGAAATAAAGATAAAATATATAAACCATTTTTCAGATTCTCTTAAAAATGGTTTATAAATTTTATGGGATACTGTATTAAATGTGTCAACAAAATATGTATACAATAGCCATATGTATCGTATGGCTATTGGGCGCCAAGAATTCCTCAACTTCGGTGCCCAAGTGTTCATTTGTTTAGATCATTCAAGCCATACTGACTAACAAATTGGCTAAAGTCGTGTTAGTAGTAAAACCGACTCACTCTTAGCGTCCTGTTCGGCCGACTGACTCTTAGCGTCCTGTCAGGCCGACACTCTTAGCGTCCTGTCCGGCCGACAGACTCTTAGCGTCCTGTCAGGCCGACACTCTTAGCGTCCTGTCCGGCCGACAGACTCTTAGCGTCCTGTCAGGCCGACACTCTTAGCGTCCTGTCCGGCCGACAGACTCTTAGCGTCCTGTCAGGCCGACACTCTTAGCGTCCTGTCCGGCCGACAGACTCTTAGCGTCCTGTCAGGCCGACACTCTTAGCGTCCTGTCCGGCCGACAGACTCTTAGCGTCCTGTCAGGCCGACACTCTTAGCGTCCTGTCCGGCCGACAGACTCTTAGCGTCCTGTCAGGCCGACACTCTTAGCGTCCTGTCCGGCCGACAGACTCTTAGCGTCCTGTCAGGCCGACACTCTTAGCGTCCTGTCCGGCCGACAGACTCTTAGCGTCCTGTCAGGCCGACACTCTTAGCGTCCTGTCCGGCCGACAGACTCTTAGCGTCCTGTCAGGACGACACTCTTAGCGTCCTGTCCGGTCGACTGACTCTTAGCGTCCTGAAAGGCCGACAGACTCTTAGCGTCCTGTCCGGCCGACAGACTCTTAGCGTCCTGTCCGGCCGACAGACTCTTAGCGTCCTGTCCGGCCGACTGACTCTTAGCGTCCTGAAAGGCCGACAGACTCTTAGCGTCCTGTCCGGCCGACAGACTCTTAGCGTCCTGTCCGGCCGACTGACTCTTAAAAACATCGTTCCTAAAACAGCATCTAGGAGGCCAATGTTTTTAAATTTCCGTTTATACGCTTCAAATATGATGTTTGCAAGTCACAGAATTAATGGCGACTAGAATCAATTCTATTTTGTTGTAATTTTTGACGTTCAAAAGTGCCTTTCATGTGCCTATTTGAAATAAATTATTTGGCATGGACTTTAATGAAAGTTTATCCATTGACGAAATACCAGAATTTCAATAATAATTAATGACTTACGTTAAGAGCTCTGTAGCTTCTTACGTACTAACAATCAAGAGATATCGTCATCTGTTCATTGGTCCTGTGTGTGGGTCCTATGTGTGGGTCCAATGTGTGGGTCCAATGTGTGGGTCCTATGTGTGTGTGTGTCCTGTGTGTGTTGTGGGTCCTATGTGTGGGTCCTGTGTGTGGGTCCTGTGTGTGTTGTGGGTCCTATGTGTATGTGTGTCCTGTGTGTGTTGTGGGTCCTATGTGTGGGTCCTGTGTGTGGGTCCTGTGTGTGTTGTGGGTCCTATGTGTGTGTGTGTCCTGTGTGTGTTGTGGGTCCTATGTGTGGGTCCTGTGTGTGGGTCCTGTGTGTGTTGTGGGTCCTATGTGTGTGTGTGTCCTGTGTGTGTTGTGGGTCCTATGTGTGGGTCCTGTGTGTGGGTCCTGTGTGTGTTGTGGGTCCTATGTGTGTGTGTGTCCTGTGTGTGTTGTGGGTCCTATGTGTGGGTCCACTGTGTGGGTCCTGTGTGTGTTGTGGGTCCTATGTGTGTGTGTGGCCTGTGTGTGTTGTGGGTCCTATGTGTGGGTCCTGTGTGTGGGTCCTGTGTGTGTTGTGGGTCCTATGTGTGTGTGTGTCCTGTGTGTGTTGTGGGTCCTATGTGTGGGTCCTGTGTGTGGGTCCTGTGTGTGTTGTGGGTCCTATGTGTGTGTGTGTCCTGTGTGTGTTGTGGGTCCTATGTGTGGGTCCTGTGTGTGGGTCCTGTGTGTGTTGTGGGTCCTATGTGTGTGTGTGTCCTGTGTGTGTTGTGGGTCCTATGTGTGGGTCCTGTGTGTGTGTCCTGTGTGTCTTGACGCTATTGGGCTTCAGGGTAGATTCACCTAATCTCAATTCAATTCTCAATTCTTTATTGTGTACCATAATGTATTACCTCCTTTAATTGTACAATTTATTATTTTTATGACATTGATTTACATTCTGTGATTAGTTTAACTCCCACACTGACTTATTACTTGTTAAAATTTTAAGAAAATCATATATTTTTGCAATGTTTGTAAATATGAGAGCACCATGTATCATCACTTATGTAATTTACTTGTCATAGCTTATTTTTTAATTCTTTTTACCTATTGTAATATTATTCTAGGATAGGTGCATTGTTTTCACATATCCATACTCCATACTAATATTATAATAAGAAAGTTTGTCTGTCTGTTACCTCTTCACGCTTAAACCGCTGAACCGATTTAGATGGGTATAGAGATAGTTTGAGTCCCGGGAAAGGACATAGGATAGTTTTTATCCCGATATTCCCAAGGGATCGACACTTATGCGGGTGAACCCGCGGCGTGCTGCTAGTAGGTAATTACAAAAAAAAAAGAGGACCTAGGAGTTTCTTGCCCATTCATCTACATACGAAACTACCTTCTGGTAGAACTTCGACTAGAATCAATTTTGTTCAAAAGTTCCTATTGGTACAAAATAATTTGACTTTGACTTATTACAATTTAATTTGTTGATCAAGTCCATGTATCACAAGATGACGTAGTTCGTGCAAGGTGTTGCGGTGAAATATCGGTCCGATTAAATCGATTACAATCACGACTTCAAGGTTGTGCTTATCCAAACCGATTGTAGATTTTTTCGACAAAACATGTTATAATCGAAACAACACTATTATAAATTAAGCGGTCCATTCAACCAAGTAAACAACTAAAGTAAATCACTTAGTTTAGCATAAAGGTCACCGCAGACTTAGTTAATGAGCCGCGCGGTGGCAGCAACAGGTGAGAAAACAGAGTTGCGCCCACGGCACGCCGTGTGCGCACGCGCATTACGTGGGCGCAAATGTGCATTAATAGTGTAAATGTGGATTTATTGGCTATTAATGAGAGGAATAGGAAGAATAATCGAACTTGATTAGAACGGTTGTAAGTGAATGGCCACCAACATGAGAATGATTAGAACAGTTGTAAGTGAACGGCCACCAACATGAGAATGATTAGAACGGTCGTAAGTGAACGGCCACCAACATGAGAATGATTAGAACGGTCGTAAGTGAACGGCCACCAACATGAGAATGATTAAAACAGTTGTAAGTGAACGGCCACCAACATGAGAATGATTAGAACGGTCGTAAGTGAACGGCCACCAACATGAGAATGATTAGAACGGTTGTAAGTGAACGGCCACCAACATGAGAATGATTAGAACGGTCGTAAGTGAACGGCCACCAATATGAGAATGATTAGAACGGTTGTAAGTGAACGGCCACCAACATGAGAATGATTAAAACAGTTGTAAGTGAACGGCCACCAACATGAGAATGATTAGAACGGTCGTAAACCAACATGAGAATGATTAGAACGGTCGTAAGTGAACGGCCACCAATATGAGAATGATTAGAACGGTTGTAAGTGAACGGCCACCAACATGAGAATGATTAAAACAGTTGTAAGTGAACGGCCACCAACATGAGAATGATTAAAACAGTTGTAAGTGAACGGCCACCAACATGAGAATGATTAGAACGGTCGTAAACCAACATGAGAATGATTAGAACGGTCGTAAGTGAACGGCCACCAATATGAGAATGATTAGAACGGTTGTAAGTGAACGGCCACCAACATGAGAATGATTAAAACAGTTGTAAGTGAACGGCCACCAACATGAGAATGATTAAAACAGTTGTAAGTGAACGGCCACCAACATGAGAATGATTAGAACGGTCGTAAGTGAACGGCCACCAATATGAGAATGATTAGAACGGTCGTAAGTGAACGGCCACCAACATGAGAGTGATTAGAACGGTCGTAAGTGAACGGCCACCAACATGAGAATGATTAGAACGGTCGTAAATGAACGGCCACCAACATGAGAATGATTAGAACGGTCGTAAGTGAACGGCCACCAACATGAGAATGATTAGAACGGTTGTAAGTGAACGGCCACCAACATGAGAATGTTCGATACATGTTGTCACCGGTCAGCAACATGAGAATGTTCGATACATGTTGTCACTGGTCAGCAACATGAGAATGTTCGATACATGTTGTCACCGGTCAGCGACTCAGCGCGAGGGGTGGATTAAATATTAACTCCCTAATTAATAAACGCGGAGGAAATTGACAACGAGCTCAAACTCTACATGAACCATACATTATGTGAGATGTAAGTGTAGCATAACTATACTGGAACAGGGTAGAATATTCCGCACTGCTTTTGAAATCATTTGTGATGAGTGTTATGTTACATTGTAGTTTCTCTAATTTTATTAATAGGTAGGTATAGGTAGTGAAGAAGATTTATTCTGAAATCTTCAATTTGTCTACCAACGGTGGTTATGGTATGAGCAAGAAGGAGCCTTCTTGTCGTCAACATTAAACACACGGCTTTAAGTGACTTCAATAAAGGAAGAGGTTATTACATTAATGTCGGTAGTTGGAGCAGTTCTCTAATGCCGTCTGCTATATCGTTCTGTTTGCTGACCCAATGAACGTTCCTCAGCAGCTGGTGACAGTATACCGCGACTCCTCTGTGTAGTAGAGCCTCTTTGCTTCATACATTGTAGAGTTCGTAGGAATACATATTATTAAAATGTCACGCTTAATTCCACGCGTTCAACGCGTTGAGTAAAAACGTCGTTCAGAAATTATTTATAGAGAGTTGGGTACAGCCAGACTCCGGCGTTTTGTGGAATTTAAAGACTTTTATCAAGAAATACTTTGCGGCTGTGGGCCATGGTTTATGGCGCCACATTCATTATTTAATTTCTTTATGTTTTGAGATAACAGTTACGTTTATGTTTTGTTACTGTGACAGATTTGTGTGGAGAGAGGTTATCTCGTAGCTGGTTGCGTAATGTTCGTAATGTTGTCAACGCATGGTTCCTACTCACCAATGAACGTGAGATAATCCCTCACGGATACAATATTACATTTGCAAACAAACAACTTATACTACATCATTCCGCTCCATTAATTCTGAAACCAATTAAACTGTATCCCTACATAATTCTCCGTTGAGTTTGTAATTATCTCCCTCTTGTAACAAAGGGCGGCGCGTGCGCATCCCAGTGTTCTGTGTGTGTGTGTGTGTGATCATCACTTGATGGCTAATTGTGGTTAATTGCAAGTGCTTTGTGTTGCGCCCGCGCAGGTATCCGATACAAACGTGGAACAGAAGGACTACTGTCCAATTTATTGTTTGATGTGTGGCTAAATGGCTATTGTATTGCTTCACCGGAGGGTCGCCCGGAGGGTCGCCCGGAGGGTCGCCCGGTCGGTGGGCACTAGAAGCGAAGCTTTTTGTACAAAGTCTCAGCTGATTAGAAATAATAGATTTTACTACATTATTGTGATCGACCCTTTGTATCAGTGTCATTAAAATACATGTTTTTCTTAATTATTTTAGTTTTGATTCCCGTTTTTGTCAGATTTATAAAATTTATAAATTGCACCGGTGTAAAATTACAGGAAAATATTCATTATTTTGTAATAATTCTAAAACCAAACTTCTGCATGAAACATTTGCATGAACAGGACGGTGTTTGAAAGCCATCGAAAGAGAGGGGATGATGTACCAGCAGCCGGTAACTACAGAGCCTTGCAGCTTATTGTTAATTTCGCGTAACGAGAGTACCGAGAGGCTCGAGAGGGAATCATCTGAGGTTTACGATACCGAGAGGCTCGAGAGGGAATCATCTGAGGTTTACGATACCGCTGTACATCACATGTTACATCTTTACAACGTTCTTCGTTGTTTTAGTGAAGGTTGCATGTCTTTGGTATAAAGGCTCATCTAGAATAGAGACGCGCGAGGACACGACACTTTACTGTGGGATGGTGGTTGTATATTGTTACTGTAGGATGGTGGTTGTATATTGTTACTGTGGGATGGTGGTTGTATATTGTTACTGTGGGATGGTGGTTGTATATTGTTACTGTAGGATGGTGGTTGTATATTGTTACTGTGGGATGGTGGTTGTATATTGTTACTGTGGGATGGTGGTTGTATATTGTTACTGTGGGATGGTGGTTGTATATTGTTACTGTAGGATGGTGGTTGTATATTGTTACTGTGGGATGGTGGTTGTATATTGTTACTGTGGGATGGTGGTTGTATATTGTTACTGTGGGATGGTGGTTGTATATTGTTACTGTAGGATGGTGGTTGTATATTGTTACTGTGGGATGGTGGTTGTATATTGTTACTGTGGGATGGTGGTTGTATATTGTTACTGTGGGATGGTGGTTGTATATTGTTACTGTAGGATGGTGGTTGTATATTGTTACTGTGGGATGGTGGTTGTATATTGTTACTGTAGGATGGTGGTTGTATATTGTTACTGTGGGATGGTGGTTGTATATTGTTACTGTGGGATGGTGGTTGTATATTGTTACCAGTCCAGATGTTCTTGTGATGATTTCCGACAACGTAAGTGATATCCAAGAATGACTTAAGAAAGTACAATATTTGGGGAACGACACACATAATTCCCCATACTACCGCGCAGTATTCAGCTCAATTCCAAAACTCTCCGCATAACCTACCACCCATCACGATTCCCAATTTGTCTCAATTTGAGCATAAAATCAACTAAATTAGTTCACCGTCTACCGTCTCTACATGCAGAACGACTCTACAAACGGCGTCATTTCCACGGTATTAGGTGTCAACAGTTGGGAGGCTTCTGTTCCTGTGCGAGCCGGCGTGTAATCGCCCCGGCTCGCGCCCGGCACGACCGGCCGGACGGCCCGACCGGCCCGACCGGCCCGACCGGCCCGTGACCGACACGCTCTTGTACACTTGTATTAAACGCCGAGTTAAGGACCACCGGCTGTCGGCACGAGAGGAAGTTTTTGGAAATGTTTGAGCTTCTGTAAACATTCCACAAATTGTGTCCGGAGGAAATAAATTGTTAGCTATTTAGTAAATTGTTAAAACGTCATGAGAGTAGTTTAAACTGAGTAGGTTTCGGGGTATAATAGGGGTAAGGGGTTTCGTATTACCCAGTAACGGGTTTGTGGAAGTCAGATAGGTAGTCGCTCCATGTAAAATACTGGTACTCAGCTTCATGTGGTTAGACAGGAAGCCGACCCCGACATAGTTGGGAAAAGTCTAGGAAGATGATGATGGGTGTTGGGGTAGAATACCCTACAAAGGAACTTTGAACTACTAGTAGTTCTCCTTGCTATCACAGATATTCTCAATGATTTTCTGAGCTACATTACATAGGTGTCACTTATTTGTTTCCTATCTAGCTTTCATTACAACAATGTATGACGATCGTCGAAGCGTCTCAACGTCTTCTAATATTTAATTTCTTACAACACTTAACATTGAACAGGCTATTTAAGGCACACGCAATAAAGGTTTCCAAACCCATATTGGTCTATAAAACTAATAACATAGATAAAATCATGACATTACGTATTAACTCAAGTGAATGCAAACAAAACACTCGCGGTCTGCAAACAAAGAGCGCGTTGATGTCTTTTGTAGGCAAGAACAAACAGTGCTCTACATACTCTGCACAGACAGTGGGGGGTGGGGGGTAAGGGGGTCACGGGGCTCACCGTGGGGTGCAGCGGAGCCTTCTCTACTAAGCACAGTACAGTTGGAAAGACAAGTCTAAAATTAAGTTAGTTTTTATTTGCATCAATTTTTATTGTTATTTTCCATCGCCGCGTCTACTTCTTTTAAGGTTTGATTGAATAGGAAGAGGATTATTAGTATTGGAAAGCGTTAAAATTCAAGTCGTAATCTTAATTTAGCGAAAATGAATATCAAAACTTGTGAAACATGCAGATTAGTTATGTTTTTTTTTCTCGGATTATGACGGAGGCGAACGTTCTTAAAAATAGATGAATTGCCCTTCGATATTGCCAGTCTAAAATACTAACGCTATTCTATGAGTCCCTGCGCGAAAGCCTCCAATTTCAACAAAGGTCCCAAACTACGTGTTGTTCTACATATTTGAAGGCTTCATTCACAGCCTTGTTAACAGACGGCTAACATATTACAGATTAGTTCTCGACATGTTAGCAAGTTTTTTAGCATCTAAAAAGCCTTCTGTGTGTGTGTTGTGCATATAAAATGAAATGATGTTTATTTCGTTGTGCATATCAAATGAAATGATGTTTATTTCGTTTTGCATATCAAATGAAATGATGTTTATTTCGTTGTGCATATCAAATGAAATTATGTTTAGTGATGTTATTTGTTAGTAAATCTTTTAAAATACTTTTAACTCGTATTTTTGTCAATATTTTAAAACCAGACGGCGCGGCGACGGCAAATTGAACTTTGTCAATGAGACTTACTCAGCAGCAATATTTAAATTATTTATTTCGTATTTTACCTCCTAAACCATGGTCGATACAACTGGCAATAGTCTTCAATACACGTGTCTGTGCCTGTACCGCGCCGGTCGGTGTATGTAACTACCGCAATCTATAATTGAGATCGGCGCATGCGCACCGAGTTCTGCGCCTGCGCTTGGGATCATACACAGAAGGACCACTTTCAGTGTAATGAGATGTAGATGGCTCACCAGCCTTGAATCTTTTAGAATTGGCTCGCTGTCTCCGTTACTAACAGAAGCACAAGCTTGCTCGCGCGCAAGATTTGCTCGTTTTTATTAGGGTTCCGTACCAAAATGATAAAACGGAACCTTTATGATGAGAATCAGTCTGTCTGTCGGTCACAGCTGGATATCTCAAGAACTACTAATGTTATCAACTTGAAATTTGGAATAGTTTTAGATGATGTTTGCCCAACTATTTTGCAAATAAGAAATAAATAAAAATATACGTATATTTTTTTGCAACAGGGACTGAAAGGGGGTCTGAAAAATTCGAAGTGAGGCTACTAGGGCATGTGGGGTATCATATTATGAAAGAGAGCAGTTTACACATTCTCAAACATTTTTTTTTAGGCTGCATGGTTTCCGACTTTTGATGAAAAATGTAAAAAAACTGGCCAAGTGCGAGTCGGACTCGCACACGAAGGATTCCATACCACAAGGCAAAAACACCGACAAAAACACGTTTGTTGTATGGGAGCCCCCCTTAAATATTTATTTTATTTTAATTTTATTATTCATTATTAAAGTAAAAATACAACTGAGTATTTTGTGAATATTTCAAGTGCGTACCTGTTGCCATTATTGATATCGAGCAAAAAAGGGCAAAAAAATCGCGTTTGTTGTATGGGAGCCCCCCTTAAATATTTATTTTATTTTTAGTATTTGTTGTTATAGCGGCAACAGAAATACATAATTTGTGAAAAATTCAACTGTCTAGCTATCGCGGTTCTTGAGATACAGCCTGGTGACAGACAGACGGACGGACGAACGGACAGACAGCGAAGTCTTAGTAATAGGGTTCCGTTTTTATCCTTTGGGTACGGAACCCTGAAAATACCGTCCCCCCCCTTATCTCTGAAGTTTGCAAAGAGAAAAATCTGAAATTATTCTATGTGAAAGAAGTTTATGTAAAGATTACAGGGAAAATAAAACGAAGTCTCTAAATAGCACACTTTTTCAGAAATCATCAATAAAAAATATACATGAGTTCCACAAGAGATGGCAAGAGATGGCGCAGACAAAACTGCAATATTCTTCACCGCAATACATAGTGTTAAAATTCTCTGACGAATATAGGCCTCGCCGATGAAAATTTAAAAACATATGGTACGGAACCCTCGGTGCGGGAATCCGATTCGCTCTTGCCCGGTTTTTTTTACTTTGAGGTCCAAAATGCACTAATTTCATAAATTCTGAGTAAACCACAAATAGCTTGCAATAATTGCCAAATTCATATCAATGTTAATATTGTTCAGTTTTGCGTCCTCATGAGCTTTTTATCAAATATTGTGTGAAATGAACCTTCTACAATCAGCTGCTTGCTGTCGCAACTCTTGGTCCGAAGCTCTTTAAATAACTTTAATGCGGTTGAGAATTTCGGCGCGACCAGGAATAAAGAAGGCCAGCAGTGGTACCGGCGGCGGGCACGTCGTGCTGCCGACACAAAGGAATCGAGCGAAATGTTACTGCACAATACTGCGCTGTTCGGCATTATATCGGCGTGAACTGTGGGGGACTAGCAGAGGCGGCGCGGCGGCGGTTCGTGAGTCATTACTGCTGAAGTTGAAAAGACGTTGTAAGTTTGACATACAGAAGCGGCGAGTAAACATGTTGCCGAAATCATGGATATAATAATAATAAATTTAAGGCTCTGAAAATAGTAATTTATTACAACCAAAGTGCATGATATCAAAGAGAAAAAATACATTTATGTCAGGTAATTCAAACCCATTGCCAAACAAAATGTTACCATTTGTTTTTTTTCAAGAAAGTCACACCCTATAAACTCGGAGTACTTCATAGGCAATAAAAAGAGACAAGAAGTGGATGCAATTAAGGACCTGACACTACTGACACTACTGTTCGACAAACAAAAATACTTTCGTCCAGCAATGATCTTTGCTGTGCCCGACAGGATCCATAATTTATTCGGTGTTTTAACATACCAACTATCATATGTATCTACACATTATGGAATACAATTAAGTATTGAGTATCGAGCATAATAGTAAGAAAGCATCAAACATGTTAGGGTTTGTGCTAAGAAACAGCAGGGGCTTTAAACAAGTTGGTATAAAATAATGCTGTATTATAGCCTTGTAGGAAGTATTGCAGTGTTGTTTGGAGACCACACTATGCCACACAAAAGTTACTTTTGGAAAGAGCTCAAAAAGGGTTCCTGTGGCACCTCTCACCTCGCACCTCCCACCTCGCATCTCGCATTTTCTTGAGGAAAAAGTAAACAGCTGCTAACTCACCGACTTCACGCATGTGTAAAAATGTAAACATTTGCAGCGATGTTATACACCGTGACAGCATCGGAAAATGTATACAATAATTACTGAGCACTGTTCTCACAACCTATTAATGTTATGTGATCTCGCTATTAATATAATTTTATGTTATTTTAATATGTATTTGAAATAAATTATTTTTTAATGTTAATGTTATCTATCAATCTGTTTTTATTTTATTTACTAGCTGACCCGGCAAACGTTGTTTTGCTCCTACACTACTCCTACCCAACTCCTACCCTACTCCCACACTACTCCTACCCTACTCCTACACTACTCCTACCCTACTTCTACCCTACTCCTACCCTACTCCTACCCTACTCCTACACTACTCCTACCCTACTCCTACACTACTCCTACCCTACTCCTACACTACTCCTACACTACTCCTACCCTACTTCTACCCTACCCCTACCCTACCCTACTCCTACTCTACTCCTACACTACTCCTACACTACTCCTACCCTACTCCTACACTACTCTTACCCTATTCCTACACTACTCCTACACTACTCCTACCCTACTTCTACCCTACCCCTACCCTACCCTACTCCTACCCTACTCCTACACTACTCCTACACTACTCCTACCCTACTCCTACACTACTCCTACCCTATTCCTACACTACTCCTACACTACTCCTACCCTACTTCTACCCTACCCCTAGTCCCCTACCCTACCCTACTCCTACCCTACTCCTACACTACTCCTACCCTACTCCTACACTACTCCTACCCTACTCCTACACTACTCCTACACTACTCCTACCCTACTCCTACCCTACTCCTACCCTACTACTACTATAAAAAAAAAAAAAAGTATCCTATGTCCGTCTCCTGGTCCTAAGCTACCTCCCCACCAATTTTCAGCCAAATCGGTTCAGCCGTTCTCGAGTTATAAGTGGTGTAACTAACAGACTTTCTTTTATATATATAGATTTAGAATTAAATTGCTGTTATAATTATTGTTATGCATGGATTACCAAAAAATATTGAATAACTATATTATTATATTGTAAATATCCTTTTTGGCTTTGTTTATTATGTAAAACCGTAGTGCATGTTGTGTCAGCCTGTAAGTAATTGTTGCGCTTATAAATCTACTATTTAGGAAATTATCTGTTAAATGTATTATGTAAACAATTTTTGACTAACCTAAATAAATAAATTAAAAGAAATAAAATAAAATGGAATAAAAAAAAAACAGATCAGAATAAATAAAATTTAATGAAATCAAAATATAACGTGAATACAATATATACAATACAATATTTATATGTATCTATACATATATAAATTAATAAGATACATCCATATCTATCGCCAGTTCAATCTGCGACCAAATGAAGCATGAAACACTACTGTCAATCTGCGACCAAATGAAGCATGAAACACTACTGTCAATCTGCGACCAAATGAAGCATGAAACACTACTGTCAATCTGCGACCAAATGAAGCATGAAACACTACTGTCAAAGACAAAATAATTAGTCAATATTTTGACACTAATCCGATTTCCTCCTCCAAACTTTCAGTCTAGACACGGACTTATGTACGTAGTTAAATACAAAGCGTAATTACCGACCACTTCTAACCGACCATGTACGAATGCTTAGAAAAACTTAATCCTAACTTAAGCTCTTACTTATACTTTGACAAATATATAACTTCTTGGTATCGGGGCTAATCGGAGGCTAATAGCTAGATTGTTGGCTAACGTTATGTGATTATATCTGCTAGATATAAATTGTGCCTGTGTCCGCTTGTTCCGAACGATTACAGTTACTGCGCAAACTGACAATAACTTAGAGCTCAATAAGAGGCTAAATTGGTTTTGATTTGGTGGAATAGTAAGATAAGTTTGAAAGTAAACTTTATCATAATTCTCATTCAAAAAGAAAATAGTCTTTTCTGTCTCTTCTCTGGGTGTCGCATGTCGTACAAATAACTAAGAAATATAATCATCGTTTATGTTTTGAGAAAGTCTGTCTTTTCTTTGTATGTCCTTCGTCTCTTATAACAAGATGAGACAACAAAGTCCACATTCCCTGGACAAATGAAACGTTAAGTACGTTCAACATAATTTATTACTTATCAATTACAGTTAAAATCAAAGAAATCCATGTGATAGAACTATACACAACAACAGAATTGGTATGCTATGCGCGGGCGCACATAACGATCGCTTTGTGGTGCCGCCGCATTAATCCGATTACCGTGAACACACATAGATAAAAACAGTAATTACTTCAGACACCATCACTAATTGCACCTATATGCATACATATACATATTGTGAATGTGTTGTAACAACCATCATACTTCGCCACGCCGATTTAACAATTAAAATGGAGTTTAAAGTGTAACAGAATTCATTTGGTTAACTCTTCGTAAAGTTACGGTTTGTTAAGATTTAAAGCCGTGAAGTTCGTTAAAGAATTTAGTTTTATTTCGTAATCAAATCGATTCTGATTTGAAGATTATTTAAAGAGAATAAAGAAACTTGAGTTACTCTCGTTGTCGACAACAGCGAGCTGACCAATGTGGAACCACTGAGCTCATCGTTGACGGTCGGTGTGCTGCAGAGTGCTGCAGTGACACTTCTCGTTACAGGCAGAAAGGAGGACATTCTCAAAACCGTCTTGGAACTCATTATGAAACCCAGGGTCAACACATAGGCCAGCTCCTTTCCTCTGCACATGGCATGCTGTACATCCTGCCTGCCTCATGAGAATGCTATGATCTTATATACTCACCTATAATTACAATCAATATTTAGCTCTGGCCGTCACGTCGGCTTACCGAAGCTTGTACAGATTAAATGAGCCGTGATTCTTAGCGGGCACATTAAAGTACTGATGTTATCTGTTATCTCTCAATTGGCTAAACGCATCTGTAATGGCGGCGGTGGAGACGCGGTGCAGCGGCCGGCGGAACTAAACGAATTAGTCCAAACACCGCGATACCATCGTCCGTCTGTGTGTCATGCGCGACGTTCTCGGAAACTGTACTAGTTGTCAGCCGTCAGACGGAAATACGAGGCGCATGAATCGCGAGATGACATACAGCAGAGCAACCTGACGATGACGCAATGTCTGGACTAACGTTCATGACACACAATTGTGTACATCTTTGACTAACGCTGTTTATCGTTCGTGCAAGTCTGTCTGGTTGCCGTGTGTGCACCAGTTTTGGTTTCATAGGGCGATAGTCTGAGTTGAGTTGTGACCCAGCGCACGGGTTTCATACTTATTAAGTTGACTTTAAAATCTTTTGCGAAATGAAAAGGTTGAAACCAATCACACACGTAAAGTACTTTCCAAGTAAAATAAAAACAGATGTACTTTTTCCCACAATGTCCTGCGAGTGAGTGCGACTGAGCGCGAGTGAGTGCACGCCTGCGCGCTGACTCAGCGGGAACCGGATTTACTTTTAAAACGCCATAAAATTTTATAGCCGTGCGGTTTATTACTGATACGCGAGCTTTTTGCTCGCTCCGCTCCGACCGCTCCGACCACACCGCTTGCGCTCGCTCCGCATGTCATAAAAATTTACTATAATTTCACGCGACTACGAAGAAACGACATAAACTATAGTATTTTATGATTGTCTTTAAATACAGGTTATTGATTCAATTTAAAAGATTTCAGTCTAGTTTTTTTAGCACTTATTTTATAGGCCATTAAATCGGAGTCGGGAACGAGTGTTATAAAATAAATTGTCATGTACTTATATAGGTGACCACATTTTTTTGCAGTAACCGTTTAATTAACTTTTATTGGATCTTTTTTTGTATATTTTGGGTCTTTATTTTATTTTGGGGTATTTTAAATCAAATCATATCAAATCATTTATTTTTGCCAACATGGGTAGGGGTACAGATGTTACAAAATGTTTTGATAATGTTCTCCATGCTCTGCCGTCACATGGGCATGCAAAATCTACAAATAAATTACAATCTACTTTCAAGATACATACTTAACAAATAATATTACAAAATTATCAAATTGGAAAATCATTTTAACCGTATTTTCAATGTCAAGGAGTATTTAGTCAGTATGTAATTAAATAAATGTCAAAGTAAATAGTGAATAAATAAATAAAGTCCTAGTTTATATAATAATTGTTTTGTCACATGTCATTTCTATAATTGTAAATCTGATTATTAATTAATTATTGGCCATAAGAATTCCCTTTTAGATATTCCTTCACACTGTAATACACTTTATCAGTTAGAAATTCCTTTAGCTTCCGCTTAAATATATGCGGGTTGTCAATGTTCGTAAAATTGCCATGTTGTATTACATACAACATGGCAATTTTACGAACATGTTCGGCGGTATGTCCGGTGAGCGGTGAGTAAGGACGTAGTTACACGACTGATTGTCGGCGTCATCTGACGTGGAGTGGTCGCTCTTAAGAATTAATTAGTAAGACGGTCGTTACCTCGTGTACCCACAGTAAATTGGTAATTTGTTTAATTCTTTTTAATACTGTTGTTAAACGAACATAATTACAGCTCTCTTGTTAATGGTTTGCGTTAACGTTTTATTCATTTGTTTGAGTTTAGGTTTTAATTATCATTACAGAGGTATTGTCTGCAGAATATCCGCCATATAGCGAATTGAAAAACATGATTACTTTTACAAAGGAAAATAAAATCTGTTACGTAGATAGAAACTTTCGCAACTACGAATCAACAAACAGTTCGTGTAACCGAATCACGGCTGTTCTACCAAACAGTCCGCGCCGAACATTAGTATGTCATTACATACACTGTCCGCCTGCCTGACTGTCACCTGTGACTCACGGCTATATAGTCACCGGCAGAGATATAGAATAGAATAGAATATATTTATTTGCTTTAAAACATGGTACATTAAGGTCTTATTTAAATAAAGTTATGATCTTACATGTTTCGCCATGGACTGGCATACAAATATTTAAGCATGTTAAATGTAACAAATTTAACACATTAGTTTGTTAACATTAAAACATTTTTAATGACATTGATACGAAATCCTAATGGGTTTCATATCTATTTGAACACATAAGAATAATGGTATGTATAAATAAAGTAATATAATTAAATCTCAGCATCATCTATACTTAATATTATAAAGCTGCAGAGTTTGTTTGTTTGTTTGTTTGAACGCGCTAATCTCTGGAACTACTGGTCCGATTTCAATGATTCTTTTAGTGTTGGGTAGTCCATTTATCGAGGAAGGCTATAGGCTATATAACATCACGCTACGACCCTTAGGAGCCGCGCAGCGTGTGACACCGCGGGGAACAGCTAGTATCTTATATTTATATAACAGAACAGACCTAACAGAATTCTGTATGAAGCAGCTCTGTATGAAGCAGTTCTGTATGTAGCAGCTCTGTATGCAGCAGTTCTATATGAAGCAGCTCTGAAGGAAGCAGCTCTGTATGAAGCAGCTCTGTAGGAAGCAGCTCTGTATGTAGCAGCTCTGTATGCAGCAGTTCTATATGAAGCAGCTCTGTATGAAGCAGCTCTGTATGTAGCAGCTCTGTAGGAAGCAGCTCTGTATGAAGCAGCTCTGTAGGAAGCAGCTCTGTATGTAGCAGCTCTGTATGCAGCAGTTCTATATGAAGCAGCTCTGTATGAAGCAGCTCTGTAGGAAGCAGCTCTGTATGTAGCAGCTCTGTATGCAGCAGTTCTATATGAAGCAGCTCTGTATGAAGCAGCTCTGTAGGAAGCAGCTCTGTATGTAGCAGCTCTGTATGCAGCAGTTCTATATGAAGCAGCTCTGTATGAAGCAGCTCTGTATGTAGCAGCTCTGTATGCAGCAGTTCTATATGAAGCAGCTCTGTATGAAGCAGCTCTGTAGGAAGCAGCTCTGTATGTAGCAGCTCTGTATGTAGCAGCTCTGTATGCAGCAGTTCTATATGAAGCAGCTCTGTATGAAGCAGCTCTGTAGGAAGCAGCTCTGTATGTAGCAGCTCTGTATGCAGCAGTTCTATATGAAGCAGCTCTGTAGGAAGCAGCTCTGTATGTAGCAGCTCTGTATGCAGCAGTTCTATATGAAGCAGCTCTGTAGGAAGCAGCTCTGTATGTAGCAGCTCTGTAGGAAGCAGCTCTGTATGAAGCAGCTCTGTATGTAGCAGCTCTGTATGTAGCAGCTCTGTATGCAGCAGTTCTATATGAAGCAGCTCTGTATGAAGCAGCTCTGTATGTAGCAGCTCTGTATGCAGCAGTTCTATATGAAGCAGCTCTGTATGAAGCAGCTCTGTAGGAAGCAGCTCTGTATGAAGCAGCTCTGTATGTAGCAGCTCTGTATGCAGCAGTTCTATATGAAGCAGCTCTGTATGAAGCAGCTCTGTAGGAAGCAGCTCTGTATGTAGCAGCTCTGTATGCAGCTTATGGTTTCGTCATTTCCGTCTGTCTGTCGGTCCGAGGTTTTGCTAAGAGACCGTTAGTACTAGAAAGCTGTAATTTTGTAGGAGTATGTATATCAATTACGCCGACAAAGTGGTAGGTAATATAAAATTTTGGAAAATATTTTTTTTTAGGGTAGCTCCCCTATATGTGAAGTGGGGATGAATATTTTTTTCGTCGTCTACCCCATCTTGTGGGGTATCGTTGAATAAGTCTTCTAAAATAACTTTGGGGTTGCTAAAATTATTTTTCGATTTATTGCTCTATTTAAGAAATATTAAACTCTAAAGTGACATTTCTGTTCCAGTAGGGCGTCTCCCCCCTCTAAAAGCTAAACTGCGGGCTTGAAAAATCTGGAAAAATTCACAATGATAGTGCATTTCATGAACTTTAAAGAAAAATTATAGTAGTTAAGATAACTTTATTAGTTTAGCAGTAATAGTTGTTTGAAATAGACATAGAAATCATTTATTGGCCACAAATGTAGGTATACATATAATATGGTTATTTTGTGGAGAGTCCCAGTACATTTTACCTTACGGTATGCAAATATTGTTTAAGATACACGTCATACACGATCCGAAAAAAGAGAAAAAAAAAAACATAATACAATAAACAATTTCAAATTTAACATAAAGCTAAATTATTATTTACCACAAATCACTATTAAAAGGCCTATGTCCAGCATGCATATATTAGGAGGCCTATGTCCAGCAGTGGACGTCTTTCGGCTGAAATGATGATGATGACTATTAAAATTAATTACCTACTGTCCTTACTTAATACAAAGATGTCAAAAATATAGAGCTGTCAATAATAAGAATACCTATAAGATAATTATGTCAAAAATAAAGTCAATAATAGAGAACGGAAACCTTCGGAATTACCGATTAAAATGTCAACAAAATTAATAAATAAATAAGGTATTTTTACTGAAAGTTTTGTCCTCTAAAAAATCTTTGATTGTGTAGTAGCACTTATCCAGTAACAGTTTTGTTAACTGCTTTTTAAACATGTTGGTGGGTAATTCTTTGAGATTTTCAGGTATTTTTACCGACTTCAAAAAAAAGGAGGTTATCAATTCGATACGTATGTATGTAATATTATTGCAATTGCATTATATTCACATATGATGATCTATTAGGGCTTCCAAACAAATATACAAAATTTCATAGACGTATGTATGTATGTATGTATGTATGTATGTTTGTCCACGCAAATCTCCGGAACTATTATCGGATCGTGACCATTTTTTTTATTGGCTTACCTTTTCTTCAACTTAGGGAACAGTGCAAGTTTCATCAAGATCGATTCAGTAATTTTCAAGATATGGACTAATACGTGTAAGTGTGACGGCTTGGCTTATTGATAAGAGCTACGGGTGTAGTGTCAAAGGGAAAACATCTCAAAACCTTGGTCAAATACTAAAAATTACGAAATAAAAAGTAATTTAAAAAAATTAAACCGACTTCAAAAAGAAATTAACTCAAAATTATGAAATAACTTTAATTTCGGAAGTCGGTGGCATACAACTAAAATACAGGTCCCAAGACACCGACTTCCGAAATTAAAGTTATTTCATAATTTTGAGTTAATTTCTTTTTGAAGTGTGTTTAATTTTTTTAAATTACTTTTTATGTTATAAAGAAAAGGACCCATGAACAAAATGTTTTTTTTTGGATAAGGCTGTTTTATGACCACCTGTGTAAAGTTGGTTTTTATATTGGGTCCTTATGGGCCTTGAGTGTAGTCTTGTATCAACCATAGACGTAAACAGGTGTTTGTTCGCTCTTACGAATAAGGCCACTTCTAGTATGTACAAACATGGAAATGTAAGAATTCCTAGGGATTTGAATAAAGGTTGACAGTTTTCTGTACTTTTAAGACCTGTCATTGATCTAAGGCAGCTTGTTGAACTTGGGTGTTGAATAATTTTGTACCAAATACAAAATCCTTAGCATTAATCCTTTAAAGTGACTAAGATGAAGTAGTTGCTTGTTTATAACGGGTAAGGACTTGCACTGAAAAACCAAATATGAAATAAAAAAACCATAATTTATCATAAGTTTCACAATACTGCCGCTAGTTCAAATTTAAAGTCGATTTTTGTTATTATAAACAATTATCTTTACTATTACTTATATTCAGAATAAAGAACAACAGAATCATACTATATTGTGATAACGGGCTACTACGGAACCCTACACTGTGCGCCCTACACGCAGTTGGCCGGTTTTTTTAAGTTTCATGCGCATACCTGACAAGACTGGAATCAACCAGTTCCCTCAATCGTTGAACCAACATCGTTGTATCAAATGTCATTTCTCAAGTGGAAATATCAATGACAGACAACCGATTATACAAACCACTTCTGAAGATGATGGTCGGACATAACTCTCGAGGAACAAAAGACCATAAAATATGACAAAGCAACGTCTGTCGGTAGAACAAGCGGATACACAGCTCAACTTATTAAACTCGCGGCAATCGATCACGGGCCACGTTATAAAATCGCGAGCGACCGCGTATCTTCGGTAGAGATCGGGTGCGTCTGGCGGCGCTCGGGCGGAGTCGGGCGCGCTCGTGACCCTCGTCCGTCCGTCCGGCCGCAGTAATTGATTCCGACTTGTACGCTAAAACAATCGGAAAATATGTCGGAGCACGCCACCGTCATACATTATGATACCGATCTCAGCGACTCCAGCCGGCCGGTGCCGGTGAGCCGTGGGCCGTCCGACTGGACGTGTGCTGCGTCCTCCGACATACAGCTATCGGATATTGATAGATTTACTGTTGCGTACTCTTAATAAATTCGTAGATAAGGCTTTAGCTTATCTACGAATTTATTAAGAGTTTTGTCATTTTTATTTATTGAACAATAAGACATGATTGAATATTAGTTTTATCCAACAATCTAATCGTTACAAAACTGTTCGACGTTAGCGGCAACTGATCGTTGTTGTCAACGCCGCCGCCGCCGCCGCCGCCGCCGGCAACACGGAGGGGACAAAATGTATACAGTAGAGAGAGCACCATTTATGTACGAAATAAAGGTAGCGGTGACACTTAATAGTGCCCGTTTAGATCCAGTAAAGATTAGTAGTATAAGGCTTCTGAACTGTTAGTGAAGGCAGCAGCTTCGATGCCCGGTTGATGCCCTTTGCGGTCTCATTACCAACTAACGTGTTTCGTAAGTGTTGGCATTTCGTTGACGTTTATAGTCAGTCGGTTGTATGACGCGAGGGGAACTTATCAACTGTAAGAACGTTTTAAAGTGTAACAAGGATATAAAACAGTCCGCGCAATAGCCGGGCAAGGTGATCAGCGGTCAAAGTGTTTATTGCCACTAAATGTGGCGGCGTGTCATTAAAGTACTGAAATTATATCGACGATATCGCACTCCGTATATGTAACGCAGAGGTGATTGAGAGATTGTTGAGGTGATGGTGAGATGCTATTTTTACCGACTTCACAAAAAGGAGGAGGTACTATGTTCGGGTGTTTGTTTTTTTTTTTTTTTTGTATGTTTGTTCATCGAATACTCCGCCAATTGTCGACGGATTTTCAAAATTCTTTTTTTGTTCGAAAGTAGATAGTTCTGAGGTGGTCCCATTGTCACCAAGTTAGGATCTGATGATGGGATCTTAGAGAAATCGAGGGCAACCCTCAAATTTTATAGGCTCACTTATTGTTTTTCGCATATTTTATGAAGTATCTTGTGTATTTGTGTATGGTTGTCACCATCTCAGGTAGCTGGGCAGATGATGGAAGGTACAACTCCTTAACAGTAAGAAGTTACTCGAACAGGCAAGGACTGTTTTAGTAAATTGTTTTGATGTTTGATAGGGCATTTGCCACATTTGGTCTCATGATCATCAAGTCATGACCTGATGCTACCTAACTCCTCGACAACTAACAGCAGATATATCGTGTTTAGGCTCATTGAAAAGGGCTCGATGTGTGGATAAACGTACTGTTACTGAGGAACACCGAAGACCTGATGCTGAAGCCAGGAGCATCAGAAAAAGTACAAACCTTGAAATTACAGCACCGTAGTCGTGTTTGGGCTCAAATTTTAAGTTCAATGCAATGTTGACCTAAGTCTGGCCTGATGCTGCAGCCAGGATTATCAGCATCTAATCTAAAAACTAATAAAAGGAGAACTCCTCAACAATTAACGTCCCTGCATCGAGAAAAGGAATATTTTATAAAAAGGCGATGGGCAAGTTGACATTAGGCTATTGTAACTTAGATAAATTATAAACAGACCCACTAAAAAGCGAGAAATAAAAACTTTTTAACAAAAAAAAAACCGACTTCCAAAAAAAACACTACAAACTGAAAAATAACTTTAATTTCGGAAGTCGGTGGCAAAAACTAAAATACTGATCCCTAAGACACCGACTTCCGAAATTAAAGTTATTTTTCAGTTTGTAGTGTTTTTTTTGGAAGTCGGTTTTTTTTTAACCCATTGTAAGTGCTATACTTTGATATAGAGGTTAGGAAGAACGACGTAGTGGAAGAGGGAAGCTCAGCATTACATTAAAATTACACAAAACTGACAGACATTACACAAAACTGTCCATCATGGTCACCTCACTAGCTCATATGCATCTTAGTAAACGTTAATACCTAAGCTGCACCGCAACGCACCGCATCGTAAACTGCACGATTTTACTCAACGACACGCCGATATGGACAATATTGTGATTGTCTCGAGATAATAAAAACGTTGAAGACATTTCACAAATCCTTGTACGGCGGCGGCGGGTCCCGGCATCGGAAACAAATTGGCCTGAGAACGAAATGTTGAATGAAATCAGTGTTATATTATATTGTAGTTATGTTGGCTGGAGGGAGTGTCAAGGACTTTACAGTGAGTGGAACTGATCATTACTTTACAGTGAGTGGAACTGATCATTACTTTACAGTGAGTGGAACTGATCATTACTTTACAGTGAGTAGAACTGATCATTACTTTACAGTGAGTGGAACTGATCATTACTTTACAGTGAGTGGAACTGATCATTACTTTACAGTGAGTAGAACTGATCATTACTTTACAGTGAGTGGAACTGATCATTACTTTACAGTGAGTGGAACTGATCATTACTTTACAGTGAGTGGAACTGATCATTACTTTACAGTGAGTGGAACTGATCATTACTTTACAGTGAGTAGAACTGATCATTACTTTACAGTGAGTAGAACTGATCATTACTTTACAGTGAGTAGAACTGATCATTACTTTACAGTGAGTGGAACTGATCATTACTTTACAGTGAGTGGAACTGATCATTACTTTACAGTGAGTGGAACTGATCATTACTTTACAGTGAGTGGAACTGATCATTACTTTACAGTGAGTGGAACTGATCATTACTTTACAGTGAGTGGAACTGATCATTACTTTACAGTGAGTGGAACTGATCATTACTTTACAGTGAGTGGAACTGATTATTACTTTTATGCAGATCACCGATGTGAATGATTTGTTTGAAACAAAAAGGTTGCTGAAAGTATTTCGAATTATTTTTGGATGAGGAGGGCAAAAGGCAATAAGATAAGCCGTAATGACCTCCATACAGTGGTTATATAGTTTCACTTAAACCATCAAACCATAACAACCATTGGACGGCGCTAATTGAAAATACTAAAATCAAAACGATCACTTAGTTATATTTACAAAAGGGAGCCAACCATCACGACTATAACTCTAAACAATTAAGTACATTGTTAAGGGACAACATTAGTTCGAACACATTTGCTTATCGAGAAACACTTAGCGAGACGGTGCGGTAACGAGGGCCGGTCACCGCCGGACACCGCCGGACACCGCCGAACCCCGCCGGACACCGGGCGCAGGGTGACCCCTCGATAACTCTCTCGTAAACCTCTCAAATAATACGACCACATTCCGGTGACATCGGTAACGTATTGGTGTACGACCCGCGCGGGTCACGCGCAGTAAATTCAATAACTGACTCCGAAATAATTGGGCAACACGACAGCGCGACACTTCTCTTAAATGTTAATAATTTTATAACAATATCTCGCAAGTACTCGCTGTGTTTACTTTATAGCTGCTCGTGTACATAATTTATTAAGAGATCAGTAAAGATCACGGTGAAGCCACTTTCAATAAACATACATTGAAGTTACTCGTAAGTATTGCATCAGCATCGCGTAACGATTTGTCATACGCACATACGAGTCGACACGGCGCGCGGCGCCGGCGCGACATGCTTGGGATGGCTACAAAGTTTCAATAAGTTCAACGGTATATACAGCGCCATAACACATAATATTTCTAGTGTAAATGAAGTGATCTTCAGATGTTCGTCGCAGCTTCTGAAACGCTAATAATCTGAATCTTTATGTTATTGATTTGACAATTTTTTGATCTCAGCAGGATGTAAATATATCTGTAACCGGTCTTGTCCACTGTGAGCTTGGCTCTGTACCACTGACTAAGGTGATAGCTTACCAGACGGATGTTCCCTAATGCATTTTTGCAGCACCAATCTTCTAGTACGCTCGTTTTCCGTCGTCCCAGTTTCCCAAGAGCAGAGGGTGCTGTCCATCTGCAAAGCTGGATCATAAAGCTAGAACTGATCGTTTTGTACCAAGTGTCCAATATTATTGTCAAGTACATTCGGCTTTGGGTGAGCCGCGGCAGAGACGGCCGAGCACTTCCGAGAAGTCTCGACTAAGTGTTTATGGTAATGCGCGATATGCGCCCGCGCATACGGACGCGGGTAAACGCGCAATAATTTGTTTAGAATGTTTTGTACTTTGTTAGCGTATTATGCGCGCATGCTAATATTGCTTAGCGTGTAAACTGCAGAGGTCAGCACTGCAAGCTGTAGTTTAGCGGATAACGGAAGGAAATTAATATTTTTATGTAAAACTTAACAGTTAAATTGGAATTTATATTTCAATAATTGTACGTAGTTTTGTTCGAACAAAACTTCTTCATAATAAAAATGACCAAGATTGGACATGTCGCTCGCAACAAGCCATGCTCTGGTGCTGCAGGTTCAATAAACACCAATTCCATATCTAGTGAGTAGTGAGCATACTATCTCCAAATGAGTACGAAACCAACCAATATCTCAACATCCCAGCATCTTCATACATTATCGGTTGCGCTGTAAGTCTGCGCAGGAGTGCAAGAGGCACGGCGTCACGCACGTCTGCGATACACATCACCGCACAGCCACCTCCACCACTACCACACCACACCATACCACACCACACCACACCATACCACACTACCACAGTAACACTAGCATTTGATCGCATTACGCCTTTCATTAATATTGCCTGTGATATATTTTATTAAACAAACACTTATTAACAATTTTAAACTCTATTCACTTCGTAATAAAGTTACATTTTCACCGTAGCATAGCATGGTATAAGTTATGGTGTTCCATGGTGTACACGCGTCCCTGATTTATGTGTGGCGTGCGCGGGCGCAAGGAATAGCGCTCTCAGGCGCAACTGTTCAGATGTCCGGGGGATGGATTTACGCCGCGGAGGTGCGGGTTCCGTTTCGGATATCAAATACATGCGCGAAGGGCGCGGGTCTTGAATTATTGGTTTCATTCGATTTATTTATCTAGCCAGTATTGATCTAGGGATACCAGAAGACAGGGTATTGCATTGCAAAAAAGTTCGCAACACTAGAGGCAGGATGAGTTACATTGAAGCATCATTTTGCTGTTCGTGAGCAATGTTATTTCTCGTTCACAGATGTGTCATGTCTGTTCTGTTCCAAGAATATCTAATGAAAGTGTAAACAGACCCCTGTTCATGTGTCATTCTGACGCAATCACTCACTAAAGTAAACAGACCCGGCTTGTTCAGGTGTCATTCTGACGCAATCACTCACTAAACTAAACAGACCCTGTTCAGGTGTCATTCTGACGCAATCACTCACTAAAGTAAACAGACCCTGTTCAGGTGTCATTCTGATGTAATCACTCACTAAAGTAAACAGACCCTGTTCAGGTGTCATTCTGACGCAATCACTCACTAAAGTAAACAGACCCTGTTCAGGTGTCATTCTGACGCAATCACTCACTAAAGTAAACAGACCCTGTTCAGGTGTCATTCTGACGCAATCACTCACTAAAGTAAACAGACCCTGTTCAGGTGTCATTCTGACGCAATCACTCACTAAAGTAAACAGACCCTGTTCAGGTGTCATTCTGACGCAATCACTCACTAAAGTAAACAGACCCTGTTCAGGTGTCATTCTGAAGCAATCACTTACTTTATCTGTATTTAGAAGGATTCTACTCTATAATATACTCGTATCTCAGCACATTTTCTAACAATTACTAGTGTTTGAGTCACGTTATTCAATTGTAATTGAAAAATATTCGACGAAAGTTGAGGTTATAAAATTAACCTCAATTTATTGTCAAAAGAAAAACATCTAATAGGGATTTAAAAAAAAAAAGTAATTAAAAAAATTAAAAAACCCAACTGCGGAAAAAACTTAAGCTAAAAACAAGCCCAATTTATAGTTTTTTTTTAACTTAAGTTTTTTCCGCAGTCGGGTTTTTTTATATTTTTAAATTACTTTTTTTATTTCCAGCTTTTTAGTATAAAATGTGAAAGTTTTCGCAGTCGATTTAGTTTTTGTTACCTACGTGTCTTTCACGATTTGTCACTTTGAATTACTTTTATCCTTAGAAGTTGTATATATATATTTTGTAATCATCTTTTAAAACCCTTAATTTTGATACCCCACTCCATAAGTTTTGAGAAAAAAAATTTTTTTGAAGACATAATATGGCGCCAAAAATCGGCCATTTTAATTTTTTTTTTTCAAGTTTGATATACCCAGTGTCACTCTCACTACTAAGACAAATCTAACGGCACCTTTCAAGCTGAAATCGATCAAGCCGTTTAGGCTACAGAGCGTGCCAAAGAAATATACATACATACATGCATACACTCGAAAAATATAAACCTTCTTCTGGCGCAGTCGGGTAATTAGAACCCACCAATTACATTTCATGTATAGTAAGTAGGACCAATTAAATTTCATGTATAGTAAGTAGGTAGGTCGATGGAGACTGTTGAGGAGGCGGTGGAGTTGACGACTTCCATGGCCGCGCTGGAGGTTCTCTCAACAGCGGGTTCAACGAGGGATCCACCTTCGTCCGGTCTGATTTCGGATGAGGAGTGCTTTCCGCCAGGGGAGAGTAGTGAGGGCGAGGACAGCAACCTCTGCTCCTCTCCTTTGCGGGACTAGGATCCTGCAGACCAACCTCCAGCACAGTCAATCTGCGTCGGCCACCTTGCACAGCGTGCTGGAAAAACAACAAGGAAAGACCATCGCCCTCATCCAAGAGCCGTGGATCAGGGGTGGCAGAATATGCGGTCTTGGTAACATGGGGGGTAAGTTGCTTCTAGACACCTCCGCTAGTAACCCGCGCACCTGCATCTTTATTCCAAAACATGTACCTAACCTTTTAATTAACGAATTCTGTTCAAGGGACCTGACAGCAGTCAGGCTTTTCAGAACCGAACAGGAACTCCCGGACATTGTACTGGCCTCGGCATACATGCCAGGCGATGAGGACGTGCCTCTGCCAGAGCTCGCCTCACTGGTTGAGTACTGTGAAAAGGAGAAACTGGAACTAATCATCGCGACAGACTCCAACGCACATCACACGCTCTGGGGTAATGTTAAAACCAACAGCCGAGGTGAGGAAATGCTTGATTTTATTCTTAGTAATAACCTTGTTCTACTTAACAAAGGCTCCGAACCTACCTTCATAAACGCGAGATCCCAAACAATAATAGACTTAACAACCATAGGCATATCCAACTCCGTACAGGACTGGCATGTGTCCACCGAGATATCATGCTCAGACCACAGATGGATCCGCTATACCATTAACTTCAACCTAACCAAACCACAGCCAAGAAGGGTTCCTCGTAACACAGACCAAGTCAAGTTTACTAAACTCGTCGAGGCTGAACTAGGCAGATTACCCGCCCTTCCGGGTGAAATACCAATAACCAATTTAGACGAACATGTAAACAAAATCACATCCATCCTTTTATCTAGCTATGAACAGTCTTGTCCTCTCACGGTACCTAGGCAGGGAGCTCGCCATTCTTGGTGGAGTCCTGAACTGGAAAGACACCGTCACAAGCTGAGAAGACTGTTCAATAGAGCTATGAACACACGGTCGCCAGTAGACTGGGACCGCTACACAACAGCTCGTAAAATATATAAAAAACTTATACGCCTCAGAGGTAAGAATGGCTGGAGGCGGTTCTGCACCAACATTGAGAGTAACAACCAGGCAATGAGGGTTAAATCATGTCTTGCTCAAGAGACAGACCATTCAATAGGCTGCCTGAAAAACCAGACAACACATACACAACTAACGATGCTGAGACAAGCGAACTACTCCTAACCACCCACTTCCCAGGATGTCAGATTGCCACCCAGCAAAGCTGGGAACCGCATAGGGAAAGGGCTACGAGCAGCCTAGATTGGGAAGTGGCGTTAGAAGTAATCGACAAAGACAAAATAACGTGGGCAATCAACACCTTCCTACCTTTCAAGGCAGCAGGACTGGATGGTATTTTCCCGGCTCTGCTCAGGTGGAGTCAAGATATGCTGGCTGACGCTCGGAACACCTTTACGAGGTGTAAAGGTGTTCCGAGCGTGTCTGGCCCACCGCTACATTCCCTTGAAATGGCGAGTAGTAAAAATAATCTTTATACCGAAACCAGGTAGGGGCGACTATACCCAGCCAAAATCTTTTAGGCCTATAAGCCTCTCTTCGTTCTTTTTGAAGACACTGGAGAGGCTGGGAGATAGGAAGATTAGATCCCAAATTTCGGTACAAAGACCTTTACATCCAAATCAACACGCCTACTGTGCAGGCAAATCAACAACCCAACTCTGGGCGCCTTCATTGATATAGAAGGCGCTTTCGACAAAACAAACTTCGTCAGCATCGAACAGGCACTTGCCACGCACGGTGTTGCGCGAACACTTATAGAATGGATAAATAACATGCTAAAATACCGAGCTATTCAATTTACCGTGAACACCACCACACGAGGTATCGTGAGTAGAGGCTGCCCACAGGGTGGGGTGCTGTCACCACTGCTGTGGAATCTAGTGGTTAATGAGCTCATCGCAGAGCTCAACGCCAGCAGTCTGTACTCGGTGGTATACGCGGATGATATAGCAATTCTGATCTCGGGAAAATTTGAGGGCATCTTATGCGATCTCATGAGAAAAGCCTTCAAAATAATCGAGAGTTGGTGCACGAAGCACGAACTATTGGTTAACCCATCGAAAACAGAACTAATAATGTTTACCAACAAGAGAAATCTTGGACCCCAAACTCTTTAACACTGAACTAACACTTAAAGACGAAGTCAAGTACTTGGGGGTGATCCTTGATAACAAACTGCTCTGGAACAAGCATCTTGACTACAAACTTAATAAAAGCACAATTGCACTATACCAATGTAAAAAAATTTTAGGGAAAACATGGGGGCTCTCTCCGAAGATTACTCTGTGGTTATACAAAGCGCTGATCAGGCCAATGTTGGCTTATGGCGCTCTGGTTTGGTGGACGAGGACTGAACTCTCGGCCACCATCACCAGACTACAACGCTTCCAACGACTGGCATGTTCAGCTACCACTGGCTGCATGAGAACCACCCCAACAGCAGCCTTGGAGATAGCCCTTCAATTAACTCCCCTTGATGTTTTACAAATAAAATAACTTTGACTTTGACCTGTACATACAGCAGGAGGCGGCGCTAGCTGCCATCAGGCTGATGCATCTGGGCATATGGGGCAAAAACCTTACAAGTCCACACGCTAAAATCCTGGACCGGGCGATTGAGTACCAGCCTCTCATCGCTGCCCCGTGTGATAGAACACCTAACCAACCAATGTTCAACAAAAACTATATTATACAAACAGTTCAAGAAGAAAGGGATCAGTCAGGAGCCAATGAAGTGCGAATCTACACAGACGGCTCAAAAACACAAAACGGTTCAGGTGCTGGCGTACACTCCCTTTACCTCAATATTAACTTCCACATACCGCTAGGCACACACAGCTCGATCTTTCAATGCGAATGTGTTGCCTTAACACAAGCTGCAACAGCAGCACAGCGCTTAGGCATCCGGAACTACGGAATTAAGTTCCTATCCGACAGCCTATCTGTGCTCAAAGCTTTAGAAAGCAAACAAACTAACAACAAACTAATCTTCGAGTGCCATCTAGCTCTGGAGAGTTTATCGACATCCAATCGTATTACTCTCCAGTGGATCAAAGGGCACAGTGGATCCTTGGGCAATGATGCTGCAGATGAACTTGCGAAGAGAGGCTCTGATATGAGGGTGCTAGGCCCGTACCCACTTCTCCCTTTGCCTTTCTCACAATTTCGTGGGTGGATTCGCCAAAGATCGACCGAACTCCATAACAACAGATGGTCACGGGCAGCAGACTGTAGACAGTCAAAATTGGCTTTACCAATGATTTACCCGCGACTAATCAAAAAACTTCTCAGCCTAAGCAGAAATAACCTTAGAATAATAATAGGTTCAATTACGGGCCATAACCTCCTTAACAAACATCTTTTCAACATAGGCGCCACAGACAGCCCCCTTTGCAGGGGCTGCCTTGACGCCGAGGAATCAGCCGCCCACGTCATCCTGGAATGCGAGGCCGTGGCTTCTCAACGTACAGAAATCCTCGGAACAATGAGGTCGCTCCGAGAAGCCTGCGAAGCTCCCAGGAAGCTTCTGTGCTTTTGGGCGGAGCTAGGCTGGCTCTGTTAGCCAGAATCCCCACGCATAACGGACCAAATGGGAGTCTAAGTGCGGAAAAGGGAGTCCCATCATCATCATCATCATCATCATCATCATCATTAGTAAGTAGGTTGCCAAAACTCACAACGCTTTCACTTCAAAACTCTACAACCTAACTTAATGTAGAGCAAAGCCCCTAACTCTACAAGGGCTAACTCTACAAACCATACATCTTGGTCAAAATGTACGGCTTGGCCGTTTCGCGGCCGTCACACAGACACCCCCTGTGGGCTTATGGTCACTGGTCTTTAATGATGTGCCATGGTTGAATGGAACGGCTAAGCCCATCATGACGACTTGCACTGCACAATCCATCAAGTCGTTTAAACTATGAGGACTCGCAAAGGGACCGACATACACACATCAAAGGGACCGACATACACACATCAAAGGGACCGACATACACACATCAGAAATACACAATACCCTCCTACTAAGTCCGTCGGGTGTAAATGAAACGCTTCTTGAAGGCGACGCAGTCATTTTGGAATACTGACTACAAGTTACTTACCGATGTGAGTGAGTTCTCGCGCCGCCTCGCGCCTGCGCAAACTCTTCAATCACAGCTTCGTGCTGGGAAGCTAAAATGGAAGGGACAGAAGTTCCACTCCTAGCAGCTTCATTCATGTGCTTAGAACATATGATCACCACCAGTTAGTGGTGCAGTACAGAAGAAAATGGTTAAATAAGACAACATATAAGGGGTAGGCTTTATTCATAAACATACATACATACATACATTTGACGTTTAAACATCACTTAACTTTAATCATCGTTTCTAAATAAACCCCCTAATGTCGGAGTGAAAACACTAGCCCTGCACCGACATTGAAAGCAGGGACTCATAGTTTATTCTACAGTCACCAAATCTTCTGCTCCATGTGGTTGATAATTATGTCCACTAGTTCCCAAGGTGAAAACTGCGACAGAATAAGTTGACAACAACAACGTTGCCACGTTTGGCTAGATGACTTAAGAAGGTAGCTAATGTCTTGTAATCCTGCACAAGATACAATGGCTCTTCTGCTTCTGTCTTTTTAGTAGTGGCTCACGCCTGCGCAGTGTATCGGTGTCGGAACACGCGCAGAGCTTGTCGCTCGACACTCGCGGCGTGTAGCGCGTCGCTCGTAGCTTGTAGCGCACTGTAGCGCACTGTAGCGCGGAGCAATGAGCGCGGGATTGAGACCTTACACCCTCGGAGACGGGTAATGGTGTGGAAGTCTAGAATCTAGAGGTTGTTGCGCTGGCGCACTTGGGATTCCAGGACAGTAATTATTTCTGAGGAAGTAACTCTTCTATCTACTACGTCAAAAGTATTTGGATAAAATGTTACGAAACTCTTTACTAGCCCTTGAATCTTAATATTTTCAAACCAAAACAACGCTAACCTCGAATGTTATTAACTCTTCACCACAGAACAAGCTGCACCATTTATTGATCGGTTTTTCCGATCATTTACTTTAACATTCCTGCACCGGTAATCACAAAGCCCTTGGACCACAGTGACCGCAAAATGGTCCAACATGGTCCATCCACTCTCGCGGCCGGTGACCACAGTGGGGTGGCCATAACCATTACCTCCCGCTACACAATCTGTGCACTCTGCAGCCGCTTGAAACCGCTGACGATGTTCAACTGTTCTGCCGGCGCGGCGGACGCTTGCGGTTGGAGCTGACCACGGAATGCGTCTGCGCATGCTGTTTAGAGATACTTCGACTGATGTGAAGTCTCAAAATGATTGTGTTCTGTAAAAAGTAATTTCCCAGTTTCTTGCTAAAACTGTATACTTTCGCATTTCAAAGAATCTACTTACAATTCTGGATTCCTCAACACGACTGGTTGCAGGCCCGAGGGCATGGCATATAGTCTTGTATTGATCTGACGTAAATAATTACCATTGGTTTTTAAGTTTGCGAGACAGGTGTTTCAAAGATAGCCGGAGCTCTCATTCTATTTTTTACCGCGAGTACTTTTTAGAAGAGGCCGGGATATTTTTTAGGCCACCTGCGAAGTCGTTATTAAATCCCACCACACATTGCGCATGCGCTGATGGTACTGTAACGACTCCTTCTTTCCGCACAAGTGCCTGAGATTGATCACTTTGACATATCTTATGGTGTCTGAGGATATGAGATGTTCTTTCTCGGAGTAAAGAAGATTTTAAATGAAAATGGTGTATGCTTTAGACTCACATTACGAAAGTCCGATAAATCCTGTATCTAAAAAATAACATAGTTTTCTCGATAGATAAATAGTTATAGAACCTTGATCTTATAATTTTGTCGTAGCTAATCAGCTGAGTTGGAAGTCCTAATGATATTATAAGGACTTGCTTTTAAGTGCTAATGATAATTATTATATTTAGGTTACACTCTAAATAATCTTTCCATACAGAACCCACACTGCTTGTGTGTAGCCCACCCCTGTGCATCCGCAGAACGACGCTGCGTTATAAAACGTTGTTCAGCGGTCACGTCGACATGGCGTCCTCACAGATTTGCTTTTGATCGCCAATTGATCGCTCGGTTTAACTTATTATCCCGAGCCTGCGGTATTTTAGTCAATGTTCCGAGTTCTTGTTAATTCTTGTAGTTATTTAGTCGCTGGGAACTTACAATTTATTCGTGGAATTAGTTTAAATACATAACAGAGCCTAACCGATACTTACGAGGTCGGGTGTAGTAGGAATTATTAGCAAACACAGTTCTGTCGTTCTGTGCGACTGGAACACAAGTTCGCTACTTACTTTGGCAACTTACGGTACTCCTTATCGGTAATGGGGGAAGAATAATGTAATTCCTTCACAGATTGCTGTCGAATCTATCTATATATATATATACATATAATAAATTTGTAGAAAAGTGGTGTCTGTACAATGGAAATATATAAAAAAAAAGTAGCAGGGGTTGTTATTATATCGATGCCGAACCCGAAATTGTAATTATTTTTTTTTTTGTCTGTTTGTCTGTTTGTCGGTTTGTCTGTTTGTTTGTGCACGCTAATATCAGAAACGGCTTATTCGATTTAGATGCGGTTTTCACTAATATATTGTAGTAGGCTTCACTTAACATTTAGTGTTTATTTCATATCAATCGGTTCATAAATAAAAAAGTTATGTCAATTTAAAGAATCACGGCGAACATTTGTTAAGGTATTCTATCAGAAGAGTACGTACACGCCTCGGGCCTGCGCGTCCGATCTTCGGAACTTCTGGACGGATTTTAATGATTTTTTTTTTGTTGTATAGTTATTATGGCTGGACAACATTCAGGCTATAATGTTTCTTGGAAACTTGAACACCTGATGCAGAACCGAAACAGACCAGCTTAACTATAAGAGATACAAAAATGGTACCATAGCAAAAATTGTTCCATGTGATGAGGATTTTCTGCTGAGAGAATAAATTTGAAGATCTGGAACACCTGATGGGGAACTCCAAGAGCCCAGCTACACCATAACACATATAGGAATGACGTCTTAGTAAAAGTTATTCGGTCTGATGGGCATTTCCTGTTGACTTATAAAAATCGAAGATCAGAAACATCTGATGTGGAAATCTAAGCTATCACTAATTTCACCTCCACGCGGTGAAGGCGGTAACAGTTTAGGACTGATTTTCGATGACGATGGTATATCATTGAAAATTTGACTCTACTGGCCAAAACTCCCATTTATTTATTTTTAACGTGAAGAAATGCTCATGCATTCTGCACTACCACGGGGAGATAGTGCAGTTATGTGGGACTCTAACCCACTAAAACTCCACTGTGTCCTCCTCTGCCGCTTACGACGGGAACATGGGCACGCGTTAGCACTCATCCGTGAACCCGCCGCGGCTGTCCGTCACCGGACCCTCCGCTGGGGAGTACTCCCCATCACCGGCGCACCAGAACACATAGCACGCCGTGACCACCCCAGGGACCAAACCAGCACATGGGCCAGACGATCCCGTGTCTGGGCACCCTTGGTAGGGGAGCAGTCACTTAGATTTTAATTGATCAGGTATCTTCATAATAAAACTATAACCATGCCTAGAAAGAGGTCAAATCTTTCCCAATGTTCCAAAGGAGCTAAAAGATTGAGGATCATAAGATCCCAAGAATCTACCGAAGAGCGTCAGGAGAGACTTGATGCTGTTTGAGAACATCAGGCTGCAACTCGCTCCGTGGAAACCTCTTCGGATCGCGAAGCACGCCTGCGTTCTCAGCGTATTTACGCATCTACATCCAGATGTCTAGAGACCAGTGAAGAATATGGTGCGCGACTGACCGCTGATACGGTAAGATTATCATACATTGTTCCGAACACGCACACAACAAAATATTCATAATCAGAAAGTGAGAAAGAAAGAATTGCTGGAGTACGGCATGAAGAGACAGATTAAGAAGAGCGCAACGAACGTTGAATTCTGATCGACTTCGACATTCTCTGAACAGAATGTCGATATCATCTGAAGAATCGGATGTGTCTCAAGATATAGCCGTAGGGCATGGCGACCTTCCTTGGGTTGATAAGGAACGGAGTGCATTTACGTATACTCCTATGATTGACTACGCCACATATTCCGCCATCGGAGGTATGGTTAAAAATTTTACTTTTTGTGAAGCTGTTAAATAGCAAAAAGAAACAAACGGTATGTGTTGCTCAGGTGGGAAAGTACATATTGAAATATTACAAAATCCTCCAGAAATATTAAGATCACTGCTAATCGGTGACCATCACAGTCAAAACATTTCTTGGACAACATACGTTCGTACAATAATGCCTAATAATGCCTTTCAAATGACATCTTTTGTTGCAAAACTGATTTCAGAAGGCATTTATGCCAACATTCAAAGTGCAAGGCCAAGTTTACCACCCTATTGGTTCATTATTGCCTGAAAATTACGTCTCGAATCGTCTCGCGTATCCCGTTGTTATCCAGTCCCCGGGTTCTTAGAATTCGACATCAGACGTTTCAGATCTTCGATTTTGACTACCCCGTTGTCGCTGGCATAACCAACAGGATCCGCGTACGAAGTCGCGGGCAGAAGCTAGTATACATATAATAAATTTGTAGAAAAGTGGTGTCTGTACAATGGAAATATATATAAAAAAAGTAGCAGGGGTTGTTATTATATCGATGCCGAGCCCGAAATTGTAGTTAATTTTTTTTTTGTCTGTTTGTCTGTTTGTTTGTGCACGCTAATATCAGAAACGGCTTATTCGATTTAGATGCGGTTTTCACTAATATATTGTAGTAGGCTTCACTTAACATTTAGTGTTTATTTCATGTCAATCGGTTCATAAATAAAAAAGTTATTTCAATTTAAAGAATCACGGCGAACATTTGTTAAGGTATTCTATCAGAGTACGTACACGCCTCGGGCCTGCGCGTCCGATCTTCGGAACTACTGGACGGATTTGAATGATTTTTTTTTTGTTGCATAGTTATTATGGCTGGACAACATTCAGGCTATAATGTTTCTTGGAAACTTGAACACCTGATGCAGAACCGAAACAGACCAGCTTAACTATAAGAGATACAAAAATGGTACCATAGCAAAAATTGTTCCACGTGATGAGGATTTTCTGCTGAGAGAATAAATTTGAAGATCTGGAACACCTGATGAGGAACTCCAAGAGCCCAGCTACACCATAACACATATAGGAATGACGTCTTAGTAAAAGTTATTCGGTCTGATGGGCATTTCCTGTTGACTTATAAAAATCGAAGATCAGAAACATCTGATGTGGAAATCTAAGCTATCACTAATTTCACCTCCACGCGGTGAAGGCGGTAACAGTTTAGGACTGATTTTCGATGACGATGGTATATCATTGAAAATTTGACTCTACTGGCCAAAACTCCCATTTTTTTTTTTTAACGTCAAGAAATGCTCATGCATTCTGCACTACCACGGGGAGATAGTGCAGTTATGTGGGACTCTAACCCACTAAAACTCCACTGTGTCCTCCTCTGCCGCTTACGGCGGGAACATGGGCACGCGTTAGCACTCATCCGTGAACCCGCCGCGGCTGTCGGCGATCACTGCTAATCGGTGACCATCACAGTCAAAACATTTCTTGGACAACATACGTTCGTACAATAATGCCTTTCAAATGACATCTTTTGTTGCGAAACAGATTTCAGAAGGGCCATTTATGCCAACATTCAAAGTGCAAGGCCAAGTTTACCACCCTATTGGTTCATTATTGCCTGAAAATTACGTCTCGAATCGTCTCGCGCATCCCGTTGTTATCCAGTCCCCGGGTTCTTAGAATTCGACATCAGACGTTTCAGATCTTCGATTTTGACTACCCCGTTGTCGCTGGCATAACCAACAGGATCCGCGTACGAAGTCGCGGGCAGAAGCTAGTATAAAAATACCTTTGTTAAATGGGTAATTCTTCAGGGACAAAATTTTCGATGTCTGTGTGTATATTTCTGTAACCAACTAACAAAACGGCATGTAATATTTTTTTTTGTACAGTTTAGCTTTGTCCCTTACTGGGACAAATTATTTTTTTTTAATAATTGCTGTCTAAGTACAAAATAAAAATATTTGAAGTTCGTTCTTCTGATTCATATAGCGCGTGCGTTTGCCATTTTCCGGAACAAAATGGTCGATGTCGCATTTTCCCTTTGATACATCAATATAAATTATAATTATATCGAAAGGAAATGAATTGTTCTCTTACAAAAAAAATGTGTATTAGTTATAACTACGTTAGTCTGATTATAAATAAGTAAAAAAGAAGTGTCCGGCGTATAATACTGATTAATGTGGCGTAAGCTGCGCTTGACCGTACTTGGTCGGGTAATAATAATGAGAGTCTGGCTTCCAGCGCGGGGGGAAGCCAGTCGTGTCGTGCAACGGACGACCTAGAAGGTGGACGTGAGGCTGGTTGGCTTAGATCCCGGTGTTACGAAGGAAAATACCTGACTCATCTGTGTTTGGTTCAGGTGGCATCCTGATTACAATGCCTACTTTATAAAATTTATTCTTGTTTAATAATTATTATTTAGAATTTAAATTCATAACTAACGGTGTATTTATTACTTTTTATTTCTGTTTCTGATTAATCTGTAACACATTCTGATTCATCTGGGCACAAAATCAATATCTTGAAAACTACTTTATAAAAACGAGTCCCTCATTCAAATATAATTATGTTATTTGGTAAACCTATTTTCATATGAACATGTGTTACAGAGCTGAAAGTGAAGTTAAATTTTGGCCATATGGATCAGTCAAAGAATCAAATTTCGAAGAACTACCCAAATATACACTTTATTGACATTATAAACTTTTATTTTAAGCGGAGTGGTCACTTAATGTTTCTTTGAATGTTTGGGGGCAGCTGGATTGCACCAGTTACAAAACAAATTGACTGACCATCGACTCGGCTGCCCACCATTTGGTTTCATATAGGCACCTACTACTATTACCCCATTTCCGCGCTCCATATAAGTAACCATTTGTTAGCAGTGCGTCGATGTGACAATGAAACATGTTCTGATTCTAATGCCTGCGCTCGCTGCACTGGCCTGATGGCTGCGGTGTACGCGAGTCACTCGTCAACGTTCACCAAGAAGTATTTATACCTTCCGGGGCTGCCAGCACTGCCAACGTTGTGCGGTTGGCAGCGCAGGCGCAGCCGCTGTCAAACTGTAAGTAATGCGTCGGTTAATTTAACATTTGTGTTTTATATTGACAGCGGGGGAAGTGCGTTGCATTCACATGCGGACTATGTATTAGCGCTGATTTAATGTGCTTAGATTTACTGGCTTGAATGTTGAAATAGCCACTACCACTACTGGTTTTTAAATAGACAAACATGCAGAACATTACAGTTTTAATGAGAGCGCAAGAACTGCTGTGAATAAGAAATTCCACATTTTGATCTAACAATGACTGTCACTGTAAACTTCTGCACCGTAACATTTAAATGCAATAATGTAGAGTAACGCACGTATTGTGGAACAATCCCGTCCTGCTATCTGGAGTATTGTGGAATGACTGGGTCGATGGTAATACAGGCATGTGCACGTATTTCACAGCACACACTACAGATTGTAGGTACAGTGTAGGTACTTCAGTGCGACACCGCGCGGCTGAACTGCGCTCTAATGTATTCAGTGATGCGGTGCGTTCGCGAGAGCCTCGTTATGTAACTGTAGCGGACACTAGGTCGCTACACTGTGGCAGAAGGGAGGGGGGAGCGGTCTGATAAGGGGAGCGAAACTGAAGGTTGCTGCTACATCTACTTACATAAAAGTGGAAGAAAATGGTAATTAATCTTATAGCTTTTTATCAGATAACAAGCTAAGGAAGGAAGTCGTTGTTTTGTAGGTACTTAGATAGCAGCTTACTTAGATAGTACAAGGTGATATTCAATCAATTATATTGTTCTATCATTTGCAGGAACTACTTAGGTATGACTATCGTATACATTATGAGCAAAAAATATAAATCCTAAATATTTATAGTATGTTCGTAGTAAGTCGATTGATTTACAGCGAGTAGGCACAGGTGCTGGGTGCTGTGGCGCAGTCTGGGAGAGGCCTATGTCCAGCAGTGGACTGCGATAGGCTGAGTTGATTGATTGAGGCACAGGTGTACAAGTTGTCAGCATGCTTTATAGCGAGTAGGCACACAGGTGTACAAGTTGTCAGGATGCTTTACAGCGAGTAGGCACACAGGTGTACAAGTTGTCAGCATGCTTTACAGCGAGTAGGCACAGGTGTACAAGTTGTCAGCATGCTTTACAGCGAGTAGGCACAGGTGTACAAGTTGTCAGCATGCTTTACAGCGAGTAGGCACACAGGTGTACAAGTTGTCAGCATGCTTTACAGCGAGTAGGCACAGGTGTACAAGTTGTCAGCATGCTTTACAGCGAGTAGGCACAGGTGTACAAGTTGTCAGCATGTTTTACAGCGAGTAGGCACAGGTGTACAAGTTGTCAGCATGCTTTTTTGTGGTTTTCTATCCACTATGAGTTGCATTATTCTTGCTAATATTGGTGTCACAGGCTGCATGATACGGTGCTAACATATTTTTTTCTGATCTGGTAACCAATACGACGACACGTAACATAACATCATCACGCGTATTCACCCCGAAAGCAAACTTTATGGGCCAGATTTGGCCAATTATGTGTTCTTACTAGGGCAGGCTAAAAAATCCACAACTCTAGACTCCGGGCTGCTACTGAGAAATTCCTAATTACTTTGCCTGTCCTGAGGATCAATTCGGAGCTACGTAAGCTTAGATTACAAGCTCATGCTGCCTACTCCCAAGGGCCTAGTGGCTTGCTGGGATGCACTTTATTCGCTACGCCCATTCGCGTAAGATGCGCTGGCGCAGTATGACCCGCGCACGGTGTGCCTGCGCACATTTACAAGCGCCTTGCTGGTCGCGCTCTCAGTGCCACACATGTCACTGTCAGGGAACGAGGCACTATAGCAATGAGCGGTTCTACCTTTTGTTTTACAACTACAGCTATATCTGTAGCTGATGCCTCCTCTTTGACCGTGATCATGTTCTCTGACCTCACAGACCCGTATTTTTGCAAATTATTTATCATCTTATTTTAAAGGCCTATCATAAATCTGTCTACAAAATGTGGTGGTTAAACGTTCAAAACATTTGCGCAAGATTGTCTGTTACTGATAAGTATTATAAATAGGTACGTTTGTCACTTCACATCTCGTCACCGCTCAGGAATTCGGAACTAAATTCGTCGGTAATTAAAGCAAGGAGTTTGTGTGACCACAGTGACGGGTGAGTAATACTGAGCGGCTGATGACTCGGAGTAACAACACGTTACGAGGAGTGATCAATTACATCGCCATAGTCCGCCATACGGTAGTCCGCTCATACGATGTAATTGCGACCAAAATAGTGTTATGAATGTGCTTCTAATTGATGAGTATGACGGAATGATCAGCGTCGTTTTAAGATGTGTAGAAGTATCACTTGACAGTGATTCAAGTGGAGACAATCTTGAATAGTTTGAAAAACACAAAGTTGTTGTAAACTTTCACAAAAAGGAATCAATTGTACGTCAGCTCGTAACGTTCTATCCGCGCTGAAATGGGCCTTCAATGACCGCTTCAGCCTGCAATTATTGGTCAAAAAAGCGACACGAAATTAGCGAAGTGAGAATAACACAGGACGAAAGATCGCTGTTTTCCATTGCTTTCCATAGTCCATGTGAGCACAGCCCTCATACATTTATTGATAAACAGATGCAAGATTGAGATACCGTGGCTGCGCGGACGCAGGCGGGCGCGATCCAGTGCGCCTGCGCGTTCCCACCGCGCCGGTATTTGTTGGAAGTGTAACAATCGCAGCTAACTGTATCGACCACTAATTATCACTCATTATACATGCAACTCGACTCAAGTTCGGCTGAGAACGAGCTGTGTGTGCTCTCGACTTGGTGTGAGAAGAGAAACGTTTCCTCATAAAACATATCTATAGTGTTTCACAATTTGGCTGTTAGAATTACAACACGAACGCCAACGAATGCGTGTGCCAAGCAGGCCACAACTTCGTCCATAGATTATTGCAGAGGACCTTTATTTAACAGATTCACAGGAGTACTAAATAGATAGCTATAGCAATCTATGTGTAGTCGAGTCGGACTGCAAATACAATATATACCCGTGCGTGTGTCTACAGCAGCCTTTTATGTCATATTTCCCCGTGCGTGTGTGTCTACAGCCTGTTATGTCATATTTCCCCGTGCGTATGTGTCTACAGCCTGGTATGTCATATTTCCCCGTGCGTGTGTGTCTACAGCCTGGTATGTCATATTTCCCCGTGCGTGTGTGTCTACAGCCTGGTATGTCATATTTCCCCGTGTGTGTGTGTCTACAGCCTGGTATGTCATATTTCCCGTGTGTGTGTGTCTACAGCCTGGTATGTCATATTTCCCCGTGCTTGTGTGTCTACAGCCTGGTATGTCATATTTCCCCGTGCTTGTGTGTCTACAGTCTGGTATGTCATATTTATAATCCTCATACATTAATAAAATATGTAGCAAGCACGCAAATAATATTAAATAAATCTCCGCGCTCAATGCGAAACGTTATCGACAATAAATCACCGGATAAAGCAAACATATCAACTGAACATTCGTCAGGATTAAGTCTCGTCTGTCACATCCTGCTACAACTTGAACGCAGAATAAACACCAATGATAGCACGATCCGTCGACGATGACGTCACCCGCAGGCTGAGCCCGACTCCGGTGCTGTAATTCGGAGCTGTCGAATAGTTATTGATACAGTAATCGGATTATTCGATGAATTACCCTTGGGTTCTCACGCAAGGTGCGCGCGCGCAAGTCATGCGCGGTAATGATGCGCCGAGCATGCGCAGCGGACTTGATTGGACACCATCTAGCGATGAGAAAAAGTTACACTCCTCCCGAACTGAGATTGAACGAGCTTGCTATGTGTTTCAAAGCAAAAAAGTAAAAGCTTTTTTTATTTGTCACCAGTGTAGAATGATCATCTCATTTCTAACTATTCACACCCACATCATAAAAAACAGCAAAACAAAGAGGAATTGGCGCTCCTTAAGCCGGCACACACCCATGCATGCCCACCGACTGTACGGAGTGCACCTTCTGTATCGAGCTCCTCTGTGTCCTCAGGTAGTCGTTCATTCACACATTATTATTTTAATTTATAAATAACTATACTTGTGACCGCGGCCTGGCCCACGGAATTCGGGACGTAAAACGAACAAGTCTAGGGCTTAATCTGCGCCTGCGCAGTTCGCGGTCAAATCCTTTGTAATCTCACGTTTGGATCAGGAATGTGTATTAATTAGGAACAAGAAATATAGTAGAATGTGACGCGACGGACAGAATTCATATATTTGGTTGCTAAAGAATTAGGTTGAGCTCCTACTTCGTTAGTGAGCCATACCTTTTTTAGTTTTGGAAATAAGCAAATAAATTAACTACTTTTGGTTCTGCAATAAATAAGACTTAAACTTTAAACTCTATAATAAATATAATATATATATTCTTTCATCTTTATAATATATTATATTAATAAAAATAATAATAAGTTTTTTATTAGCACAATACAAGTTTGACACTTAATAAAATACACATAGTAGTCACTAGGGGACAGAGAAATAAAAAAATATTCTTCATCCATTAGTTTCCAATACCTATCTATTCTATTCTTTCTATTCACAACTTTGATAGTAATACTTATTACAATCTTGATAAACTCAATGTTAATGAAATGTAACAATATCAATACTTTATTATTGAATTGATGAAAGTTTTACAGTTGATTGGTATTGGTATCGGTATCGACGCAGTATAATGAACACATTGCTACCACAACGTTCTAATAAATATGATACTACGTATAATATTGATTTGGTGTTACAATGTGACACCCAATCACAATTACCGCGGTACGTACTTATACATATTTATAAACAAGTACCCACTTGTACATATAATATTTACATACTTTAATATTAACTGGCAAGGTGGCTGGCGGATGACGAACGTACTTCGAGTCACTGTCACTGTATACAACTGTGTTCCTAAATTCGATCACAGTTATAAACGAAATCCCAATGATCCCTGCGGCTGGTAGATGTACTGCTGATCGAAAAGTATGTACTTATGAGACACTGCGGCTGAATATCCCTGTTACAAAGTACTTATGAGACACTGCTGCATATCCCTGTTTCAAAGTACTTATGAGACACTGCTGCATATCCCTGTTACAAAGTACTTATGAGACACTGCTGCATATCCCTGTTACAAAGTACTTATGAGACACTGCTGCATATCCCTGTTACAAAGTACTTATGAGACACTGCTGCATATCCCTGTTACAAAGTACTTATGAGACACTGCTGCATATCCCTGTTACAAAGTACTTATGAGACACTGCTGCATATCCCTGTTACAAAGTACTTATGAGACACTGCTGCATATCCCTGTTACAAAGTACTTATGAGACACTGCTGCATATCCCTGTTACAAAGTACTTATGAGACACTGCTGCATATCCCTGTTACAAAGTACTTATGAGACACTGCTGCATATCCCTGTTACAAAGTACTTATGAGACACTGCTGCATATCCCTGTTACAAAGTACTTATGAGACACTGCTGCTTATCCCTGTTACAAAGTACTTATGAGACACTGCTGCATATCCCTGTTACAAAGTACTTATGAGACACTGCTGCATATCCCTGTTACAAAGTACTTAAGAGACACTGCTGCATATCCCTGTTACAAAGTACTTATGAGACACTGCTGCATATCCCTGTTACAAAGTACTTATGAGACACTGCTGCTTATCCCTGTTACAAAGTACTTATGAGACACTGCTGCATATCCCTGTTACAAAGTACTTATGAGACACTGCTGCTTATCCCTGTTACAAAGTACTTAAGAGACACTGCTGCATATTCCTGTTACAAAGTACTTATGAGACACTGCTGCATATCCCTGTTACAAAGTACTTATCGTTTGCGTGGGCTGGCAAAAGCAGCTAACCTTATATCTTCTTTTTTAATGAGTTATTTATAACTGACATTATCTATTAAACAACTGTGTATCAAATTTGCTGACAATATCACCTAATGAACTAATAACAATAACAACTAAATAACCTTAGCGTAATTATTTCTGTCAAGACCTCCTATCTCCTGCTAGATACGTCTTTATGCTTATATAGTTAAAACTTATACAGAAGCATTGTTTTATTGAATTTTGTATTTGTTAAGGTTATTTGAATACGCTAAATCTTCAAATAACAGTATTTTTAAAGTTGATGAAGTTTTGTTGCTTTTTCCGAGCTATATTACTAAAATATAACGCTTTTGGTGTTCATCTACTTAAATTAAGTTGTATACTTTAATACTTTCAAGAAGATAGAAGTTATTGTTCGAATGTATAAATTTCATTTGTATATTTTAAGTAGATAGAAGCAAAACGTTTTTTTCGTTTCCTGTAAAATTATGTTCTGGTAGATAAAGGTTCTTGTCACTTCATCGTCGTTATGAGACACTGCTGCATATCCCTGTTACAAAGTTGCATCGTGGTGTTTTTATTTTCAATTAGGAGAGAGGTTATGCAGTTTAAGACTGACATTGATGTTAACACACACGCTATCCTAGTTTTAACGGATGAACTTATTGAATGCGTTTCATTACTTTGACTTAGGATCAGACCGGAATAAATTATCATTTTTAGGGTTCCGTAGTTCCTACAAGGAACCCTTATAGTTTCGTCATGTCCGTCTGTCTGTCTGTCCGAGGTTTTGCTAAGAGACCGTTGGTACTAGAAAGCTGTAATTTTGTAGAAGTGTGTATATCAATTACATGTGAAGTGGGGGTGAATACTTTTTTCGTCGTCTACCCCATCGTGTGGGGTATCGTTGAATAGGTCTTCTAAAATGACTTGGGGTGGCTAAAATTATTTTTCGATTTAATGCTCCATTTACGAAATATTAAACTTTAAAGTGCAAATTTTTGTTCCAATAGGGTGTCCCGTCCCCCCCCCTAAAAGCTAAACTGCTGGCTTGAAAAATCTGGAAAAATTCACGATGATACTTTACTATATACTTTTCATGAACTTTAAAGGGAAAGCGGTTAAAATAACTTTATTAGTTTAGCAATAATAGTCGTTGAACTCGGGTGTTGGATAATTTTGTACCAAATACAAAATCCTTAGCATTATTTGAATTTATATAGTGACTAAGATGAAGTAGTTGCTTGTTTATGACGGGTAAAGAATTGCATTAAAAAACAAAATATGAAAAAAGTACCTATAGAAGTCACAAACGAACTTTGTTTAATTTTCGAATTACAAAGGGCATTGTCCACGTTGTATTTGGCTTGGTATGAACAGGCACTTTAAGTATAATTATAATACAGGTTTAATAGCTAATACCAGTAGGAAACAGAATATTGTAAGGGAACTAATTTTTTGAGCTGTTATTTAAATATTCGAGATGTTATTACGATCAGTTGAAAAACATTACAATGTCAATTCTAAAAATAATTGGGCAGTCCAATAACTGAATGAGCGGTAAGCGGGGCTCCGTCGACATAGAATGCAAGAGCGAGCGAAGGGCACCCCGAGGTTAGATTTGGTTAGGTTATTTTACACACGTAATCGCTCGTTCAATCATTTTTACCGCCCATTTAATTATTTTCCTGCTCAATTACATATTCACTGATCCATTTCACTACTTTTTATTACTCATTTTTAGGGTTCCGTAGCCAAATGGCAAAAACGGAACCCTTATGGATTCGTCATGTCTGTCTGTCTGTCTGTCTGTCCGTCCGTATGTCACAGCCACTTTTTTCCGAAACTATAAGAACTATACTGTTGAAACTTGGTAAATAGATGTATTCTGTGAACCGCATTAAGATTTTCACACAAAAATAGAAAAAAAACAATAAATTTGGGGGATCCCCATACTTAGAACTGAAACTCAAAAAAAAAATTTCATTAAACCCATATGTGTAGGGGTATCTATGGATAGGTCTTCAAAAATGATATTGAGGTTTCTAAAATTTTTTTTTTCTAAACTGAATAGTTTGCGCGAGAGACACTTCCAAAGTGGTAAAATGTGTCCCCCCCCCCCTGTAACTTCTAAAATAAGAGAATGATAAAACTAGAAAAAATATATGATGTATGTACATTACCATGTAAACTTCCACCGAAAATTGGTTTGAACGAGATCTAGTAAGTAGCTCGCCGGTGAAAATTTAAAAACATATGATGGTACGGAACCCTCGGTGCGCGAATCCGACTCGCTCTTGCCCGGTTTTTGTTTACTTTACTGCTTAGTTTTAACTGCTGAACTAGTTATTAAACGTGCCATTTATAATTTTTATCTTACCAAAACCGCTATTTACAACTGCCTCTTTAAATCAGTGCCATATTGTAATATGATTGTATCATGATGCTTGTAACACTTGTTTTGCTTACTTTTTTTTTATAAATAAGACAAACTTTTATTCATACATTTTCCATATTATTTGAACTCATACGTTAATAATTATGTTGTCTAGGAACTGGGCGGGTGGATATTTGATAACGAACGAACTTCGATACTTGTAAATACTTTTGTTTTCCAGATAAAAACCAAGGATAAAACATGTTCGAAATAATGTAAGTGATTACAAATAACAGCTCTAATTGACTGTAAACTCTTGCCTCTTAAATTAACGAGGAACTTTAAAAATAAAAATTTAGTATCGATTTGTAAAAAACGATTAATTGTTGGCATCACTATGAACTAATGACGATCGAGTACTGTCAATATGGCGAAAAATAAAACAATTTCAGTACTTATTAAATACGCTATTCGTGGGCGCAAGTTGATACAAAAGTATAGAATAAATAAGCGTTTAAAAACTAATCATGATTTTTTATTAATTTGTTTCTTTTCGAGCATCGTGTCCACGTTAAGCCGAAAACGGACAAAGTCCTTTACGAATTGAAATAATAACTTGGCAGCAATCGTACTCTTATTTTTTAGCTTTACAAGGAAGAAAGTGGTTCTTAAGATCTGTTTAAATAATTATCTTCGTAAATCAATATTTTGTTGTGTTTAGTATCGCTATTCGATAACAGATAGCGTTGTGCCGTGACGTCACTTTTGTAGATTTTCTTGCAAGGTATGACCGGTCCAGTCAAATTAGTCCTTAAAATAGAGGTAAGGTTACAAAAATTCCCATAGAGCTAAAAATTGGTATGAATGTTCAGAATACTATTATAAATGAATTGTGAAAAGTCCCCATCAATCCCCCTTGTGCAAATTTTTTTATTGATGGTGAAAGTTTGCAAAAATAGGTTTTTCGCGTTTTCCAGCTAAACGGTGCGTTTTACAGCAAAAATAATTCAAAAAAAAATTGTAGATCATCCGATTCTCTACAAAAAATGTATCCACACTTTTTTTCATAAGTATTGCCATTTCCGTGATATAGCGGTTGAAAGAATTGAAAAAAATATTTTATTCGTAATATGCACACGTTTCCACACCACCTATGAGGCAGTAACAGTGAAGATAGACGTTTGAAATTATTTGAACATTTGTTTTGAAGTTTTCAACAGCGAAGTGAAGTGTTTAAATAGTTTAGTTTGAAAATTATTGTTTTGAAGTTTAAAAAATAAGTGTTTAAAGTTTGTGAACTATAGTCAACATGCCGGTCACAAGATCAAAAGGCAAGACACCGGCAGTACAGTCTGTGGAAGTGAGCAGAGACCCTAGTGCTTCAGCCATCCGTCACCAGCAGTCGCCACGTTCACCGTCCACCACTGAAGGGACGGAACAACAATCGCAGGCACAGCGGCCCTTTGTTCCGCCGGCGGGTCACGACTCACCTGTACCGACGCAGTCAAAAGAGATTGTTTCAGAGGAATCGACTACCTTGAACAAGGAAACTAGCCAAGAAGGGACTTCGGATAAAACAATGAAGCCATCAGACACAATCTCCGTTCGATCCGTGCCGACGACTACCCGGGGTGACGCCCGTATCGAACATAGAAAACCGCCGTCGACCACACATAGATCGACACGGTCACTCAAGAAAATAGCGAGGGCACGCGAAAACTTATTGAAGATAAAAATAGAGCTTGCCCAAATAGCACTTCAGAGAGCCGAGGAAGAAGACTCCATCGGCGATTATATGGATGATAGAGAATCGAACGACGAGTACGTGCGTTTCTGGCTTGAAGAGGCACCAGAGCCTACACCAGGATGCGAGGTCAATGCCGCCGAAGGGGACAATAGAACCACATGCTCCAAGCCACCCCCCTTGGACCCCCCAAGGACTTCGATAGTATAGTGGACCTCCAGACGCAAGTACCCGTGCGACCACAACATCCTACAGTGAACGAAGTGAAAAATAGTATAGTGCCATCAAACCAAACAGAAGATAGTAGGGGAACAGACACGCTCCGCCCTTTAATAACGGAGCTTACGTCCGCTATAGCGTCGCTAGCCGACAGGAAAACAGAAAAGCAGACATCGAATAACCCCGCGGCGTCAAAGGTCATTATGACACTACCGAACTTCAATTAGGCGCATACAGAATGGTTATCGTTTCGTGCCATTTATGAAACGACTCGTGCATATTTCAACGATGTCGAGAACACAGCAAGACTTAGAAGAAGCCTGCGGGGGCGAGCACTAGAAACAGTGAGCTCAGAACTAATCGGACATGCAAGACCGGATGAAATCATGAAGGAACTCGAGCTGCAGTTCGGCCGTCCAGACTCAATCGCTCAAGCCGAAACAGAAAAGCTACGCGGACTACCACGCTGCAGCGAAGCACCTAAGGATATCTGCATGTTCGCTAGTCGAGTCAGAAGCGCTGTAGTCACTCTACACGCGCTCAAAAGGGAACATTATTTAATCAACGCTGAGCTCACACGTACGCTGACAGAAAAACTACCGAACTCGCTACGTGTACAGTGGTATAGGATCTACACAGAAAAGTACCAATCGATTCCGGATCTCACGCACTCCAGTAGTTTCCTAACCGAACAAGCTCACTTCTTCACTTCAGCGCCTTCGCTCCGCCCGAGAACATAAGCAACATTGAAGCCACAGTGAATAAGCGTGTCACACAAAGGACACATACAGCGATAGATAAGACGACCACTAAATGTCGTGTTTGTGTTAAGGAGGGACATTACTCCTCCGAGTGTAAAAAGTTTCAAGAAGCATCCAGTGATAATAAGTGGGAACTCGCGAAGAACAATTCTTTCAACCGCTATATCACGGAAATAGCAATACTTATATAAAAAAGTGTAGATACATTTTTTGTAGAGAATCGGATGATCTACAATTTTTGTCTGAACTATCTTTGCTGTAAAACTCACCGTTTAGCTGGAAAACGTGAAAAACCTACTTTTGCAAACTTTCACCATCAATAAATTTTTTTGCACAAGGGGGATTGATGGAGACTTTTCACAATTCATTTATAATAGTATTCTGAACATTCATACCAATTTTTAGCTCTATGGGAATTTTTGTAACCTTCAAAGTCTTATTTCACTGGACAATATAATATTCATTAATGGTACTAGCATAGTTTTAAGTTTATACGCTAACACACATTGTATTATTATAATTATATATGTTAGTCTGTAAGGTATATAACTATGGTCCAAAGTAGCTTGAAAATAAAGGTCTTATTATTATTATATTCAGAATAAAGAACAACAGAATTGTACTATATTGCGATAACGGGCTACTCCGGAACCCTACACTGTGCGTGGCCCGACACGCACTTGGCCAGTTTTTTTTATAATAATTTTTAATCAGAATTTGAGCATGTCTGTTACTGACGTGAACATTAGTTTTAGCCCACTGAAGTGCTACATATCCTTGTTCGTGTTCATGTTGTTGACGTGAACATTAGTTCTAGCCCACTGAAGTGCTATATATCCTTGTTCGTGTTCATGTTGTTGACGTGAACATTAGTTATAGCCCACTGAAGTGCTACATATCCTTGTTAATGTTTATGTTGTTGACGTGAACATTAGTTCTAGCCCACTGAAGTGCTACATATCCTTGTTCGTGTTCATTTTGTTGACTTAAACATTAGTTCTAGCCCACTGAAGTGCTACATATCCTTGTTCCTGTTTATGTTGTTGACGTGAACATTAGTTCTAGCCCACTGAAGTGCTACATATCCTTGTTCGTGTTCATGTTGTTGACGTGAACATTAGTTCTAGCCCACTGAAGTGCTACATATCCTTGTTCGTGTTCATGTTGTTGACGTGAACATTAGTTCTAGCCCACTGAAGTGCTACATATCCTTGTTCGTGTTCATGTTGTTGACGTGAACATTAGTTCTAGCCCACTAGTGCTACCTATCAGTGGAAACATTATAGAAGAGGCCTGTGTCCCAGCAGTGGGAACATTATAGAGATGCCTGTGTCCCAGCAGCGGGATCATTATAGAGGAGGCCTGTGTGCCAGCAGTGGGAATATTATAGAGGAGGCCTGTGTCCCATCAGTGGAAACATTATAGAAGAAGCCTGTGTCCCAGCAGTGGGAACATTATAGAGATGCCTGTGTCCCAGAAGCGGGAACATTATAGAGGAGGCCTGTGTCCCAGCAGTGGGAACATTATAGAGATGCCTGTGTCCCAGAAGCGGGAAAATTATAGAGGAGGCCTGTGTCCCAGAAGCGGAAAAATTATAGAGGAGGCCTGTGTCCCAGAAGCGGAAAAATTATAGAGGAGGCCTGTGTCCCAGCAGTGGGAATTTATTTATTTATAATTAATTGCAACGGCTTGCGCCAATGACAGTAATTAACAGGTAAACCCAAACATAAAACTAAACATATTACATAACTAACATAATTCAACTACACATAACAAGTCACAAAGAAAACAAAAAAACAAAATCGAAAGTGATAACAATATACAACCCAATCACACAAACCTATCTTTCACAGAACATGAGACAATTTGACATGATCACCCTGAGTGTGTCATTAAAGATGTCACATTCCGGGAATGTCTCCATTAAGGAGTTTATAACACCATGCATGCGACACAACGGGGATTGCGCGCCCGACACTGCGCGGCAATGGAATGTGGCGAAAAAGTATTGTGCAGCTCTGTGGAATCTATCATACCCCTCAAAATCTTTATGGCCATTAGAATCTGGTCTCTGGCTCTACGCACTGAAAGGGAATTATATCCTAACATTCCCAGCAGGAAATGAGTAGGATACGTAAATGGATAATATCCGTAAATAATATATCCGGAAAATTATAGGAGAGGCCAGTATGCTAGCTGTTGGAACATTATAGAGGAGGCCTGTGTACCAGCAGTGGGAACATTATAGAGGAGGCCTGTGTCCCAGCAGTGGGAACATTATAGGCTGATTATGCATGTAGGTACATACTTACGTTTCCATTTTGAAACCTACCAAAACAAGATTTAGAATAAATCGCAATATGAATAATATTTGGTTAGCATTAATGTAGGTATGGATTATTTAAAATATTCATAAGTATGGTATCTATTACCTATAATTTATCATAAAATAATGTAAACTGTGTAAGAGAGGTTATGTTTTGTCCACAATTCTGTATGAGCTACCTCATCAACAAGCCAACAAAATTATATTAAAGAAAACATTTACAAACACAATATAGAGACAGATTTACAACATTTAGATTATCATAATTAGGCACAGAAGAGGCGCGCGCGCCGCAGGCCTGCTCTACCGCGCATTAACATTCATAAGTCCATAAATAGAGCCTAATGTGTTGACACATGCTAGAGAGCAGAGAGCCATGTTTATCGACTCTAGTCTATTTACAACAGCTATAGATTTGCATCATTTACTTAAACAGAACATTATTTAGATTTTTGTAAACAGACTCTACGTAGAGTGAGGCTGCTTTAATGAAATTTTTAATGTAGTTTATTTATTTGATTTGCTTCCAATTTGTGTAATAATTTTCTAATCATGGTTGTTATGCACGCCGGGGCAAGTTCATCGTTATTTGTATAATTTACGTATGTTAAAGTATTTATATGAATTTTGATATAAAGGTTTTAAATGAGACGACCGAACACGCGGCTGCTACACAAGCATCTATAATACACCATCAAGTAATTGATGACACCGAGTTACTCCGAGTTACTCAGAGGACCAGTAGGTATTCTAGAACGATGGGTGGTCTGATATGAACGGTGATACACCGGACCGCTTTCATCTACAAACATACCATCAAGTAATTGATGACACCGAGTTACTCCGAGTTACTCAGAGGACCAGTAGGTATTCTAGAATGATGGGTGGTCTGATATGAACGGTGATACACCGGACCGCTTTCATCCACAAATACGCCATCAAGTAATTGATGACACCGAGTTACTCCGAGTTACTCAGAGGACCAGTAGGTATTCTAGAACGATGGGTAGTCTGATATGAACGGTGATACACCGGACCGCTTTCATCTACAAATCAAATGTATTTTTTTTTCTTGTCTAACTATAGATTGAACAAAAGCCTCCCTAAGTTTTGATCTCCATTCTTAAAGCTTTCTTCATTCCTCATTATGTGGTGATTTTTGCTAATGAGAGATAACTCATAGGTACAGGCTTGACTAAACGTTTGAGTTTACAACTCAACTGTAATAAGAATTCAGCACATATTCGTACTTGCATCAATACACGCATGTGTTCTGCTCAAGTGATGGCAACACATGAGTGGAATCTAAATGCAAATGATGGTCGTGGTTCAAATAACTTCAAATATCAACTGGTTGCGTCATTTGTAAGCAAAGCAGAAGTCCAGTTACCTCACAGAACGGTAGTATTTAATTGAAGCTGATAACATTGAACCACCGCATCGCAGCATCGCCCGGGCGGCGTCATGAGACTCATGAGGTGTCACATAACTCTCGCACTCAATTTCCTCTATAACATAAGCTTCGCCACTCATTCCCAAATGCATACATTTTACATGTAACAGTATTATACTTGACATAGTGTAACCTGGGGCTAAGTCGGTAATTGAAATAGTTGTCCGGTTGCGCGACGTTGTGCAACAGTTGCCGGTCGCCGCGGGTCAGACGATGATATTGTAAAGGTAATCGCCGATTGATTCGACGAGCCGCCACGGTGTGAACACGCCCTCTCATCTCACACTTTTCGCTCTAGGGCTGTTCGGTGACGAAATTGGTTTGATTTAGTTTTCGTTTACTGTTAACTTACTTTGTAACCGGTTAATCTTTAAGAACGTATACGAAAGTAAAGAAAGTAGGTATCAAATCAATGAACCTACCATGGGGTATAGGTTATCTACGAGTGCGCTTGAGGCTTCAATGAGGCTTGCTTATTAGTCACAATGTGCGTGATGACCGGATTTCCCCATAATTTCGAATAATAAATCTGAAGTTTGACAGACAGCCCTGATAAATTTAAAAGTCGTTAACACGTATCAATAAATTGCCAACCTGCGGCCATGGTACAGGTTGATATATGCGGGTTGGGGGAAGGAGGGGCTGATTTATGCGCAGGCGCAGGCTCCCAGATCAGCGTCATTAACGGCGATCACACACGAACGCGCCCGAACTCCATCGAGCTAGAACTATTCTTGGCGATAACTTAGTGTTATTGCTTACTGATCGAAATTGATACACGATAATGAGATTACATCCGCCGAGGTTAGTAGAGGCGCGGCAGGCGCGGGCACGGGCGCGGGCACGGGGCGGTATGCGGCGCGCGTTGTTGACAGCCAAATATTAATGTAAATAATGTTAATACGTGTATTAACACTAACGAATTTAACGAGACGTCTACAGGCGAGGAATGTTCACATTCTACGAGAAAAAAAACCTCTAATATTATACGAAAAAATATTGATACAATCAGAAATCTATGGTAATTTATTTTGGAATTATTAAATCGTTTTAGTTTTATTATATGCTATTTATTATTTGATTCTGAAGATATGCGCTAAGATAAATAATGTAGAAACAATGTCTATTCATATTGAGAAGGTATGTAGGTGACACGTGAATGGACCGTTATCTGCAGAACATCTCGATCTGATAAAAACATATTTAAAGCCTCATTATTATGCCATAAATATTGATTTTCGTACCACTTGCTCAAAAAAGTGACATTCTATGCCACAAAAAGCGAACATAACAATAGTAATTTTTAATCTGTTAAAAACAGGGAAAGAAAATTGTACTGAATTTCATTCATCCTCTAGGGGAAGAATGTGATTTAAATTTGGAATACTTACCGAAATTTATACTGAACTACATCTGTGTTTACACCATTGAATTTGTATATAAAGCATTATACATCTTTTTGAAAAAGGAATACGCATTTATTATGCATTTATGATTATTAAATAAAATTAGTGCTTGTTAGTGATCCTAAGATTTCTACTACATTTTCTATTTTTACCCGTGAGAACCTGTAATTGGCTTTATGTCTCATAAACGATTGTTATGCTTCTGTTATAGCTGTTGGTTCTCCTATAAATAAATAAATAAAAAATTACGAAAACCGACGAGGCCGTATGAGCTTGATGCCTTTGCTTTTCCAACAAAAAAATATTAGTCTAGGAATTTGCCGCGTTTTTGTTTTCTTCAAATACATAAACGTTAAGTTTGTTTTAATTTATTTTTATAAATAAGTTAATGTTCTAAAAAATACGTTCTACTTTTAATTGTCATTATTTTTAATAAAGGCTTATCTCATATTATTATTGTGTTAATTTTTTTGCAAATGGTAGGAAAAGTAGAGTATTTTCCTCGGTGATCAAGCTGTCTTAGTCTTGGGTGAACTTAAATCCCTCGCTACACACAGGACTCGTCTTAAATCCCTCGCTTCGCTCGTGAATTCGAGTCCTTGGTTACGCTCGGGATTTAAATCGTCACCCGCGACAGAAGACACTGCTTTATCCCCTTGTTAATAATCTACTATTATTTAACATGTCCTTGACTTCTATCAATTTTCATTCAAATTATCTAGCAAATGGAAATGGGTACGTATTTGAATATCGAAGATGAAAATACCGACTGTTATAATATCGATGTTCAAAACATCGAAAATGGAAATATCGAACGACCATAAAACCGAAAATTAAAATACCGAAAGTTTATATTATCGAATGGTTAAATATCCTACGTCCAATATATCTAAAATCTAAATATCTATAAAAGTTACATCGAAAGATCTAAATATCGAAATACAGATTATCGAACGTCCTAAATATCGATGGGTACATATATTATTTGAACATCGAAAATTAATATACCTACGTGTAAAAATGGGTTAATTTTCAACATTTAATACATTCATTAATTCACCCTAAAAATACGTACAAGTTAAAATATCGAACAAATTTTGATATAAGTAGTATGAGTGGAAAAAGGTTGCTTCTGCAACGTCTCCGGCGCCACGGGAAGTGCAACCCCTTCACCCTTGCGTAACAAAGGATATGTTCACGGGTGCCTATGCTTTGTTACAGCGGGCGGGGGTTACCCTCTCTTCGCGCCTCCGGATTTTTATATACACTCTAGGGGTAACAGCCAAAAGTCTACGTAAATTCGGGGTGCCCCAATTCGGTTTTGGAACAATTTCGACCTATTTTATCCATGAAAATCGTGTCCAGTGTACAACCCTAGGTCAATCGTGAAGGTATTATTTAGGTCTTTAAATTAAAATATTTTCTTAAAAGTCATTAGGTTGTGCTACTAAAATAAGTGACAGAAACGTATCGCTGCAAAACCGACTCCACGTAGTCTTGTCTGCCTTACCCCTAGAGTGTAATTTAGAACCGCGAAGGCGCGGAGGGGCAAGGCAGCCCGCGAGCTGAGGAGCAGGTGGTTTTAACACCCGCCGCCGCAGCTGAGGCTGGCCGGCGAAGCCGGCCAACAAGCCGAAGCTGCGGTGGTGAGCGTTTAGACCATCTGCGACGTTAAGCTCGCGTGGGACTGCCGGAGCCCTGCAGCGCCGGAGCCGTGACAGCAACCATGCTTGCTTGCATGTTGCACGATTGCTGCATGCTTGTTTGCTAGATGGTAATCATTTACTAGGTGGGTTACAAAAAAAAACAAGGAAAACCTCACTACCTTACTTTAATTATTTTTACATAATAAAAACCCAAACGTAACGTAACGTAGATATTATGAACTTAGATGTATTAAATGTTGATATTTTGAACTTAGGCATAATGTCATTCGATATTTAAAATCATTCGAAATTTTAATCACTCGGCATTTCAATCTTCGACGTTTTAAGCGTAGGTATAACAATTTTCGACATTTTGATATAATCGATATTTAAATTTTCGGTGTTTTGAATATCGATATTTTAACAGTCGGTATTTTAATTTTCGATATTCAAATACGTACCCATGGAAATCGCTTCATGTTCTGAGTCATGTTTACAATAGGTAGATATCTATGAGGTAGTAGATACTTATATTTTATTTTTTCCGAGTAGGTTATGAAAATCCGAACACATCCTTCGGCCTCTTCATAACCAGCAAGTTTTGCATTGCTATTGCAGTATTATCACAGCTTATGCAGCGTCCGCAGCACTTGCAGCGTTCCTCTGCTGTCTGTCGTTAGCAATGTTGTGGCAATGCTCACACGGAACTTAATCCGGTGGCTCGGTTGATGGCACTATGGTGAATACTTCAGCTACGCGGGCGACATGGTCTTGCTGAGTCCATCAATCAGCGCGCTCAGAAAATTGTTGGCTGTATATGAGTCCTATACTGCGTTACATGGACTCACTCACATATTGTCTGTGAACACGATGCACCCATAATAAAATTAGCCTACCACAAAAGGTAAAAAGAATTAAAAATTAAGCAATGACAGGTAAATCAATCATGTGATAGATACATGGTGCTCACATATTTACAAACTAGCTTCTGCCCGCGACTTCGTACGCGGATCCTGTTGGTTATGCCAACGACAACGGGGTAGTCAAAATCGAAGATCTGAAACGTCTAATGTCGAATTCTAAGAACCCGGGGACTGGATAACAACGGGATGCGCGAGACGATTCGAGACGTCATTTTCAGGCAATAATGAACCAATAGGGTGGTAAACTTGGCCTTGCACTTTGAATGTTGGCATAAATGGGCCTTCTGAAATCTGTTTCGCAACAAAAGATGTCATTTGAAAGGCATTATTGTACGAACGTATGTTGTCCAAGAAATGTTTTGACTGTGATGGTCACCGATTAGCAGTGATCTTAATATTTCTGGAGGATTTTGTAATATTTCAATATGTACTTTCCCACCTGAGCAACACATACCGTTTGTTTCTTTTTGCTATTTAACAGCTTCACAAAAAGTAAAATTTTTAACCATACCTCCGATGGCGGAATATGTGGCGTAGTCAATCATAGGAGTATACGTAAATGCACTCCGTTCCTTATCAACCCAAGGAAGGTCGCCATGCTCTACGGCTATATCTTGAGACACATCCGATTCTTCAGATGATATCGACATTCTGTTCAGAGAATGTCGAAGTCGATCAGAATTCAAACGTTCGTTGCGCTCTTCTTAATCTGTCTCTTCATGCCGTACTCCAGCAATTCTTTCTTTCTCACTTTCTGATTATGAATATTTTGTTGTGTGCGTGTTCGGAACAATGTATGATAATCTCACCGTATCAGCGGTCAGTCGCGCATCATATTCTTCACTGGTCTCTAGAGATCTGGATGTAGATGCGTAAATACGCTGAGAACGCAGGCGTGCTTCGCGATCCGAAGAGGTTTCCACGGAGCGAGTTGCAGCCTGATGTTCTCAAACAGCATCAAGTCTCTCCTGACGCTTTTCGGTAGATTCTTGGGATCTTATGATCCTCAATCTTTTAGCTCCTTTGGAACATTGGGAAAGATTTGACCTCTTTCTAGGCATGGTTATAGTTTTATTATGAAGATACCTGATCAATTAAAATCTAAGTGACTGCTCCCCTACCAAGGGTGCCCAGACACGGGATCGTCTGGCTCATGTGCTGGTTTGGTCCCTGGGGTGGTCACGGCGTGCTATGTGTTCTGGTGCGCCGGTGATGCGGAGTACTCCCCAGCGGAGGGTCCGGTGACGGACAGCCGCGGCGGGTTCACGGATGAGTGCTAACGCGTGCCCATGTTCCCGCCGTAAGCGGCAGAGGAGGACACAGTGGAGTTTTAGTGGGTTAGAGTCCCACATAACTGCACTATCTCCCCGTGGTAGTGCAGAATGCATAAGCATTTCTTCACGTTAAAAAAAAATAAATGGGAGTTTTGGCCAGTAGAGTCAAATTTTCAATGATATACCATCGTCATCGAAAATCAGTCCTAAACTGTTACCGCCTTCACCGCGTGGAGGTGAAATTAGTGATAGCTTAGATTTCCACATCAGATGTTTCTGATCTTCGATTTTTATAAGTCAACAGGAAATGCCCATCAGACCGAATAACTTTTACTAAGACGTCATTCCTTTAAGTGTTATGGTGTAGCTGGGCTCTTGGAGTTCCCCATCAGGTGTTCCAGATCTTCAAATTTATTCTCTCAGCAGAAAATCCTCATCACGTGGAACAATTTTTGCTATAGTACCATTTTTGTATCTCTTATAGTTAAGCTGGTCTGTTTCGGTTCTGCATCAGGTGTTCAAGTTTCCAAGAAACATTATAGCCTGAATGTTGTCCAGCCATAATAACTATACAACAAAAAAAAAATCATTCAAATCCGTCCAGTAGTTCCGAAGATCGGACGCGCAGGCCCGAGGCGTGTACGTACTCTGATAGAATACCTTAACAAATGTTCGCCGTGATTCTTTAAATTGACATAACTTTTTTATTTATGAACCGATTGACATGAAATAAACACTAAATGTTAAGTGAAGCCTACTACAATATATTAGTGAAAACCGCATCTAAATCGAATAAGCCGTTTCTGATATTAGCGTGCACAAACAAACAGACAAACAGACAAACCGACAAACAGACAAACAGACAAAAAAAATATTAATTACAATTTCTGGTTCGGCATCGATATAATAACAACCCCTGCTACTTTTTTTTTATATATTTCCATTGTACAGACACCACTTTTCTACAAATTTATTATATGTATAAATAAATAATAGAAGATTATTTAAAAAAAAATGCAAAAGTTGTTGATTTTCCTAGAATTTTAACAAGTGTGTGAGCCACTGTAGTCACAGATTGTAAAAATGTAATAAAATGTCATAATTAATTAAAAATATATATATAAATTAAATTAGGAACAAGTTTGATTTTGTCTAGACTCTTAGATTGTCCTATGGAGTAGGACCAGCATGTTTCCAAACATTCTTATCTTGGATATAATCCGGTAATATCCTTGTTTACAAAGTGTACTTTTAATATGAGTTTTAAATTTTCTTTCATTTAATTGCAATATGTCACAAGGTATTTTGTTGTAACAATTAACACAGTACCCCATAAAAGATGAATGTACTTTAGATAATCTGAAAAAAGGTTGATCTAATTTATCTTTATTTCTAGTATTGAAATTATGCCTATCACTTATTTTATTAAAAAGATGTTGATTTTTTCTTACATACATACATCGTACATACATACATATCGGGATAAAAAGTAGCCTATATGTTAATCCAGGGTGTCAGCTACCTCCATACAAAATTTTATCAAAATAGGTCCAGCTGTTTGAGCGTGAAGAAGTAACAAACATATAAACACACCCCCACACCCCCCACACACACACTCACAAACTTTAGTGTGATTATTATTAATACTCCAGAAAACCGTAATCAACCCAAGATATAGGATCACATCTCGCAAATATGAAGAGCTCACGCTCACGCAGGGCTAATTGCTAGCCGAACGTATGATGGATTATTACCGGCTGGAGTAAGGCAGACCCGGAGCGGGCCACATTTTATTACACACAACAAACACGCGAGTGTATCAAGTGACGGGTGATGGGTGCCCCGCGCGGCTGCGCTTGAGTCGATCGGCGGCAATTAAGTATGTTATTAACTTATTACGCACATGCGCACCGCGCACCGGCGGCGGGCGCCCGCACCGGCGCGGCCCGTCAGTAGCGTGACCGCGCCGCGCTATAGGGATGAGCAACAATCGTCCGTAGTATAGTTAACTGACTTACAATGAAGAGTTTTTATTTTTTTTGAAAGAAAGATTACAAAAAAAGACTTCAAAGGAGTACATTGTCAAGGGTTGCTCTTTGCCGACACAACAACAAAAAATGAAATTGTGACTCACAAGACCGAACTTCGGCACAACTCATATTTAAATCACCAAAAGAATCTTCCGAAATTCTTTGGAATAAAATTGCAGACTATTCGAGTGACCGCGGCAAGAGCTCTATTTACCCGACTGCGCGACGCAAAGGAGTGGTAATGTGTTCATCAGCCTATGTATGTATGTATGTTTGTATGTTCCTTTGAAGCACTATACAGACCAAACGCCTGAGCCGATTTTTATGATTCACATGTCAATCGATTCCTCTTAGTCCGGCAAGTGTCACCAAAGACATGACGTTAGTGAAAATTCAATATGGCGACTACTATGTATGTAGGTATGTCTTCAAAAAAAATTTTTTTTCTCAAAACATTTTGAGTGGGGTATCAAAATAAAGGGCTTTAAAAGACGATTACAAAAATATAAACAACTTATATGGTTAAAAGTAATTCAAAGTGACACGTACCAAGAACTAAATAATAATAATAATTGGGGGTTTTTTTTTAAAAAGAAAAGAAAGAAAGAAAGAAAGAAAGAATAATTAATTTGAAAATATAATAAAAATGGTATGGTTCCCGCCTGCTTCCAACTTTTATTTAATTTAAAATGGGCTTGTTTTTAGCTTTTCAGTTTAAAAGAACTGAAAAGCTAAAAACAAGCCCATTTTTTACCGCAGTCGGGTTTTTTATTTTTTTTAATAACTTTTTTTTTAACTGATTGAGTTACTTTTCGTTTTAGTCAAAATGGAACATTGTCCAGAGTGTCCAGTGTCAACTCATCCTCGTGTCAAACTTAAGTCTTAACTTTCGATGAAGTGTTGATTGTATGTACTACACATTTAGATACGAAATGCATCTGCATCTAATAGCTACCGGAGCATCGCTGCCTCGAACATGGCATACGTCTACAGGTGATGAGGTGGATGAAGACGCTAAGAGTCAAGGAAGTTATTGAGCTTGCTAGTTTATGATGATGAAGACGCTAAGAGTCAAGGAAGTTATTGAGCTTGCTAGTTTATGATGATGAAGACGCTAAGAGTCAAGGAAGTTATTGAGCTTGCTAGTTTATGATGATGAAGACGCTAAGAGTCAAGGAAGTTATTGAGCTTGCTAGTTTATGATGATGAAGACGCTAAGAGTCAAGGAAGTTATTGAGCTTGCTAGTTTATGATGATGAAGACGCTAAGAGTCAAGGAAGTTATTGAGCTTGCTAGTTTATGATGATGAACAAGCTAAGAGTCAAGGAAGTTATTGAGCTTGCTAGTTTATGATGATGAAGACGCTAAGAGTCAAGGAAGTTATTGAGCTTGCTAGTTTATGATGATGAAGACGCTAAGAGTCAAGGAAGTTATTGAGCTTGCTAGTTTATGATGATGAAGACGCTAAGAGTCAAGGAAGTTATTGAGCTTGCTAGTTTATGATGATGAAGACGCTAAGAGTCAAGGAAGTTATTGAGCTTGCTAGTTTATGATGATGAAGACGCTAAGAGTCAAGGAAGTTATTGAGCTTGCTAGTTTATGATGATGAAGACGCTAAGAGTCAAGGAAGTTATTGAGCTTGCTAGTTTATGATGATGAAGACGCTAAGAGTCAAGGAAGTTATTGAGCTTGCTAGTTTATGATGATGACGGAGAGATAGTCGTCTAATCTATCTCTAAAAATCTACGAAAATCCGATAAGTCAGTGATTGCCAAACACTGGCCTCAATAATTAACGCCAAAAAAGGCTTTATTGTTTTAAGATCCAGGAAGAATACTAATGTAGATGACGCAAATGAACTTATTAATAATAATATATTGATGAAACAATGAAAAATGATTACAACATAACAGAAACATAAATAAAGCTGTTGCGACATAATGATCGATAAAGTCCGCTCGGAACTGTATCGACGTCGCGCGTCGGGTATCTGATGTATTCCGTCTGTAACGCACTAACAAATCTCTCGGCTAAGCCTAAGTGACAGGACGCTAAGCGTACCGCACGGTACCACACGGTACCACACGTACTGCGGTACTTTCTACGGTGACCTTTAACTAATCCTTACTAATACAGTTATAACTTGTGCTGAGACAGCCGCGGTTCTAATAACACACATACCTACTTACGATGTTTTCATTCTGGAGCATGTTCAAGAATTCAAAGCTAATGTTGTAGGACACAATACATAATATATTATATTATATGATAATATTGTGACTTTAATGATTGATTTTCATGAAAGTCTATACATAATTTGACGAAGATGGCGAATGGAAGTACATATTTCTAATTATAAAGATATTTTACGAGACTATAAATTCGCGCGGAATTGTAAATCATTGATCACTTATTAGTAAACGTTGGTATTGTTCTAGCGGAATGTTCGTCATAATCGTAAATCTCGCGACTCGATGAGAATGAGCTGTCACTGACCAGCCAGCCAGCCAGCCAGCCAGCCAGCCAGCCAGCCAGCCAGCCAGCCAGCCTGGGAAACAAAGCACCTATCAATTAAGACAATACGCCGTCTGTTGCTGAACATTAGGATTTAACATAATTTTATTAAACGAACGAATCTTATTAACTTGCTGGGCCGGTTTCTCCGGTAAATTGTTTCATTGGTTAAGTTACACATTCTTTTATTCCTGACTAGCTTCTGCCCGAGACTTCGTCTGCGTGAAATTCGTACTTTCCTCTAGAAATTTCGAAAATGTATGTTTATGATCTTTATCATATATTTAAATAAGTGTTCGGGCCAATTTTTAAGTTTACTTATAGTTTTTTTTTTCAAATATTTCAATCAAACTGTATAATATTATAAATATATTTATCTCCGCTTTTCACCCCCACAGGGGTAGAATTTCGAAAAATCGTTTGGGATGTGTTCATTACTTGACTCAAAGATTATATAAACCAATTTTCGAGTTAATCAAGCCACGCAGTAAAATCCTCCCCTGTAGAATTAACTACCCCTTTTCACCTCGTTAGGGGTAGATTTTCGAAAAACCTTAATTCACGTTGTTCTTTATTTTTGGTCTTAAGTGTAAATACCGAGTTTCGAGTTAATCGGACAGCGCGTTAAAATTCTTCCATACATATTTTGACATCCCCCAATGCCCCTTTAGGGGGTAGTTTCGAAAAACAAAAACACGTTTTAAAAAAAAATGCCAATCTTCATAATTTACTTAGATTCCTATTCTTGCCAAGTTTCAAGTTTATTAACCAAAACCAAATGAATAAGATTTTTCCATATAAACTGTATTCCCGCTTTTCCCCCCACAGGGGTGGAATTTCGAAAAATCGTTTGGGACATGTTCAATGCTTGACTGAAAGATTGTTTACCAATTTTTGAGTTAATCAAGCCACGCAGCAAAATTTCGCTCCTGTATAATTAACTAACCCTTTTCACGCCGTTAGGGGTAGATTTTGGAAAAACCCTGATTTACGTTATTCTTTATTTTTGGTCTTAAGTAGTTAAGTTTCGAGTTAATCGGACCGCGCGTTAAAATTCTGCAAATTTTGACACCCCCCAATCTTCAATATCTAATCAATTTAGGGGGTAGTTTAGAAAAACTAAAAATGCCTAACTTCATAATTTATTTAGTATTCGTACCAAGTTTCAACTTTATTAACTCAAGGAATAAGATTTTTCATACAAACAAAATCCCCCTTTTCACCAACTTAAAGGGTGAATTTCCAAAACCCCCTTCTTAGTGCTCCCCTACATTATAAAAGGAAGCGGTGTGCAAAATTTCACATTCCTAGACCCAGTAGTTTCGGCTGTACGTTGTTATGTCATTCAGTTTCTACTTTTTAAGGTTCCGTAGTTCTGACCAGGAACCCTTACAGTTTCGTCATGTCCGTCTGTCTGTCTATCCGAGGTTTCGCTAAGAGACCGTTAGTACTAGAAAGCTGTAATTTTACATCAATATAATATTTTTTTATATCAATTACTCCGACAGAGTGGTAAAATAAGATTTTGGAAAATATTTTTTTTAGGGTAGCATGTGAAGTGGGGATGAATATTTTTTTCGTCGTATACCCCATCGTGTAAGACATCGTTGAATAGGTCTTCTAAAATGACTTGGGGGTTGCTAACATTATTTTTCGATTTAATGCTGTATTTACGAAATATTAAACTTTAAAGTGCAAATTTTTGTTCCAGTAGGGCGCCCCCCCCCCCCCTCTAAAAGCTAAACTGCTGGCTTGACAAATCTAGAAAAATTCATGATGATAGTGCATTTCATGAACTTTAAAGAAAAATTATAGCGGTTAAGATAACTTTATTAGTTTAACAGTAATAGTCGTTGAACGGGTGTTAGATAATTTTGTACCAAATACAAAATCCTTAGCATTAATCCTTTAAAGTGACTAAGATGAAGTAGTTGCTTGTTTATAACGGGTAAAGACTTGCATTGAAAAACAAAATATGAAATAAGAAAAACTAAAAAAAAATCATAACAAATTATCATAAGTTTCACAATACTGCCACTAGATGGCGCTGTACCAACGGGTTACGTTTTTATTCGATTATATTCGAGTGATAGACATCCCGCACGTCTTAGAAATTATATTTATATTTATATTTTATTTTATTTATTTTTTGTTATTATAACCATTAACTCCTAATATCTTTACCATTACTTATATTCAGAATAAAGAACAACAGAATCGTACTATATTGTGATGACGGGCTACTACGGAACCCTACACTGTCCGTGGACCGACACGCACTTGGCCGGTTTATCTATAAGGTTATACACATAGATACATTTATTTTGCATCCATGTTGCATCAAAAGAATATACTGCTTACCTACTAATATTTTGCATCCATGTTGCATCAAAAGAATATACTGCTTACCTACTAATAATTTTGTTGTGGCACATCACTAATGTTAACAATACACTAGGGGAGCAGGGGCCCGGGGCCCGGGGGCCGCTCCCGTGCAATTACCCACCAATTAACAGCGCTTTCACTTTTATAACATTATCTATGTTATTATCTCCAACTTTGTTTTATTCGTTTATAGCCTCCTTACGTTGGGCTTGTGTTGCGTTCCGTTAGTGAAGCAGTCTACTGTGCAAGGTGCACGTAGGTATTTGAATTATTAGAATAATCTGGGGGCACGGCAGAACCCCCGCCAAGTCGAGCAAAAACCGGCACGGCCGTACCATCTTTTTCTCGAAGCAGTTCAGGCCATTTTCGACCCTCCTATAACTTCATTGTGGATAAAACTAGAAGCCTGAATTTTCAGTAACCAAGAAGGCATTGTATAAACACGATATATTTTAAATTCCATTCAATTTTAACCAGTAGTTTAAGAATTATAACTAGTCAAAGTTTCTTAATTTTGTCACTCACTCACTCACTGACTGACCGATCATCAAAACTCTAAGACACCTCTAGCAGACATAGAAGCTTCAAATTTAGAATACATTAGTGTTTAGTGTATAAATCAAGGAAAAACTAAAATATTTTGCAATTTCGTTTCACTTTTCTAGATACACCAACTGCATAAATAACTTTGTAATCCCACATAAATATATAAGATTACAAAGTAACATTTGCAGTTTATGAATCAGTGTACCTGTATGTATATAATTTAATGTAATAATAGTTGTAGATAGGTACCTAGATATAGTTATGTGCAAAGGTACCTAACTTGTAAAATGGTCAACGGATTATGTTAAAAAAAAAAGTTAAAAAGGTACCGGAAAGGAAAAAAGTAGGACTATCTACAAAAAGAAGTGAGTTTCCATCAAAAACATAACTTGTAATAAAAGCCAAGTCTCGCAACTCAGTTCTTCTACCGTAAAAAGTTGTGAGATCCATGAAATACCAAGTCGGTTAATTTATTCAGTCCCTACTTAAGGGACCTTCTGTCTTAAGTTATTACGTAATTAGCTAACCTAACAACATTTTATAGTGACCATATCAATATTAAAAATCTTATATGTTTCAAATTAATAGAATAGAATAGAATTTCTCTTTATTAGAGTAACTCAGACTCAAAAACAAACAATATTGTTAGTAAAACTTATGACTAGGTATGTTAGTAAGCACAGACACTAAACAAAAAAAATTTACGAAATAACGGTGGTCACCGTTGCGACATCCCATGAGAGACGGCACAACAGTGACCCACGTAAACACAGTCTAGGCGACTCGCAACCATGTTTAAGACACTGTTGGAGCTGCCCCACACCCTGCGCACCAGGGAAGCGCACCTTTTACGCATTGTTGCGTAAAAGCAATCTACATGCGCATCCGCGAACATCCCTGACGCACTACAGAAACGGGGCAGCCCCACCAGTATCCTAAACGCGTTGTTATATTGAACGCGAAGAGCGCTGTACGATCTTCGCGTATAACTAGCCCACAAGCTGCACGTGTAAAAGGTAGTACAGTAGGCTCGAAAGAGCGTGATTTTTACAGGAAGTGAGCAACGTGCAAACCTGCGTGCCAGCATGTTCGCTCTAACCGACAACGCTCTCCGCTCCCGTTCAATGTCGTCATCGTCTTTGAGGCTGGGAGTCAATATATGACCAAGATACTTAAACCTGTACACTCTCTGCAATGGTGTACCATAAAGTAATACAGGCGGTACCGCATCAGGACTTTTACCCCCAGCCTCAAAGACCATGACCTCCGACTTCTTAACGTTAACCTTTAATACCTAGATTGACTTGGCAATTGTACTAAACAATCTAATTTAGGGCTGAGTTTTCAATGATCTGATAACTTAATTCCAGGAATAATTTCGAAATGTTGACAATTATTTCATACAAAAACTGCCAAACGTCAATTTTATTCCTCGAATAAAAGTTATCTGGCGATGGAAAATTCAGCCCTTAACATAATATATATGTATCACTTGTGAGATACATTCAGCCCTTAACATAATATGTATCACTTGTGAGATACATTCAGCCCTTAACATAATATGTATCACTTGTGAGATACATTGTGTTTTCATGCGTGTTTTCTATTTATTTAAAACATAAAATATAGCATAAAAGATAGCTGCTAGTAATAAAAAAGCATGAAATAAAAAAATAAATTTGAAAAAATCTTATGGAAGTCGGGGGACCGTTCTGTGGAACACCTTCTATTCTGCTTCTTAGGTCCCCCGACTTCCATAAGATTATTTCAAATTTATTTTTTTATTTCATGCTTTTTGTAGGGATTACTTTCACTTAATTTTATTGTTGTCGGGGGTTTTTCAAATTTTTAATTTAATTATTTATTTTATGCTTTTTGTAGGGACTCCTTAATTTTTGTATTTCATATCTTTTATTTTCTTCCGTTTTAAGATTCTGGTAATTATCCGTCAAAAAATATTGATTAATTTTATAGTTCAAGAATAATTTTTAAGACTAAACAGATTTTTTTGTTTTATTATATTTTTCAAGTTTTTAGTTTTCATTTCGTTAGGTAGTTAATATTCCTCATTCCCTTTCAATATAGTGTAAATTATTCTACTTGTCAAGCCCTTGCATTTGATACCTATATTGAAGGAGTTGTGAAAAAAAAATGTAATTCGCCATTTTGTGGTGGCGGCATCTTGGATTTCAAATTTTTAATAGTGTATAGTATTCTACTAGTCAAGCCCTTTCATTTTGATACCCATATTGAGGGAGTTGAGCAAAAAAAAAATTTAATTCGCCACTTTGTTGTGGCGGCCATCTTGGATTCAAAATTTGTTATAGTGTATAGTATTCTACTATTGAAGCCCTTTCATTTGATACCCATATTGAGGGAATTATGAAAAAATATGTTATCCGCCATTTTTTAGCGGCGGCCATCTTGGGCCGATTTTCATCAAACATAGCTAAGAACACTGCCGACTAATACACCTTTCAAACAAAAAAAACTAAATCAAAATCGGTTCATCCGTTCGGGAGCTACGATGCCACAGACAGACACACACACACACACACACACCCCCACACACAGCCACGTCAAACTTATAACACCCCGTCGTTTTTGCGTCGTGGGTTAAAAATAAGAACTAAAAGTATAATTGTATTCATAAAAAATGTCAGCGATACCATTACAAACGAAAATATTTAGATTACAAAGCCGATCTAACGGCTGATCATTAAAGTTAACTACTCGTACATTACACCTTCTAATGCTATAGTATAGTAAGATAATACGGGAATACTACCGTCTGTGGTATTTCCGATATTATGGTATAAACGACTAGCCACAGTTACCGTGCCTCGCCAGAATTGAACCGGCGACCCGCGCGTAGCTCACCACTTCTGACGTCCAAATAGCTAATAATGTGCATATTATGTAAAATTAACTGTAATTCTAATCCTAACTAATATTATAAATGCGAAAGTAAGTTTGTGTTGCTTGTTTGTTACCTTTTCACGCCTAAACCACTGAACCGATCATCTTGAAATTTTGCTTATACGTTGTCAGGTGTACAGAAACGGACATAGGGTACCTTTCATCCCGAAAAAAAATGCTGTTCCCGAGGAAAACAACAATTGAAGTCACAAACTATTGAAGTCACAGACTACTTTTTAAAAATATTAATATTATGACGGTACCTTGCAAATTCATTTATGAAAATATTAAGTATGTAAGAAAAAATCTACATCTTTTGAATAAAATAAGCGATAGAGATACGTAGCGTTGGAAGGCCTCCCACAAGGTGGACCGACGACCTTGTGAAGGCCGCAGGAACCCGTTGGATGCGAGAAGCACAGAACCGGTCGAAGTGGAAGTGCTTGGGGGAGGCCTATGTCCAGCAGTGGACGTCTTTCGGCTGAAATGATGATGATGATGATGAAGTGATAGACATCATTTTAACACTAGAAATAAAGATAAAATACATCAACCATTTTTCAGATTAGCCAAAGTACATACATCTTTTATGGGGTTTTACTGTGTTAAACGTTACAGTAAAATACCTTGTGATATATTGCAATTAAATTAAAGAAAATTTAAAACTCACATTAAACATACACTTTGTAAACAAGCATACTATAAATTAGAAGATTATATCCAAGATAAGAATGCTTGAAAACATGCTGGTCCTGCTCCATAGGACAATCTAGAGTCTAGACAAAATCAAACTGGTTGCTAATTTAATTGTAAAATTTATTCTTTATGACATTCATTACATTCTGTAATTATTTTTCTTTAACTCACACCCTGACATTGACCCTGACAACTTGATTTTTTTTTGTTTATTATTTTAAATGAAAACTTTTATTTGGCTATACAAACTAAAAATAACAAAATTAAATTCTAACTTAACTAAAACTATACAGAAACTAAAAAATAGCGTCGAAAAATTCATCCGCATCGCTGTCGACTGGTAATGTACCCAAATGAAAATCGTTTACTTTTACCATGTTTGTAAATATGTGAGCACCATGTATCTATCAGATAATTAATTAATTCATATGTCATGGTTTCATTTTTAATTCTTTTTTACCTATAAATTGTGGTATAGTAATTTTTTACCGACTTTACAAAAAGGAGGAGGTACTATGTTTGGGTGTTTGTATGTTTTTTTTTTTTTTTTTTTTTTGTATGTTTGTTCATCGAATACGCCGCCAATTGTCGACGGATTTTCAAAATTCTTTTTTTGTTCGAAAGTAGATAGTTCTGAGGTGGTCCCATTGTCACCAAGTTAGGATCTGATGATGGGATCTTAGAGAAATCGAGAGCAACCCTCAAATTTTATAGGCTCACTTATTGTTTTTCGCATATTTTATGAAGTATCTTGTGTATTTGTGTATGGTTGTCACCATCTCAGGTAGCTGGGCTGATGATGGAAGGTACAACTCCTTAACAGTAAGAAGTTACTCGAACAGGCAAGGACTGTTTTAGTAAATTGTTTTGAGGTTTGATAGGGCATTTGCCACATTTGGTCGAGCATGATCATCAAGTCATGACCTGATGCTACCTAACTCCTCGACCACTAACAGCAGATATATCGTGTTTAGGCTCATTGAAAAGGGCTCGATGTGTGGATAAACGTACTGTTACTGAGGAACACCGAAGACCTGATGCTGAAGCCAGGAGCATCAGAAAAAGTACAAACCTTTAAATTACAGCACCGTAGTCGTGTTTGGGCTCATTTTAAACAGGACTAATTATAAGTTCAATGCAATGTTGACATAAGTCTGGCCTGATGCTGCAGCCAGGATTATCAGCATCTAATCTAAAAACTAATAAAAGGAGAACTCCTCAACAATTAACGTCCCTGCATCGAGAAAAGGAATATTTTATAAAAAGGCGATGGGCAAGTTGACATTAGGCTATTGTAACTTAGATAAATTATGAATAGACCCACTAAAAAGCGAGAAATAAAAACTTTTTAACAAAAAAAAAACCGACTTCCAAAAAAAACACTACAAACTGAAAAATAACTTTAATTTCGGAAGTCGGTGGCAAAAACTAAAATACTGATCCCTAAGACACCGACTTCCGAAATTAAAGTTATTTTTCAGTTTGTAGTGTTTTTTTTGGAAGTCGGTTTTTTTATTTATATAGTAAATTGTTTTGATGTTTGATAGGGCATTTGCCACATTTGGTCTCATGATCATCAAGTCATGACCTGATGTTGCAGTCAGGATAGTCTACAGAGTACCTAACTCCTCGACAACTAACAGTAGATATATCGTGTTTAGGCTCATTGAAAAGGGCTCGATGTGTGGATAAACGTACTGTTACTGAGGAACACCGAAGACCTGATGCTGAAGCCAGGAGCATCAGAAAAAGTACAAACCTTTAAATTACAGCACCGTAGTCGTGTTTGGGCTCATTTTATAAACTAAACACTAAACACTAATTTTAAGTTCAATGCAATGTTGACATAAGTCTGGCCTGATGCTGCAGCCAGGATTATCAGCATCTAATCTAAAAAGTAATAAAAGGAGAACTCCTCAACAATTAACGTCCCTGCATTGAGAAAAGGAATATTTTATAAAAAGGCGATGGGCAAGTTGACATTAGGCTATTGTAACTTAGATAAATTATAAATAGACCTACTAAAAAGCGAGAAATAAAAACTTTTTAACAAAAAAAAAACCGACTTCCAAAAAAACACTACAAACTAAAAAATAACTTTAATTTCGGAAGTCGGTGGCAAAAACTAAAATACTGATCCGTAAGACACCGACTTCCGAAATTAAAGTTATTTTTTAGTTTGTAGTGTTTTTTTTGGAAGTCGGTTTTTTTTTATTTTAAGTGCATCGTCTTCACATATTATTATTATATAAATTAATGTATGCAAAATATTGTAAAACTTTTTAAAAGAGTAACGGTGGAGTTTCTTGCCCGTTCTTCTCCATACGAAAACTACCCTTTGGAATGGGCGACTAGAATCAATTCTATTTTATTTATCATAATTTTTGACGTTCAAAAGTGCCTTATGAGTGCCTATTTGAAATAAATGCTTTGACTTTGACTACTGACGAGCTGACAGCTCGGTCATTGTTAATTGAAGTCACAGACGACTGACGAGCTGACAGCTCGGTCATTATTAATTGAAGTCACAGACTACTGACGAGCTGACAGCTCGGTCATTATTAATTGAAGTCACAGACTACTGACGAGCTGACAGCTCGGTCATTATTAATGCATTGGCTGCCAGCGCGGTCACCGGTGACCGCGAACAATAGATTTTCTATTGTGTCTGTGGTCTGGTAGTCATCGTGGAAGTCACAGACTACTTGAATTTTGCGGGTTTCCCTGGCGGGGTAGCCTGCGAAAGTCAAAAGATCTAAGAGATACCGGCTTTACGCCATGTTTATTCGCTTGAATAGTTGAAGACCCTGCACAACCGAGCACACACACTGCGCAATTGCGCATGCCGCTCAGCAGACGTCAGTGGTCCATCGCACAGTCGCACACGACGCGGAGCAGCCGTAAACATAATGGAACCGCCATCACACGCGGAATTAGTGAGCCGCGTTAATTGAATGTTTAGCTTTACTGCCTTCGCTTATGTAATTACAGCCGCGGCAGTGAGCCTCTCTCGCAGCCTTTACACTTACTCGTAGTTATTGCTAGCCTTCGCTTGGGAAGCGTGCCACAAAGGATTGCCGCTCAGCGCAACTGCAGGATCGTAAACTATTTGTAATTATTATTACCTAAGCTTGCTATAGTGATTCAAATTCTAATTCATTTTCAAATTCAAATTCATTTATTAGTGTGATTTTTGGTAAGTACATTTTTACATGACATCATAATAAAAAAAAAAGTTCCTCAAAAATCTACCTTATAGGTGTACACTCTTTAACATAACTAGTAATCATTATAAAAAAGAATAATCAACATAATAAAATAAAATAATTACATCAAAACACAATATAACTTACACCAGCAAAACATTAACAATTGAGTAAACATAATACCGGTCGAAGTGGAAGTGCTTGGGGGAGGCCTATGTCCAGCAGTGGACGTCTTTCGGCTGAAATGATGATGATGATGAAACATAATAAATACAAATGAATTGAAATAAAGATAATAGGTACAATGTCAAAATTAAATAAATATGATGTGTGACGGGTTGTACTTAACTTCCGTTTTTATTAAAGAGAGAATAGTTGGGCGACGAGAACTTTTCCTTATTAAATATATAAAACTTAATTACCATATCATAGTAATGGTAGTTTTTAACTAGAATAGCAATGTTAGCAAAGTGAAATCGTTCTAGTTAGTAAATATTACGTGTATTGCGAACAAACCAATGACAAAAGCTTTAACATCTAATATAGAATTCGTATCGCCGAGCTTGTAAATAACAGTTGAGCTGTAGTCGCGGACAGCTCCAACTAAATGTACTAATATTACCAATGTACCGCAGCACTCACTACATCGGCACATTCGTTACAGTGGAGCACACACTGCACATGTTGGTGCAGAAGGCACACAACAGAGAACTGTGTCCTTCTTAGACAAGGCGCTGACTATAGAGTAGGCCAACGAAACAATGCATGGACTGTGTGAAAGGGGAGGGACTACTGACATGACAGCAGGTGGAGATGTATTGGAGAAGGGGAGGGACTACTGACATGACAGCTGGTGGAGATGTATTGGAGAAGGGGAGGGACTACTGACATGACAGCTGGTGGAGATGTATTGGAGAAGGGGAGGGACTACTGACATGACAGCTGGTGGAGATGTATTGGAGAAGGGGAGGGACTACTGACATGACAGCTGGTGGAGATGTATTGGAGAAGGGGAGGGACTACTGACATGACAGCTGGTGGAGATGTATTGGAGAAGCAAGAAACTGGGATAGGGGCAGGGAGATGATGATGACTTCTAACATTCGCCGAACACACGGTTGGGCTTGCAAGCGCACCTAGATGTTCTCTAACATTCGCCGACCACACGGTTGGGCTTGCAAGCGCACCTAGATGTTCTCTAACATTCGCCGACCACACGGTTGGGCTTGCAAGCGCACCTAGATGATCTTCTAACAATCGCCGAACACACGGTTGGGCTTGCAAGCGCACCTAGATGTTCTCTAACATTCGCCGACCACACGGTTGGGCTTGCAAGCGCACCTAGATGATCTTCTAACAATCGCCGAACACACGGTTGGGCTTGCAAGCGCACCTAGATGATCTTCTAACAATCGCCGAACACACGGTTGGGCTTGCAAGCGCACCTAGATGATCTTCTAACAATCGCCGAACACACGGTTGGGCTTGCAAGCGCACCTAGATGATCTTCTAACATTCGCCGAACACACGGTTTGGCTTGCAAGCGCACCTAGATGATCTTCTAACCTTCGCCGAACACACGGTTGGGCTTGCAAGCGCACCTAGATGATCTTCTAACATTCGCCGAACACACGGTTTGGCTTGCAAGCGCACCTAGATGATCTTCTAACATTCGCCGAACACACGGTTGGGCTTGCAAGCGCACCTAGATGATCTTCTAACATTCGCCGAACACACGGTTGGGCTTGCAAGCGCACCTAGATGATCTTCTAACATTCACCGAACACACGGTTTGGCTTGCAAGCGCACCTAGATGATCTTCTAACATTCGCCGAACACACGGTTTGGCTTGCAAGCGCACCTAGATGATCTTCTAACATTCGCCGAACACACGGTTGGGCTTGCAAGCGCACCTAGATGATCTTCTAACATTCGCCGAACACACGGTTTGGCTTGCAAGCGCACCTAGATGATCTTCTAACATTCGCCGAACACACGGTTGGGCTTGCAAGCGCACCTAGATGATCTTCTAACATTCGCCGAACACACGGTTTGGCTTGCAAGCGCACCTAGATGATCTTCTAACATTCGCCGAACACACGGTTGGGCTTGCAAGCGCACCTAGATGATCTTCTAACATTCGCCGAACACACGGTTTGGCTTGCAAGCGCACCTAGATGATCTTCTAACATTCGCCGAACACACGGTTTGGCTTGCAAGCGCACCTAGATGATCTTCTAACATTCGCCGAACACACGGTTGGGCTTGCAAGCGCACCTAGATGATCTTCTAACATTCGCCGAACACACGGTTTGGCTTGCAAGCGCACCTAGATGATCTTCTAACATTCGCCGAACACACGGTTTGGCTTGCAAGCGCACCTAGATGATCTTCTAACATTCGCCGAACACACGGTTGGGCTTGCAAGCGCACCTAGATGATCTTCTAACATTCGCCGAACACACAGTTGGGCTTGCAAGCGCACATAAATAATAATCTTTGAAGCCCTTACGAGCACTCTTGTTCATTTATGTTTCTTTCGTGTAACGCTACAAGACAGAACCTAAGTAATTGACGAATTGTGTGAAGCAGAACTTCTGCACAACTTAATAAAATAAATGTAATAACAGCGCCAAGACGGTTGCTATTAACGCCTCAATTAACCGACGTCGCAGACGAGAGTTATGCGTTCTCTCCTGATTTATTATTATTTATTCCCGCATGCAAATGTTCTGGCTCAGCTGTATCTACATCGATTAAATTATGCAGGCAGATAGTTAGTGGCACAGTTATACGACAGATTTTTGCAACATTAATGAAGTGGGCTCGCTTGACGAATGCCTGGGAATATAAAAAGCGTCCGACGTGGACGTCGACGTCAACGTCGGGACAGATTTGAATATCCTTTTCACTTCCGTGATAGTGCTTGTTAGTGTATCACCCCGTGGATGTTATCATTAGCTGTGTGTAGCGTTGAACGGTCTGTTGGAAATGTTAGCGCATAGACATGGGTAGCAGGTGCATGCAGTGATCAGCGATCGCTATGTCTTCTATTTCTTAGCTCTACATGTTTTGATATATCTACAGTTGTAATAATAATAGTAAACGAAGCCTGTCATTGTCCTACAGCAGGGCAAAGGCCTCTTCTCACAGAGGAGGTGTGCGCATGCTCACCTGCTTGCTCAAGACGGGTATCTACAGTTGTAAATCAATATTCTCCTAGAATACATTATCATTTTATCGACTTATTATATTTAATCCATTCCCCGTTTCGTTCTTTGATCAAGGTTTTCATTTCGACTAACGATAACGTTTAAACGGTTAATTAGACTATAATTTACATTTCCACGATGTTCAGGTCGCTCTTATCTCCGGTCTCACTAAAACACCCTAAATGGTATCTTCCTACTGAAAATTGACTCCGGTACATAGTAGATTGCACAGATTGCATTTCCTCTCGGTGATTAAACGTTCGTATAATAAATAGTGTGGTGCTGCGCGGTCCGCGCGGGCGCACGACTGTGGTACTTTATTGCTAATAGCTAATACCGCTTCAATTAATACGTCTGCCGAGTGCTTCCTGCGGTATATACCGGTGTTGCCATAATTTATGACATGTGACCATGTTGTTTTTATTATGAACGGAATAATTGGTTTCCTTAATAATTGGATAAGTAATTAGAACAGTTTCGTCTGAGCCCGGGCGTGTAACAACCACCACTGACAGCTTGCTGTTACATATCGATATTCAATCGCATGTTGTTATTGAATCCATACATTTGTAGTATCTGTGCTGACAAAGCAATTTGTTCGGAGAAAGTCACAATAACCGGTGCAACAGTAGTATGTAATGGTTGTTCAGCTACGCGACTCCTTCATTGATTTATTAAGAGGATTTTGCCTGTATTATATTAATAAAGGATTAATGAAGCGTATAATGTCTGCAATCACAACATTCACAACAACTGTAGCGCGGACATTATTCCGCTATTATTAACGACTACTATTCACTACAGATTCATTGCGTACTGCAGTCACTCCACTACACTTGCGTCCTGCGCCTGCGCCCAGGGCTGCGGCTCAACCTGTTCCATTTACTATTGCAAATGGACCTCTTAATCCAAATTTGAGGTGTGATAAATGTAGACCCAGGTCAGCTGGCCCCGGTTTAATAATATAGAGCTGCAAAAAAAAACCGCAGTATATTTTACTAAGCTTGTTATTGTTAAACACGTTTATCATTATATTATGTCCATAAAAACAATAAATTTGTACAATTTCTGTGCGTTTTACAAATGCGTATTCAAGTGAACGTTCGTTGCAGATCTCTGCCAACCCTGCCCGCATTACTTCACATTCACATTCAAGTGAACGTTCGTTGCAGATCTCTGCCAACCCTGCCCGCATTACTTCACATTCAAATTCAAGTGAACGTTCGTTGCAGATCTCTGCCAACCCTGCCCGCATTACTTCACATTCACATTCAAGTGAACGTTCGTTGCAGATCTCTGCCAACCCTGCCCGCATTACTTCACATTCACATTCAAGTGAACGTTCGTTGCAGATCTCTGCCAACCCTGCCCGCATTACTTCACATTCACATTCAAGTGAACGTTCGTTGCAGATCTCTGCCAACCCTGCCCGCATTACTTCACATTCACATTCAAGTGAACGTTCGTTGCAGATCTCTGCCAACCCTGCCCGCATTACTTCACATTCACATTCAAGTGAACGTTCGTTGCAGATCTCTGCCAACCCTGCCCACATTAATTTATTCAAATTCACATTCAAGCTTGGTCTTGATTTACGATTGTGTATATAATAACCATTTTATCGGAGACTCAATTGATTTGTTTTGGTCGCCACTCATCCACGACCGTGTTTAGAGCAAACACGTTGCGACACTGTCGACGGCTGGAGAGCCTCTTGTGCCGCTTGTGCCTCTTGTGCCTCTTGTGCTTCTCAGGGCCACAGCTGAACGGTGGAGTGTTGTGCCATGTGTGGAGGACGTGAAGTGCTGCCCACTGCCTGCGCCCGTTAGCGATCACTCAATGTTTCACTGTGATGCGCGGGCGCACCTGGCAGGGCTGACACATGACTTGTTGGGAATCTATTGACACAAATTAACGCGTTTAGCTGTAGGTTTACATTTGAATACTGCCAACAACAATCATCATTATTTCGATCCTAAAACTTCTATTTCTAGACATATAGGCTTATAGGCTTGTCAAAACCTACCCATACCAAAGTACTTATATAACAAAAATCTTAAGTGAGGAATGCTGAACCGCGACCTCGTTCCCTGCCTATCTGCTCTCAGCATCATGTGAGAGCGTCTGAGTTGTTTGAGCTCATAGTAGCTATGTAAATCCTCTGGGTGCGTTCAGCAGTTACTACAATGTATACAGTTATCGAAGTTGTTATGATAATATACCGCATAATTCCATCACTTAGGCCTCGGGCCATTCGTTAACGTACAGACGAATCTAGACCGGACTTAGTTTTACACCATTAGTCAGAAAATGCATGAAGCGAATACCTAGTTGAAGGGCAAAGACACAAACTACGAATGTAAGATATTTAAGACGAGATGGAGCCCTGACATTGAACATAAAAAGTTCGACATCCCTGCATGATGTCTGGTTGTCCCGTCAAGTCCCGCGCTAATGACCCGCTCCGTCTGATTGAACCGTCCCTCAGTCCGCCTGTGTGTGGGTACCTACTGTATGCACTTCTGTTTGTAAAAGTAGTGACAACAGACATGCACACAATGCAGCACACGGCTGACCGACACATGCGTCAACAAACATACGGAGGTGGAGCAACCATACAAATGTTTTCATTGAAGCACAAAGAAAGCTCTTGTGTCCGTGTCATAATGATGGTTGCCATATTGTGCACTGGGCTTGTTTGTCAGGAGACGCGGCTGGAGCAGTATCGCCTACCTGTAGTCGCGGTTTGGAGCAGTCGTCGGCAGCACGCCCGGCTCCTGACCCCGTCGGCGCTCGGCGCTGGTTCTGTCTGAACCCGGAACACACAGCACAAGTTCCCGCTAAGAATTGATTGAAAACTATTAAAATTTTGATTTAGAACCTCTCCGTGCTCTCGTCAAGCGCGTCGTAAAGCGCGCGGTGCGAGTGTACGAGTCAGTGCGAGCGTCGTTAGCGCATATCATGAATAAGAACCAAATCTAAGCAGCGTTTACGAGCACTTCTAAATAGATGCGCATGCGCGGCTATTCAATTATACAGCTCCGCATCGCGCCGCATACAATATTTATATCCGTTTAAAAGTCGCTTTGTGGCTGTACTATGAAAATGGCAATATAAACGGTAATATCGGCGGGGCTCGAGTGCTCGCAAGCACGGGGCGCGCACACATGCGCCGTTATTCAATTAACGCGCCTGATGTATGCGCGCGCATGCGCTCAGCTCCCCGCGGCGGCTCAGCGCGGACGTTCCGCGTGTCACACGCTGTCCCGGCCGCGCAACCGCGCCGCGAGCCATGGGACGAGACGACATCACTATTCCCACATCTGAATCATAAAAAGCACATAAAGTATAACAAACATAACAGCGCAATTTGATATAATTGAATTAAATTCTTCAATTGCGACTCCGCCATAAGCATAATTATGAATGAGTGTTTTAGACAAAGTTTCCTGCTGCGCAGGTTACACGTCAGCCTTCAGAATCTAGTCTTCCGACATAGCCGCTCTATCAGACAGAGAGCGATAACACTCGATTGAATTTTCTCAAAGTTAGGGGTTGTTTTAAACACTGCTTTACAAGAAACTAATACACAAGGATTCAGGATCATTAACATTAAAACATAACTTCACCTGTAAGAAGCATTTTAGTACAAACTGAAATCTGACAGAAACCTCTCGATAAGCCGTGTCGTGTCGTTATAACCCGTGCGATCACTGTAACTTGAAGTACAACAGTTTGTATGACAAAAATAAATATAATGAGCAGTAAGCGATGGCGATACATTAGTAGTCCTGTGTGCTTGGCAGTAAGCGATGGCGATACATTAGTAGTCCTGTGTGCTTGGCAGTAAGCGATGGCGATACATTAGTAGTCCTGTGTGCTTGGCAGTAAGCGATGGCGATACATTAGTAGTCCTGTGTGCTTGGCAGTAAGCGATGGCGATACATTAGTAGTCCTGTGTGCTTGGCAGTAAGCGATGGCGATAAATTAGTAGTCCTGTGTGCTTGGCAGTAAGCGATGGCGATACATTAGTAGTCCTGTGTGCTTGGCAGTAAGCGATGGCGAAACATTAGTAGTCCTGTGTGCTTGGCAGTAAGCGATGGCGATACATTAGTAGTCCTGTGTGCTTGGCAGTAAGCGATGGCGATACATTAGTAGTCCTGTGTGCTTGGCAGTAAGCGATGGCGATACATTAGTAGTCCTGTGTGCTTGGCAGTAAGCGATGGCGATACATTAGTAGTCCTGTGTGCTTGGCAGTAAGCGAAGGCGATACATTAGTAGTCCTGTGTGCTTGGCAGTAAGCGATGCTGATACATTTTCCGCTATCGATATTATTACTTTTATTACATTTATATAGCGTTTTATAAGCACCTGCAAGCCTGCGACCTCGCAACCGTGAGCATTACTGTGCGCTCCAGTCAAATGCAGATACTTGATTATTATTATAATTATTACATAATTATTTTGTCACACTAACTATAATAATATAAAGGCGAAAGTTTGTTTGTATGTTTGTTACTTCTTCACGCAAAAACTACTGAACGGATTTCGATGAAAGGTACACAGATATTTTATCATCATGATTAACACATAAGATCCTTTTTATCTCGATATTCCCACGGGTTGGAAACTTATGCGGATCAAACCGCGGGGCGGAGTTAGTTATTAATAAATAGGAGAAGGAACTCTTTGCATTATTGCCTAAAAAGTAAAGTTAGATCCAATGAACTGTAATAAAGTGTCTGGGGGTGAAACAGTATTAACTACAGGCCCTTGACTTATTTCGAATTCGCAGCTTTTAGCACATTATCTTTGTTCGCTGATTTCTCCGAGTGTATTAAAGTGTATCAGTGTTGATCTGCGATCGGTGTCGCGATGGTGTGCGCCGGCGCAGGCCATGTTTAATGTATGGCGGGACGTGTCCATAGGTTTCACACGGACGATCCATGGCGCTGTCGTCACCTTATACCAATACACCAGCACACGAGCTGTCTGCTTGTGCGCTTGTTCATCATCATCATCATCATCAGCCTATAGCAGTCCACTGCTGGACATAGGCCTCCCCTAATGAGCGCCATAGCGCCCTGTCTTCAGCTTGACGCATCCAGCATCTGCCTGCAGTCTTTCGCAGATCGTCATCCCACCTGGCCGGATCTAAGTATCCGCAGGGCATGATATGATGTGATCGAGGAAGATTTGGACAAAGAAACAAGAAAACTCAGGCCTAAAAGAATTGACGTTAAATCTTGTCATTTAACTAAAAAAAAAAGACAAGACAAATATTCGTAAGTCAATCTACTTACTTATTTACAAGTCATCCTGAAAATGTACAAACAAATTACATAAAACTGTTATTACGACAAGCAGAGCCGCGTGTGGCAGCTGTAGTCCATCATAATGTGACACATAGATGCAGTTGGCGCAGTTCAGTCGATACTGGCATGTAACAACTTGACACAACGCTGCACTTACACGGGTATGCGACAATTGATCTCAATGCGACAGATAACGGACCTGCGCCTGCACCCGGGACCTTGCGGGACAGCGCGCGACAGTGCGGCACGGGACGTCCTCAACACTTTTTGTCCCACATAATGTCATATTATGAAATGGTCGCAGTTCCTTGTTACATTTTTATGGGATGTATTCCAAGTTGTTTGTGCGCGCAAGAAGTGCCCCGATGTCGATTGTGGTGGTTAGCTTTTTGTGATAATATCGAACCGGATGACAATATTGCCGCGCACTGGTGAGACATATTTATTGCACTAGATTGCCTGATCCTTGCCTGTCCATCACCGACAACTCTGAATGGTTGATGTCGTTGGTAATGCTTAGCAATTATCAGATTATTCGAATGGATATAGTTTCCGTGACAATGTTATATTTATTAAATGGATACGACGTGGTCGTCGCATTGTATATGTAAAGTATCAACGGCGCGGTATCAACGGGGAGGTATCGGCGGCTGCGTGGCGGCTGCGGCGGCGTGGCGTGGCACATTATGCGCGCTATCAGTCGCTATCGGCGCGGTGCGCGGGCGCATGCAGGTGCAGGGCGCGCATGCATTATGGATGCACAATAATGTTGACATTGTATTCAAATCCGCTTGTTTTATGAAAATGCTGCAAATGCCAGATATTAACTTCGCTATTTGCTTTACAACTGCAGCCGTAGGTTACATCGACTAGGCTTCGACCCGGACTGTGTGTTGCCTAAAGTTTTGTCCTATCCAGAGTATTTTGTAGCTACGTCTATCGCAATAAAACGGTGGAGTTCACTTAATTCACCTGGGTCAATTCACCTAGGTGCATTATCTACACTATTCGTAAACTTTAATCACTATTTGTAGCTATATTTATAATTAAAAGTTCAGTCTATATTTTTTAAGTAAACTTTATTCACCTAAAATTAAATTAAACTCTCCTAACTAAATTGGAACTTAACCATCATAATAATTTAAAGCGTTATGGACGATTAGCTACTGAAAGAGGTTCCAACCTCCAAAAAAAATGACCACCCTCTCAGTCACCTAACTACTAGAGATAAGGTAATAAAAAATTGTGATAAGTATAATTAAAAAAAATATTTATAGGCGATAATAGAGAAACTATAATATAAAAATTGTAACACCTTGCACACTGCTGTAACCTATGTTTACAAATAAAGACTATTGGTTGATTGAATATGATTGAATATGCTGTAACCTATGTTTACAAATAAAGACTATTGGTTGATTGAATATGATTGAATATGCTGTAACCTATGTTTACAAATAAAGACTATTGGTTGATTGAATATGATTGAATATGCTGTAACCTATGTTTACAAATAAAGACTATTGGTTGATTGAATATGATTGAATATGCTGTAACCTATGTTTACAAATAAAGACTATTGGTTGATTGAATAAAGTTGTATTGTTTACATTCCCTTATAGTAACAGTTTGCCACAGGAAGAAAATAGCTTAAGATTTGAATTGAATATTTATTTATTTATTTACTATGGATGACTTACAGCTAAAACCAACAGAATAAAAAATAGCGTGTGAGACTGACAGCCAATTACAAGTCATCACTTCTAAAAACAGATTGGAAAGAAAGAAGAGTGTGAACAACACAACACGGCTACCAAAAAAAAAGAAAGAGAAAAAAAAAAGTATAACAATCAAGCTTAAACTAAAACATTTCATATTCGCTAAAAGAATAAAAACCTGAACATACAAAATCTTAATTAAAAAAGCTAAGGCTCAGGCACTTTCTGGCCGAGGATACACCAGTTATGAAAGGATCAAAATCATGCTGCTTACATATGTCATTAAAGTTACTACTTGCACGCACTATAAATGAATTTTGCCTGTAATTCGTAGAGGTAAATGGAACAAGCAATGGTGCGTTCCATCGCTTCGACCTTCCAGGAACGTTAAAATAAAATTTGGATAGAATATCGGAGTTGTTAATAGAATTATTGAAAATGTTTAATAATGAAATACATATGACAATGCATAACTTGACATTTAATAATAACATGTTCCATTTAGTTGATATTAACAATTATGTTAGTAATAATTTTTATTTGACAAAAGATAGATATAACATTGTTATGTACTATCTTTCTGACTATTATAAAAGATAGATAGCTGTGTCGCTATCTTATTTTTTTTCTATTACAGCCAAAAATTTGGCTAAACAACTTGCTTCTTTTGAGCAATGCAATGACATTATAAATAATTCTGCCAATAATTTGGTCACTATTAATGACATTGCTAATAATTTAAATTAGAAATTAAGACAATAGAGGCAACCTCTAGCTATAATGTACGCAAAAAAAGCCTAAAATCAGTCAATAGTATCAACCTAGTGCATCAAAATATTCAAGGATTTATGAACAAAGAATTAGAAGTAGAATATTATTTATGAATTTTAATAGTATTGACATACTTTGTATAACAGAACATTGGCTGAAAAGCCACCAGTTCTTGTTCAATTTTAATAATCACCAGGTTGGTAGTTCGTTTAGCAGAATAAATGCTATACATGGTGGCTCATTAATTTTAGTAAGTAACCAGCTCAAATTTAAAGATCGTATAGATATTGTGAGCCTATCAGTTGAACGTACGGTTGAAATTGCCTGTGTAGAATTGGAGCACTCTATTGTATTAAGTGTGTATAGACCCCCTTCAGGATTGTATGACTGCTTTGAAAAGGTAATGGATGAAGTGTTACACAGGATTTGTAACTCAAACAAGTCCGTTATCATTTGCGGTGATTTTAATGTCAATTTATTAGAAAAATTAGGTTCTTGTAGTAAAATTTTAAGTCTGTTTCAGTCCTACAATCTTCTAAACCTATTTTTGGAGCCCACAAGAATAACCCCTACTAGTGCCACATGTCTAGATAATATATATACAGATATTATACCAAGCCACAAAGAAATTATAACTACTAGATTCTGATCATTGCGGGCAAAGGATTACTATTGAAAATCAAAACAAAAAAGTGGCTAAAAAGGATATCACTGTTAACCCCAAAACTGCAAGTCGCTTGGAGGCTTTTAAAGTTAAACTCATTGATAAATTACCAGTTTTGTCTATTCATGCTGATCCTAATCATCTTTTATGATAATTTTTTTAATGTATACTGTAAACAATTATTTGATTCCATCTTTATTCCCAAGACTATTTCGGTTAATAGTAATGCATCGTTCAGTGATTGGGCTACCATTGGTATTCATAAAAGTAGAACACGGCTTTATGAATTGTACAATGAAAGGACTTATATTAACACTGATGAATTTAATTTGTATGTTAGAAATTATTCAAAATTATTTAAAAAAGTTTGTTACATGGCCAAGTCACGTTATTTGGGTTCAAAGATTAAAAACAGCAGTAATGTAATTAAAACGACTTGGAATATTATTAATAGTGAAACGGGAAGATCTAGTAACCGAAATACTGTATACAGCCCTGTCTATTAATGACAACATAATAAAATCAGACACACAAGTCGCCGAGGCATTTGAAAATTTCTTTTCAGATATTCCCATTTCAACTACTAAATCACTAAACTCATCACCTTCTGTTGCTGAGTCTTTGCTTAAGGAAAATGTTAATGGTTGCGATTCGGAATTTCATTTTGAATATATTACCTGTAGAGATATAATTAAAACCTTTCACACTTTAAATGTAAAAAAGACCGCAGATCTGTGGGGTAATTCTGTAGAAGTAGCCAAGTCTATTATTGACATTGTAGCGCCTACTCTAGCTATTATCTTTAATAGTTGTATTGACAATGGGGAGTTTCCTGACCTTATGAAAAATAGTAAAATAATACCTTTGTTTAAATCAGGTAGTACATCAGACCCCACAAATTATAGACCTATTTCTGTACTACCTACCTTTAGTAAAATGTTTGAGAAATTAATTTTAGACCAAATGCAAAGATTTTTTAATAAACATAAATTATTACATAGCAAACAGTTTGGTTTTACAAGGGGTCGTTCAACTACTGATGCCGGCGTTGAACTATTAGGACATATTTATAATGCATGGGAAGATAAATGCGATGCCTTGGGCATCATTTGTGATTTGTCCAAGGCATTCGATTGCGTTCTTCACGAAACGTTAATCAGGAAACTCCGCCACTACGGGATCCGAAACACTGCTCTGGATCTTCTTATTTCATACTTGAGTAAAAGGATTCAGAGCGTTGACGTTAATGGAAAAAGATCACCCGGATCTATAGTAACAATGGGAGTCCCACAGGGCTCGATTCTTGGTCCTTTCTTGTTTCTCATTTATATTAATGACTTGCCGTTCCTCGTAAAGGATCATCATGATATAGTGTTGTTTGCAGATGACACTTCTCTTTTGCTTAAACTTAAACGTCAGCAGTTGGTTACTGACGATGTAATTAGCGCGATCTCGAAAGTAGTCCACTGGTTCAATGTTAATAATTTGCTTCTAAACGAGAAGAAAACCAAATGCATTAAGTTTACGCTACCCCACGTAAGGCAGGTGAAAACTAATGTGTTGATAAAGGGCGAGGAATTGAATCCTGAAGACAACACAGTATTCTTGGGCATAACTTTGGATGCTAAGCTTCAGTGGGGTCCACATATAGATAAATTGTCAAAAAAGCTAAGTTCTGCAGCATACGCTGTTAGAAAAATTCGTAATTTAACTGATATAGAGACTGCTCGTTTAGTGTACTTTAGCTATTTTCATAGTGTAATGTCGTACGGTATTCTATTGTGGGGAAATGCCGCCGATATTCAGACTATCTTTGTTTTGCAGAAGCGAGCTGTTCGATCAATTTATAAATTAAGTCCGAGACACTCTCTCAGAGACAAATTTAAAGAGATTAATGTAATGACTGTGCCTTCTCAGTACATTTATGAAAATCTTTTATATGCCCATAAAAATATAAAATTGTTTAAAAAATACAGTGATATCCATAATATAAATACTAGAAACAAACACAAATATGTTGTACCTACAACCAGGCTCAAGAAAATAGGTGGCTCGTTCAGATGCCAATGTATACGCTTTTACAATAAACTACCAAGCCTAGTTCAAGATCTAAGCCTCAATAAATTCAAATCTTTCATTAAACGTAAGTTGTGCCAGAAAGCCTTTTATACCGTTAAAGATTATATTGAGGACAAAAAGGCTTGGGATTGAGCTGCTTCCAATTTCTGCATTTTCAATTATTTTTTTTCTTTTTTATATACACATTGACATTGATGATTTTTTTTTTTTTAAACAATGACATTTGCTTACTTTGTAAAGTATTATATTATTTTTTCATTGTGAATGTGAAGACAATGTGGGTCATTTTACATATATATATATTTTTTATTATTCTCTCTGTTCTGTTAGTTTTTTTTCCATGGTCTGGCAGTTTGAGTAATTTATGTGGCCTACCCAAATGTCCTTTCTTTGGTATTGTTCGTCGAATCGTTGAGCTCCTTAAGTCTTGAGTTGAGCTGCACGATTTTTGACAAATGCGTGCACTGACTGGACAGGTCCTCTCAATCTGTGTGGTTCTTTCCTCAAAAGACCACCTCAGACATCGATCTACATGGTCTTCATATAACCTGACCAAGATTATGTCTGGACTTTAAAAGAGACTGTGACCTCTGAGTTTGTTTCGGCCTTTCTTCTCAGAGTAGTCAGATAGGAAACGCCGACTTCATCTGGTTTAAAAAAAACCATGATTGACGTGTAAAAGTGTTTGTACAAACCTACTTACAAAAAATAAAATCATTTCATCATTTCATTTCATTTCATATACAAGATTTTTTGAAGTTCAACCAAAAAGAAACGAAAAAGTCACAGTCATCCTTCAAGGTGGGTGCAGTAGCAAGAGGAGTGTCTTGTTTATCAAATAATACAGATCATGGAGACCAGTCCACACACTTCATCTGTCAAAGTTCACCACATAAAAATAATACAGATCATGGAGACCAGTCCACACACTTCATCTGTCAAAGTTCACCACATAAAAATAATACAGATCATGGAGACCAGTCCACACACTTCATCTGTCAAAGTTCACCACATAAAAATAATACAGATCATGGAGACCAGTCCACACACTTCATCTGTCAAAGTTCACCACATAAAAATAATACAGATCATGGAGACCAGTCCACACACTTCATCTGTCAAAGTTCACCACATAACAAGCTGACGAAAGTCCCACGAACAGAGCCGTGGGAACATGCCACTTTATCGATAAAGTACTATGTTAATAAAAACGAAATCAACATTCTGTACAGTGCAGTCAACAGCAAAAGTAGATGATCAAAATCAGAAATTCAAAATACTAATGAACGGAGTTCGCGTCAGAACTGTGTGGCGTCGAAGTACTACTACTTACAATACTTACTACGTAGAATACTTTTGAATCACTTCGACGCCACACAGTTCTGACGCGAACTCCGTTCATTAGTATTGAATTTCTGATTTTCATCATCTACTTTTGCTGTTGTCTGTACCAACCTATCAACAACATCACATATGACAATGCGTAAGAAATAACTGAGACAGTTAAGTAACCCGATGACCCATTTAAGGCTTTCACCCAATCAATGGAGGATAGCTAGAATTATTGACAAAGAACGTTTTGAAGTTCAACCAAAAAACTAACAAAAAAAATTACTGTCATCCCGCGCGTAGCGTAGATACAAGAGGAGGGTCTTACCTATGAACTTATACAGACTACAGACGTCGGGGACTACCCCACGCACCTTATCATATTACGTTAATGTTATTACGACAGTGTGCAAACGAACTTACGTTACCAGTCTACTTGCTTGTGAATCAATCTTTCGAAGACGCAGCGTTCCCGGACTTTCTAAAGAAAGCATCAAACCTACTTATCTACAAAAAAAAACTTCAAAACGGATCCAAGCAATTACCGTCCAATATTCTGCCAACTGCGTCAAAAGTTTTTGAGAAAGCAATGTGCAATCGTGTCTACTCTTTCTGCGAAAAATACAAAATATTTAACGAATGCCAAAACGGTTTTCGCAGAAACAGATCCACTGTTTTAGCAATTTTTAAATAAATACTGGAAGCGTTAAAAATGTAATAAATGACAAAAAATACGCCGTAGGTTTATTATTAGATATGTCAAAAGCTTACGATAAAGTGCAATATTTATTTATTATTTATTTATTTATTCAATATGATATTCTATTAAATAAATTACAAGGTATAGGGATCCGCGGTAAGACTCACGAATGGTTTAAATCCTATTTAACAAATAGAGAACCCCAGGTCGATTTTTTTTTTAATTCCTGGGTCTTATAATAGATAGCCAGCCTAACTGGAAGAATCATATTGAAACATTATGTAAGAAAATAAGTTGTTCATCCTATGCCTTGTATAAACTTGCCCCAACCGTTAACACGGATGCACTACTCACAGCCTATCATGGTCTTGTTGCATCTGTGTTAAGATACGGCATCATATTTTGGGGTAACTCTACTAATAGAGAAGTCGCGTTTAAGGCGCAAAAGCGCTGTATAAGATCTATGTTTGGGCTTCAGATAACGGACAGTTGTGTACCATATTTCAGAAAGCACAAAATTCTGACGCTACCAGCCTTGTATATATATGAAGCAGCCTTATTTGTAAGATTAAACCCAAAGTTGTTTCCTTACCTATCTGATACTGTACAATGTAACAGGCGAAATGACATGCTATGCGGACGCAGAGCCAAGTCAGCTCTCATGCAGAAAAGCATATTCTGCAGAGCCCCGCAAATTTATAATAAAATAAAAAAAACAATTAGAGAGTTAGATTTGGTTGGATTTAAGAAGCAATTTAAAGAATTTTTATGTAATAAATGCTACTATAATTTAAATGACTACTTAAATGACACTTTGACATAGTAATGTAATTCAATTATTAATCCTATTATTTTATTTCTGACTGACATCCCTAATTTGACCTTTTACTATTAATAAAATGTATCAACTTATTTAACATTTGGACGCCCATGTGGTAGAATATTGAAGAGATTTTTTGTGTAAAGTATAATGTATTTTCATATGAATAATAATATTAACGATAAAATAGATTTTTAACTGTTAAATATTGTACGCCCTGTGGGTATGTTACAGCGATCTTTATATAACTATGATAATAACTTTCCACCTGTGACAAACAAATAAATGAATTTGAATTTGAATTTTGAATTTGAAATAGAATTTTATAATGAAAATACCAAAGATATGCAAAATATTCGATCTGACAGTAAAACAATTAACGCCTCTATTCCCCATGGGAGTGTATAATTGGATGCCTCCTATTTCTTATTTATTTAAACGACCTTCCAAAAACCATAGAAGGGCCATGCGTCTTGTTTGCTGACGATATTTCGCTTCTAACTTCATGCCGGAACAATGTAGGCTTGAGCGAGGACCTAACCTAAAGTAAAAAAAAGTAAAATGTAACCGCCACATTAAATAAATCAATAACTGGATGACTGACCATAACCTTGAAATAAATTTCTTTAAATCTAAATTAATGCCCTTCCACCCCCGTCAAAAAGCCCCACTAGACATAAACTTCAGCTACAACGGCAAAACAATAGAAGTCGTTCAAGAATTCACTTTACTTGGTCTGTCTATAGACACAAACATAAATTGGAAATCACACATTATAAAGATAAAATCAAAACTATCCAAATTTGCATACGCCCTTCGCGAAGTCAAAAACACCACTAACCTTAAAACTGCACTTGTTACCTAATATGCCTACGCACATACGTGGCTCAGTTACGGTGTGATATTGTGGGGGAACAGCACGGATGCGCCTACACTTTTCACATTGAAAAAAAAACTTATAAAAATCCTAGTAAATATAGAAGACACCGACACGCGACAGTTGCAAACCTCATTTCCAAGAACATAGAATTCTTACCCTCCCCTGCTTAAACATCCTAGAAATATGAAAATTCGTTCGAAATTACCCACATTTTTACACATTTAGAGAAAATATACTGTCAAAATATACATTGCGCCATAAAAATAGGTTAAATTTACCAAGCTCTACTCAACAAGTAGGTACACTGGTCATGTCAATTAAAATATATAATAAATTACCAGAAATAATTAAAAAAGAACAAACATTTAATACATTTACATAAATAAATTAAAACAATTTCTATTATTATTATTATTTATTCATCAATCAAGTAACATAGACTCATACAATTATTAGGCATACAATGTCAAAAGCAATAATTACACTTTAAAAAAAAATAAACTAATAGAAAATAGAAAAATTAAATAAAATAAATAAAAATTAAATTAAATTAAGTAAATCACATTGCAAGGTCATAAAATAAATAAAAAACAAAATTATATAAATGATATTATAATATGTATCAATGAATATTTAAATGACAATGTTTTTATAAAATAATTATAATATTTATTATAATAAAGTAGTAGTTTTTTTAGTAGTCAAACAAAAGCCCTCTTCCTCTCTCCTTGGTTCACAATGATCATATTCTGTAAAATCTACCACCTAAGTTCACATGTGGAAGCAATAAATATATTGAGTATATACTAAAACCTTCCTGAAAGTAAATGTAGATCACCTTATTGAAAGAAACTTTAAAATTGGTTCACTAGTTTTTGAGAAAATCGCGGACATACAAATTAACATGCATACATAGTATACGGGTCGAATACAGAACCTCCTTTTTTGAAGTTGGTTAAAAAGGTCGTTTACTCCGTGGTGCGAGGTGCAGCAATAGAAGCATCTTAACTATCAACGAATACAGATGAGGAGGACCAGTTAGAGTCACCTCATCAAAGTCGTAGTGTACCACACCAGACACACCAGCTACATACATTATGGTACGCAATAAAGAATTGGGAATTGAGAATTGAATTGACGGTGCGACGCGATTCTGGTAGAACAAATGGAGTATTCACGAAGTTTTCATAGAAATTGTTCTTCTAGTGTCGCGTCGCGCCTGACTGCGAGAGCCATCATTGATTGCTGAGTGATTTAAAAATGGTCTATCAATTTAGTAGGTATGTTATTGATTCAACTCGACGAAACGGATCTCAAAATCACTAGGTTGCAGCGGGATTGTCCGAAAGGGTTATTGGTATCCCGGAACATAAAGGGCTAAGGAAGGAACACGGGTGGGTTTTAGTCAGTAAGAGTCTGACACTCCCTTCCGCTCCACCCAGAGCGGGAGGGGGTCATTTGATGATTTACCACCATCAAAAAAAAATCACTGGGTTTACCTACATTTATTTACACGAGTATATTCAAGTCAAAATCATGCTAAATGTGAAGTGTATGCTTACGTGACGATCCATAGTGTGTCACCTTTCAAACTCAAGTTTCATGTTGACGTTAGTTTTCCGCCATCGTATCGAGTTCCGCGCGCCCCAATCACGATATGTTTGGGTCCAAAGCTAATATTTGACTTGATCTACATCCGCCAATGGATCGCTTTGGAGACAAACATGGCGTATTTATACTCACGACCAATCAAAACAAACAGCTCATAGTTCTAAGTCAATGTCTACCTAACGAAGATCAAAATGGCCCCACCATTTCAGGCTCAATTTATTGTGGTGGTAATATCGAAGTATGTACAAGCAAAATATTTATTTTAATTTAAGGAATCAGTCGTTGGGTAGGTACTCCACTCTTAAGTAAATTTTTATTTATTTATTTATTTATCACAAACACTGCTACCATTACAGGAAGTTCCTAATGCGGTAGCGTGGTACTTACTACAGACTATATTAAATAACTAGCTTAAATAACATAACACATATAAAATTATTTTTGTGAATTCATTCAGAGAGCATGAAAATAAATCGATCCTGTCAGCCGTGTCATTCAGTGCGTGTAAGGCGCGCGTCAGTGGCGCTTTGCTGAGCAAGTTAGTTCGTGCATGTGGCACTGCTAGTAACCGTGGCTTCCGGCGCCGCGATACGTAATTATCAGGCACATTCAGACGAATCTCCTTCAAAACACCGGAATTATATGTCTTACCACGTAATAATTTAAAAACATATGTGGTTACAGCTAAGTCCCTCCTTGTCTCGAGTTTGTTGTACCCGACCATACCGATAACGAATAAGGTTGGGTACATCAACGGATAGAAGGGATAGACACCGTATAGTTTCAAGTACAAAAATCTGGTGAATTTGTTTTGTATGCGCTCCAACATGAGACTATATTTAGTCTCATGCGGAGCCCATATGACAGCATTATACTCTAGCTGAGTTCTTATGAGCGCATTATACAATGCTGCAACTGCTTTTATATTTGTATACCCCGATGCCCGTCGAAGAACGAAACCCAGACTTCTGTATGATTTCTTACACACGTTTACAATATGGTCTCGAAATGTTAACTCGGTGTTCAGGTGCACACCCAGGTCGCGTACCTTTTCTACCCGCTCAATTGATGTGCCCTCAATCTTGTACTCGTGATGATGTGGTTCTCTCATTCTGCTAAAAGTTATGACTGAGCATTTTTTTACGTTAAACTGCAGTTTATTTTTCCTACTCCATTCTGCTACATATAATCTATATCTTGCTGCAATCGTGCACAGTCACTTTTATCTTTAATGGCCATGAGCAGCTTGAGATCATCCGCGAATAATAGACAAGTGGCAGTCCTGACAGCTTCAGGCAGGTCATTTATCATAATAATAAAGCTCAGCGGACCCACATTACTGCCCTGGCTTACTCCTGATCTTGTATAATAAGGCTCAGATTTACAACCGGCATATTCTACAAACTGTCGTCGATCTCTCATGTAGTTAGCAAAGAACTGAAGCAATGCAGGAGTACATCCGACTGCTGCCAGCTTTTCTAATAATATGTCATTACAAATCAAAAGCTTTTTTGAAGTCAAAGTAGGCAGCGTCGACTTGCACTCCAGCATCAACATTTGGAACCACGTACGTCATAAAGTTCAGTAAATTGCTGGTTGTGCTACACTCAATGCACTCATGTAGTGTCATATTCATGTAAGTAGGCATTTGAATATGTTCTGTTATGCACATAACAACCGAATGGCGGGTAATCTTGATGTTACATAAGTGAATAGCGCAATGTATTCACGCTGAGTCCGGGTCGATACCGCGCCGCGCCGCTGCATGCGCCCGCGCAGATGACGCCGATAGCTACACAAGTATTAAAGGACAACACAAACTGGAACGCAGCCTGTCGCTACATCTTAAAAAACCGGCCAAGTGCGTGTCGGGCCACGCACAGTGTAGGGTTCCGTAGTAGCCCGTTATCACAATATAGTATGATTCTGTTGTTCTTTATTCTGAATATAAGTAATGGTAAAGATATTAGTAGTTAATTATATAACAACAAGCATCTAAACATTTTCATTAATCTTGCAATTTTTCATTGATATGACATTATTATTATTAATCGCTATTTTTTATATAAATTATTATTATTATTTAATTTTATTAATTGCATTGTAATCCAAATTTAAATTATGAAATTATTATTAGTATTTTTATGTTATTGCTAATTACTTTAATGTGTACTATGCAGTACACATTAAAGTAACTAGCAAGTAGCTTCAAGTATAACCAAGATGTAAAATGTAAATATTCTTGCAAATAAATATATCATTCATCATTCATTCATTCTAATTCATCTTAGTCACTTTAAAGGATTAATGCTAAGGATTTTGTATTTGGTACAAAATTATCCAACACTCAAGTTCAACGATTATTACTGCTAAACTAACAAAGTTATCTTAACCGCTATAGTTTTCCTTTATAGTTCATGAAATCCACTATCATCTTGAATTTTTCCAGATTTTTCAAGCGCAGTTTAGAGGGGGCGGGGACGCCTACGCCTACTGGAACAAAAATTTGCAATTTAAAGTTTAATATTTCGTAAATGGACCATTAAATTGAAAAATAATTTTAGCAACCCCCAAGTCATTTTAAAAGACCTATTCAACGATATTCCACACGATGGGGTAGACGACGAAAAAAATATTCATGCCCACTTCACAATTAGGGGAACTACCCTAAAAAAAATATTTTCCAAAATTTTATTTTACCACTTTGTCGGCGTAATTGATATACACACTTCTACAAAATTACAGCTTTCTAGTACTAACGGTTTCTTAGCAAAACCTCGGACAGACAGACAGATACACGGACATGAAACTACAGTGTGAGTCTTCATAATGTGCACATAACGAAATGAGGGAGCTTAATTTTATCGACGGAAAAATATTTGAAAAAATAAAAAAAATATTTAAAAGGATCTTTACCTGCTAAAGTAAGCAATGATTGCAAGGCCTTTCTTTAACAGTCGATAGGAAATGTTGTGATTGAGTTATAAACATGGTATTTTTACGTTTAGAAATCTGATACGATGGAGAATAATTTAAAGTAATCAAAAAGGGTAGGTAATCGGGGCTTTTATTGAGTAATTTTACAATAGGCTATTTGACAATGTAAAAAAAAGTAATTTAAAAAAATTAAACCGACTTCAAAAAGAAATTAACTCAAAATTATGAAATAACTTTAATTTCGGAAGTCGGTGTCTTGGGATCTGTATTTTAGTTTTATGCCACCGACTTCCGAAATTAAAGTTATTTCATAATTTTGAGTTAATTTCTTTTTGAAGTCGGTTTAATTTTTTTAAATTACTTTTTATTTCGTAATTTTTAGTTTTTGCACTAGTATTTGACCAAGGTTTTGAGATGTTTTCCCTTTGACACTACACCCGTAGCTCTTATCAATAAGCCAGGCCGTCACACTTACACGTATTAGTCCATATCTTGAAAATTACTGAATCGATCTTGATGAAACTTGCACTGTTCCCTAAGTTGAAGAAAATGTAAGCCAATAAAAAAAAATGGCCACGATCCGATTAATAGTTCCGGAGATATGCGTGGACAAACATACATACATACATACATACATACATACATACATACATACGTCTATGAAATTTTGTATATTTGTTTGGAAGCCCTAATAGATCATCACATGTGAATATAATGCAAATCCAATAATATTACATACATACGTATCGAATTGATAACCTCCTTTTTTTGAAGTCGGTAAAAATAAGGTCATAATTATTGACACTCGTATAGATTATCGCTTTTAAAATCGATTTGCATTCATTTTACTACAAAACAATGTATTATTTATTAAAAAAATCCCGAAAAAACTTCATCTTTTTAAATCTGGCGCCACGTAATCGAAAACGGTCTGGATTGGCTGAACTTATGATGACGTCATGATATAGTCAATTTCTGTCTATCGTTGACAGAACAGATGACTTTTGTCTAGTATCTCGACCGTTTCAACGTTTGTTTACGTGTATTGTGACGTCACGACGCCATATTGTTAAAGATAGCGTTTTGGCGGCTTATTTAAACAGTACATTTTTATTTACTATTTTCTAAAAGAAATACATTATGCAATTTGAAGTAATAGGTTTTTGTGGGCTCGTTAGACAAAATTAAATAATCTGAGATGTTTATCAGAAACCAGTCAAATAGCCTATTATTGTAAAAATGTATGAAAAAATATCAGATTATTGTTAAAAAAAAAACCGGCCAAGTGCGTGTCGGGCCACGCACAGTGGTTAGGGTTCCGTAGTAGACCGTTATGTTATATTTTGTTTTTCAATGCAAGTCTTTACCCGTCATAAACAAGTAACTACTTCATCTTAGTCACTATATAGAATTAATTATTAATTCATTTATTTCAGATAACAATAATCCATATACATTAAATTAAAATCAATTGGCACATAAACACTGACATTACACAAAATTAAATTAAAATCAATTTACAAAATATTTGAGAAAAATTGAGAGTACTTAGTAAAAAATATTAATCAATGTGTCAGTGAGCGCCCAAAATAATGCGCATCCATTTGTTTTGGATAGGGCAATCCGCACGCGATACAATCATCTGCAGAATGCCATTGCTACTGCCTCTCACACGCTGTGACAATGAAGCTACCTTTTTGCGCACAATCGCATGGAAGCCGTCCGTTCGCGCCTCCGCAAACATTCCGGACGCACTACAATAGCGAGGCAATCGCATCAGCATCCTGAAAATGTTGTTATATTGGACACGCAGAGCATTAGCAGCCCGATGAGTGTAGTTTATCCACAAACTGCTCGAGTAAAAGGACTGGCAATATGCCTTAAAAAGAGTTATCTTTACTTCCCTCGAGCAGCGAGCAAACCTACGCGCAACCATGTTCCCCCTGACTGCTAATGCTCTGCGCTCCCTCTCAATGTCAGCGTCATCCTGCAAATCGTCTGTCACAATGTGCCCCAGATATCTGAAACTGCTCACCACTGCCAGAGCCGCACCATTAATCATAATAGGCGGAACATGAAGTGGACCCCGTTTTCCACTCTTAAAAACGAGAACCTCACTCTTTTTACAGTTATATTTCAGTCCATGCTCCGCCGCGTATGCCTCACAGATCGCCACAAGTTTACGAACTGCGCCCACCGATGGGCCCAGCAGTACCATGTCGTCTGCATAACTGATGTTATTGACGCTAACACCATCCACGAAACAACCCACATGAGTACTGCTGAGCTCACAGATGAGGTCATTAACGTATAGATTGAACAACAGAGGAGAAGTAATGCCCCCCTGCCTCACACCACACTCCAGGCCATACTCCTTGGAGAGAGCCCCCGCCCATCGAACCTGGTTTCGCTGGCACCGATACCAATGCCTTAACACCGAGACAACCTCCGCCGGCACACCAGCGCTCTCCAGCTTCATCCACAGTCTATCGTACAAAACAGTATTGAATGTTGCGGATAACTCGACTTACCTCTATGAAGTAGTGAAGTCGATTTCCGTAGCAGCAGAGTTTTACGAAGTATAGATGATAATTAAACCTAACGAACAGTTTACTCTATTGAAACGAATAGACGATCTATTTAGCCCTAACGCGTATCTTTATCTTTATTTATAGGTATTTAGCACTATTTAATATTTAATTTTATTATATCACACAACACATCCTTTTGTTTTAACACACGACACAAGACCGAGTATTTGTTTTTTTCTTTATGTCACATAGCATTTCAAATATTCATTCTCTAAAGAGTTCCTAACCTACACTTAATGCTATGCAACCTCTAACACTTTCCCTCATTAATTAAGTGTATGGCACTGTATCCCCAGGGCATCTCGGATTATAGAGAGTCTTGGCCTAGGAACTGCCTTGGTCATAATATCTGCCAATTGAGTAGCAGTGCCAGTCTTTTGTACATCCACAAGTCCGTCTTGTACAGTTTCTCTTACAAAGAAATGTCTTACTCGAATGTGTTTGGTCCGCTTATGGAACTCTGGATTGTAGGCAAGACGTATGGCGGCTTCATTGTCTACTTTTAATGTAGGTACTCCGTCCACGTTAGTAAGCGAGCTGAATACTCTCTGGAGCCACATAAGTTCACGAGCGCCTTCGCTTGCTGCTACTATTTCAGCTTCGGTAGTAGAAATCGCGACTGAAGATTGTCGTTGGCTTAGCCATGATACTGTTCCCCCAGCAAAGAGACATGCAACTCCTGTTGTAGAGCGTCCTGTTTGCTGATCTCCTCCATGATCCGCATCACTATAGCCTTGTATTACGTTGGAATCATGTCCTGCTTTATACTTTATGCCAAAAGAACAAGTCCCTTTTATGTAGCGCATTATCCGCTTAACACGTAGCCAATCTTCATATGTCGGGTTTTCCAGATTTCTTGAAACTAATCCAACTGCATACGCTATATCAGGTCGCGTCCCTGTCATTAAGTACGCTAAAGCACCTACTGCCTCTCTGTATGGAAACTTCTCTTCCTCCTTGTTAACTTTCCCTGCTTGAGAAGTCGTTTCTATTGGCGTTGAAACTGGATTACATTCTGACATATTAAAACGTTCCAATATCTTTTTAGCGTACGACTCTTGTTTGATTGTAACGGAGCCATCTTTCGACTGTGCTATCTCAAGTCCAAGGTAATAAGACGCTGGCTTGCTTGTGATCTTCAGAGTATCCCCTAATTCTTTAAGAAATTGGTTTGCCAAATCTTTATCTGTAGTGGCTACAAGCCCATCATCTACATACAGAGTTATCAAGATTTTCTTGTCACCTATTATCTTCGTGAATAGGCAACAATCAGCTTCATTTTTCTGAAAACCTTTTTCTAATAAAGTCTCCTCAAAGCATGAGTTCCAGCATCTGGGAGCCTGCTTGAGTCCGTATAAACTCCTTTTAAGCCGACATACATTTGTAGTTCCATCATTGAATCCAACCGGCTGCTGCATATAAATTTCTTCCTTTAGCTTGCCGTTGAGGAATGCTGTCGAAACATCAAACTGCGTCAAATATAATTTTTCTTTGGCTGCGACACTTAATAAAGCTCTGATGGTGGCCATTCTAGCAACTGGACTATAAGTCTGTTCGTAATCGATTCCTTTCCGTTGCTTGAAACCTTTTACTACGAGCCTAGCCTTATATTTGTCGATACTGTTGTCTGGGTTTCTCTTGATACTAAAGACCCACTTGCAAGGGAGTGCCTTTCTATCTTTAGGTAGCTTACAGAGTGTCCATACGTCATTTTGCTTAAGAGAGTTCATTTCACTCGTCATTGCCTTGACCCACTCTGCACTGTCATCCCTTTCCACAGCTTCTTTATATGTCTCGGGAAAATATTCTGTGCCTACGAAACACACGTAGTCTTCGAACTTCTTAGGACGTGAGAGGCAAGTTCGATCGCGTAAGTTGTATCGAGATCTCGCGTCTAACAACGGTGGTTCGACTATCTCTAAATCCTTGTCAGCGTCAACGAACTCTTCGTTAGCACTCTCATCCTCTCTGGTTTCGTTGCTATCTCCCATAATTTCAACATGTACATGATCATCATTTTCTCTATCTCCCTCTAGAGCATGTTCATGATTTGTTTCCTGCTGCTCTACAGCGCTTTCAGGCACAGCTTCTTGCGTAAACGTTTGGTTATCACCTTCTGAACTTGAAGATGTAGGAATTCCTGTACAAATTCGGAACTCGACGTCAGTTTGGAAGGTTATGTCCCTCGACCTTTGCGTCTTGTTTCCGTCCCATATACGATAACCATCATCGTTTTCATAGCCTATAAGCTTGCCTTTTATTGCCTTTTTGTTGAGCTTTTTCCGTTTTTGTTTTGGAACGTGAGCAAAGCATTCACTTCCGATAACTCTCAAGTGACTTATCTTAGGTTTTTTCCCATGCCAGAGCTCATAAGGTACCTTACCCTCAACTCTCGATGGACCCGTCCTGTTAAGTACATATGCGGCAGTGTTGACAAGTTCTGCCCAATGCACTTGCGGTAGCTCTCCTCTTGCATGTATCATAGATCTCGCAGCTTCAACTAAGGTACGGTTTTCGCGTTCACTACATCCGTTCTGCTCAGGAGTGTAAGACATTGTCAGCCGTTGTTGAATGCCATATTTCTGTAAAATATCTCGTACTTGTCTGTTGTTGAACTCACCTCCGTTATCGCTAAGAATAGTCTTGATTTTATATCCAGCGGTCTTGGCTTCTTGCAGCATTTGAAGAAGTTTATTCTTAACTTCAAACTTGTTCCTGATGAAGTAGACCATTCGGTAACCGGAGTAGTCATCCTTAAAGAGTACGTAATATTTGTATTTTGAGATGCTATCTACGAAGGGACCGCAAACATCAGTGTGAATCAGTTCTCCTACAGCTGTTGCTCTTTCCCTTTTTCCAAACGGTTTCCTGTGTGACTTCCCATAAATACAGCCTTCACATTTGATGTTGTCAGGACTCAACTGTACTCCAAGCTCTCTCTTTACGAGGCGGATCACATGTTTCTTATCCTGATGTGCAAATCGTTCATGATATAGCTGTAGCATATTAGAGCCAGTCACAGCGTTGACCTCTATGGTCATAGGTTTATTTGGCATGACCGTCTTCATGTTCAACCTATATAGTCCTCCAAATTGGACTCTATTTCCAACAACTCTAGTTGTGCCTCCAATATCTAGCTTGCACTCTCTAGTCGTGGAACTGAAGATGCTGTTCTGCATCCTGTCTTGTGCTGCAAGCGGTGAGAAGAGGTTCTTTGTTAGTGATGGTACTAACCACACATCGTTAAGTGTTATTCGCTCCCTCTTGCCACTGACATTTGATTCCACTTCAACGGTGCCTTTCCCTATCGCGGGTATGACGCTGCCGTCCGCAGTCGATACGGTATGGTCTGAATCAAATTCGTGAAACTCTTGGAAATAAACTCTCCTTACTGCAATGTGAGTTGTAGCTCCGTTGTCAACGTACCAGCTTTCCCTGTCTTGAGGTTGTCCAGTGGAACAGGCATTCACTAATAGAGAAATGTGTTGCACTTGCTTTGACGTTGAACCAGCTACTGATGTGCCTGGAGTGGGTTTGGGTGGCCTTCCATCCTTTATCCACTTCTTGCACTTCCGAACTTTGTGTCCTTTACCGGAACAGTAGTTACAGATGAGCTCTTTCTCATTGCTTTGCTTGTTCTTGTGTTCTGTGCGTGTTGCGGATAAAGCCTCTTGCTTAATGTGCTCTTTATTACCGAGCGCTCTTTCAAATGCGCACAAGTGACTCGTTAAATTGTCCACTGTCCGTTCACTTTGGTTCAGTAATAACCAGCTCGATTTGAAAGAAAAATATTTTTCATCCAGGCTGTCTAGGATTTTGCAAATTAGAAATAATTCTGGCAGCTTGACAATGACATCTTTCTTTGTGATTTCTGCATTTAAATTAGTCCAGATGTTTTTCAGTTTTGACATGTGGGTAGATACGTCATCCTCACTGTGACGTTGAAAACTGAAGAATTCTGCACACAAATTGTATGCCCTATCATCTGACTGTCCATCAAATAATCTGTGTAGCTCCTGCCATACTTCTTTAGCCGTTTCAAATCGCATTACTTTCTTCAGTGTATTCTCGGACATATTAGTGGTTAATATGAGCAGAGCGCTGCATTCAGTCTTCCTATATTTCGCCATTGCCAAATTATAGGTGCCGACTTCAGCGTCACCAGCTCCTTGGGCGGGGGTAACGGGCTTTTCGAGGGTTCCTTCGGCTGCTTCCATTGCACCGTCTACACCTCGTAGCATAATCGAAATTTTGTATTTCCATGTTGCCCAATTGTCTTTCCCCTCTAGATTGCCTATTTGCAATTTTGAAGTAAAACTTTCCATTTCGGCAAATTTCTTCTTTTTACTTTCCTGGGCCCGTAACCTGTTGCGGATAACTCGACTTACCTCTATGAAGTAGTGAAGTCGATTTCCGTAGCAGCAGAGTTTTACGAAGTATAGATGATAATTAAACCTAACGAACAGTTTACTCTATTGAAACTAATAGACGATCTATTTAGCCCTAACGCGTATCTTTATCTTTATTTATAGGTATTTAGCACTATTTAATATTTAATTTTATTATGTCACACAACACATCCTTTTGTTTTAACACACGACACAAGACCGAGTATTTGTTTTTTTTCTTTATGTCACATAGCATTTCAAATATTCATTCTCTAAAGAGTTCCTAACCTACACTTAATGCTATGCAACCTCTAACATCGAAGGCTCTCGATAAATCTAGAAAGCACGCGTATACCGGCGTATTCCTCTCAGTGTAGTACCCGACAGCCCGCTTAACACACAAGATAGCACTTTCCGTAGAAAGTCCACCTCTAAAGCCGAATTGGGCATCGTGTAAAATATAGAATTAATGCTAAGGATTTTGTATTTGGTACAAAATTATCCAACACCCAAGTTCAACGACTATTACTGCTAAACTAATAAAGTTATCTTAATTCCTATAGTTTTCCTTTAAAGTTCATGAAATGCACTATCATCTTGAATTTTTACAGATTTTTCAAGCCCGCAGTTTAGTTTTTATAGGGGGGGGACGCCCTACTGGAACAAAAATGTTCACTTTAAAGTTTAATATTTCGTAAATGGAGCATTAAATCGAAAAATATCTTTAGCAACCCTCAAGTCATTTTAGAAGACCTATTCAACGATACCCGACACGATGGGGTAGACGACGAAAAAAATATTCATTTCCACTTCACATGTAGGGGAGCTACCCTAAAAAAAAATATTTTCCAAAATTTTATTCTACCACTTTGTCGGCGTAATTGATATACACACTCCGGCAAAAATTACAGCTTTCTAGTACTAACGGTCTCTTAGCAAAACCTCGGACAGACAGACGGACATGACGAAACTATAAGGGTTCCTTGTAGGTACTACGGAATCCTAAAAAACCATAATTCTCAATTGAGGGCGATTGTTTACACAGAGGTCACAGCAGCAAACAAGAATTTTAAAAATGCTACAAAATTATTATTTTTTTTAGATTTTTTTAAATATTTTTTCCGTCGATAAAATTAAGCTTAGTTTCCCTCATTTCGATATGTGCACATTATGAAGACTCACACTGTATAAGGGTTCCTTGAACTACGGAACCCTAAAAACGAAACGGAAAAACGTGGAAGTGATAATTTCAACAAACAATTTTTTACGAATAGCATCAATAGATCAGCAAACGGCAAATAAGTATTTAGCCGACTTCTAGCCTAGGTATGCAAATAAGTATTGAGCCGACTTCTAGCCTAGGTATGCAAATAAGTATTGAGCCGACTTCTAGCCTAGGTATGCAAATAAGTATTGAGCCGACTTCTAGCCTAGGTATGCAAATAAGTATTGAGCCGATTTCTAGCCTAGGTATGCAAATAAGTATTGAGCTGACTTCTAGCCTAGGTATGCAAATATAAGTATTGAGCCGACTTCTAGCCTAGGTATGCAAATATAAGTATTGAGCCGACTTCTAGCCTAGGTATGCAAATAAGTATTGAGCCGACTTCTAGCCTAGGTATGCAAATATAAGTATTGAGCCGACTTCTAGCCTAGGTATGCAAATAAGTATTGAGCTGACTTCTAGCCTAGGTATGCAAATAAGTATTGAGCTGACTTCTAGCCTAGGTATATGCAAATATAAGTATTGAGCTGACTTCTAGCCTAGGTATGCAAATATAAGTATTGAGCCGACTTCTAGCCTAGGTATGCAAATATAAGTATTGAGCCAACTTCTAGCCTAGGTATGCAAATATAAGTATTGAGCCGACTTCTAGCCTAGGTATGCAAATAATTTACTTGCGAGATCTGTTATGCGATTGATACACTTGTTGGTTAAAACAACAACAGTTCAACTCGAATGGTCAGTGTAAATTGTTAGTGTATGTCAGCCTTAACCTTGCAGCTCCACGAGCAGCAATGTGTAGGTAATCACGTGCGCTTGCGCCGCTGCTCTAATGTGAGGCTCGCGCTCGGGAGTAGTCGGAGTTCGAGACCAGAACACGAGGTGATACGAGGATAACATAGTAATAATATTTCTGTGAAGTCAACGTCGAAAACAAAACAACTGCTAGGGGCATATTATTTTTAGTTGAAGAGTGATGTTCTAAAGAAAATCCTTTTTGTCGCTCCAGAAGACCAGGACCACTCATCAATGCTTCTATTGCTATACAGTAACTCAATTAATATTATTTGAGTATTAGTCGGTAATATATATATGATATTTTTTTTTTTATGTTGTACTAGCTTCCGCCCGCGGCTTCGCCCCCGAGGTATGTCGATAAAAACTATTATATGTCCTTCCCCGGGATGCAATCTATCTCTCTGCCAAATTTTTATCGAAATCCGTTCACTGGTTAAAAGGTAACATATAGACAGACAGACAGAGTTACTATCGAATTTATAATACTCGTATTAGTATGGACAAACATTGAACACTCTCTTCGTCTCTCAATTAATTCTTTTCAGTTTAACCGCATCCGCAGCGAAATCATCCGCAGCGAACTCATCCGCAGCGAACTCAATGAAAGAGAAAACACAAATGTCTCACAACATTATAAAGAAGAGAAAGAGCCGAGCGTTTCATTCAATGAACAACCCATTTAAATCTCTCAGCTCAACACACAGGCACAACAACACTAATAGCTCTTGAGCTTTACATTGAAACAATCACTCTGCCCGCTCAGCCGCACTTCCCAGTGATCCTGTATAATGATGCGGCGCTCTCCTGCGCCATTATGTCTTTGACGTCATTGTCGTGACAAATGCGCCTCACTTGTCATGCTTGTCGCCTGTCACCTGGGCAGCGGCAGCGAGAGGGGGTGGGGCAGGGGGAGACCACAAACAGACGCCCACGCGACCACGCGGCGATGCGCTAGCCTAGCGCATCAATTACTAACACGAAAGTTGCAGACGGTGAGGTATTTAGCGCGATGAGAAACTCTTAGGCGTTTTGCAGATGGAGCAACTATTGCAGCAACTGGCAACTATAGCTGTTTACATACATCTCGGGCTATTTGATTGTAGCAACTGGCAACTTTTAAAGGAAAATTTTAAAAAGTAGATAGTGGCCTCAACTAAAGTTGATCCATCTGCAAAGCGCCTTCCTTACATACGATTTCAGAGACTTCAGACACAAAATATGAAGAAGTAAATACGTACGTTGCTAGCCATCTCAAGTTGATTATTCTGCGAATGATCTACATCGCATTTCGCGTTTCAGTACATCCCGGATGTCATCCTCAGGCGCAGTCCGAGGGCGGGTCGTGGGGGTCATGACCAAAATCATTCAAGCTGTCAAGAGGCTGAATGATTTACTTGTCTTACTAACTTTGTAAGGTATCTTTCTATATGATGGTCAAAAGAAAACAGAACCTATTTCAAGATGTGGTGGTGCTACAATTTTCAGGCTCGCTTCACTTGCTTACTTTCTGTTGATTCTTGAGCTTTTCTTCATAAGTCGACAAAGCAAGTAATTTCTAGTCCTTTTGAAATTATCTAAAGAAAATCGAACCAATGTGCGAGTGTGCAAAATTTTCGAGCTCGCTTCGTTCGCTCTTGCTTTCTATATTCTTGTAGTAGCTTGGGCTTGCCTGCATAAGTCGACAATGTAACTCCTATTTCGGCTTGAAAATACATATATAACAAAACCTAACCAAACCCAGGCGGGTTTTTAAAATTTTCGAGTTCGCTTCGCTTGCTCTTCCCACCCTACGTAATCTATAATCTTTGAAGGGTTAGGCAGGGGTGTACCTTCATATAGTACTTACACCCCCGTTTCGCGAGTTATGTCATATGGGTGAGCCTTCTGCCACCAACCGGGCACAAATCCAGACTCCAGGTTAAACCTAATAACACTTTACCCAACCTAGGAATTGAACCCAGGACCTCGTGCTCAGCAGTAACGCTTGCGACCACTACACCAACGAGGAGATGTACCTCCCTTCAGGACCTCGTGCTCAGCAGTAACGCTTGCGACCACTAGACCAACGAGGAGATGTACCTCCCTTCAGGACCTCGTGCTCAGCAGTAACGCTTGCGACCACTAGACCAACGAGGAGATGTACCTCCCTTCAGGACCTCGTGCTCAGCAGTAACGCTTGCGACCACTAGACCAACGAGGAGATGTACCTCCCTTCAGGACCTCGTGCTCAGCAGTAACGCTTGCGACCACTAGACCAACGAGGAGATGTACCTCCCTTCAGGACCTCGTGCTCAGCAGTAACGCTTGCGACCACTAGACCAACGAGGAGATGTACCTCCCTTCAGGACCTCGTGCTCAGCAGTAACGCTTGCGACCACTAGACCAACGAGGAGATGTACCTCCCTTCAGGACCTCGTGCTCAGCAGTAACGCTTGCGACCACTAGACCAACGAGGAGATGTACCTCCCTTCAGGACCTCGTGCTCAGCAGTAACGCTTGCGACCACTAGACCAACGAGGAGATGTACCTCCCTTCAGGACCTCGTGCTCAGCAGTAACGCTTGCGACCACTAGACCAACGAGGAGATGTACCTCCCTTCAGGACCTCGTGCTCAGCAGTAACGCTTGCGACCACTAGACCAACGAGGAGATGTACCTCCCTTCAGGACCTCGTGCTCAGCAGTAACGCTTGCGACCACTAGACCAACGAGGAGATGTACCTCCCTTATTAATATTCCTCCACACCCATGATGACCCCCCCCCCCCAATATCTTGGGCTGCGATCGCGCCTGGTTATCCTTGAAAGGAACAAGTTTCTATAGCCCTCCTCATGTGCTGAGGACAAGTACCGTGTGGTAGGCAGTTCCTTTATGTCTGTTTTTTTTTTCTTATTTCAGTCTTGCTTTGTTTCATGCAGAACTTCTGCACTATGTTTTCGCCTGTCGTCATGTAGACCTGCAGACAGGGATCACATTCCTAGAAACTGATACCTCCCGCCCAGCACGCGACCGAATTGTAGTCGAAAGTTATCGCCTCTATACCACATTACTTAGCAAATCACTGAAATTCTACACTACGCTAACACGAGCTACGATTTATAAAGAAACTTACACTTACAAACACACGTGACTCTCCACATTTATACTGTGACTTATTTACCGCAGAACCTATAATTTTTTGATCTGTGGCTCTGGCAGTATAACTAGATGTATGTATAGTATAACTAATTGTACAGCGGCGCGCGCTGCCGACACGTCTAATGACTGTAACTCAATGTACATAATAGTGTACAGCGTCAATCGTCACGTACATGATACTGTGTAATGGTATAAAGTCCGCCGCGCCGTAAACTGTTCCCCTGCACCGCGCACGCGCAGTAATGAGCGAGCTTTTATAGTACGGTAGTGGTGCATGTGAGGTAACGTTAATTGATGCCCTGTGCTCAGCGGATACTGCTACCCACGATATGATAACATGCAGATAGAGAGAGAAAAACCAACAAAAATGCTACGAAAGCTAAGCAAACGGCAAAGAAAAGAATTCAAAGTCAGTTGCTGCCTGAGTCTGCAGTTAACTAAGGAATGCTAACTTTGATCATGGGTTAAGGTAAAATGGATGTATAAATCCAGCAAGAGGCCGCACGTACGCCGTGCACTATTTACCCGAACCGCTTCGAGCTACTTTTGACCACCCTGTATCTAACTATTTGTCACGCGAAATCGAATCAAACTTCACATACATAATAAGACTGCTGTAAAGACTGCTGTTGTAAAGACTGCTGTTAGTTCGAATACCAAATTTCATAACTGTAGCAGAAAGTCCATAACTTCGAATCTATTAAAGATTCGAAGTTATGGACTTTTCAAAATAGCTAAAGTGTCACTGACTGACTGACTGACTGACTGATTGACTGACTGACTCACTCACTTAGAGCTAATCAAAATGTTTAGGGACTTCTAGTAGGCCTAGAAACTTGAAATTTGGCACGAAGTTAGACATTAGCATGAAACTAAAGGAAAAATTAAAAAAATGGTCAAGTGTGAGTCTGGCTCGCGAATAGAGGGTTCCGTATTAAATTTTTATTCTAGCCGGCCTAGAAACTTCTAACAGGCCTAGAAACTTGTAATTGGGCACGAAGGTAGACATTAGCATGAAATTAAAGTAAATAATAAAAAAAGTGGTCAAGTGTGAGTTTGGCTTGCGTACAGAGGGTTCCGTATTAAATTTTTACTCTAGCCGGCCTAGAAACTTCTAACCGGCCTAGAAACTTCTAACCGGCCTAGAAACTTCTAACCGACCTAGAAACTTGGAATTGGGCACGAAGCTAGACATTAGCATGAAATTAAAGGAAAAATTAAAAAGAGGTCAAGTGTTAGTTTGGCTCGCATACAGAGGGTCCCGTATTAGATTTTTACTCTAGCCGGCCTAGAAACTTGTTAATGGGCACGAAGCTGGACATAAGCATGAAATTTAAGGAAAAATTAAAAAGAGGTCAAGTGTGAGTTTGGCTCGCATACAGAGGGTCCCGTATGATTTTTTTTTCTAGCTGGAACTAGACATTACCATGAAACTAAAAGAAAAATTTAAAAAGCGGTGTTAATGGGTCGATTGGTACATTAGAAAAGATTCTGTGGGACATTGAGAACAGGACTAAAGTTAAAAAAAGTAATTTAAAAAAATTAAACCGACTTCAAAAAGAAATTAACTCAAAATTATGAAATAACTTTAATTTCGGAAGTCGGTGTCTTGGGATCTGTATTTTAGTTTTATGCCACCGACTTCCGAAATTAAAGTTATTTCATAATTTTGAGTTAATTTCTTTTTGAAGTCGGTTTAATTTTTTTAAATTACTTTTTATTTCGTAATTTTTAGTTTTTGCACTAGAATTTGACCAAGGTTTTGAGATGTTTTCCCTTTGACACTACACCCGTAGCTCGTATCAACAAGCCAGGCCGTCACACTTACACGTATTAGTCCATATCTTGAAAATTACTGAATCGATCTTGATGAAACTTGCACTGTTCCCTAAGTTGAAGTAAATGTAAGCCAATAAAAAAAAAATTGTCACGATCCGATTAATAGTTCCGGAGATATGCGTGGACAAACATACATACATACATACATACATACATACATACATACATACGTCTATAAAATTTTGTATATTTGTTTGGAAGCCCTAATAGATCATCTTATGTGAATATAATGCAATTCCAATAATATTACATACATACGTATCGAATTGATAACCTCCGTTTTTTTGAAGTCGGTAAAAACTTAAAATTAGATTCAGCCATGGTTTAGTTTATGATCTCGAGAGTGTGAAAACTAAATTTGAAGTTTTGAGCCGTGCTTTTGTATTTCGGGAGCAGTTTCCGATATGTTTAGCTTACGCAATCACCATTCATAAGAGTCAAATTTTGAGCTTGGACAATGCTTTAATTGATATTGGTTCTTCTATATTCACTTGTGGTCAAGCCTACGTAGCATTATCTAGGGTAAAAAATTTAAGTGGTGTCCATTTGATAAATATCGATCCTAGCCAGATCAAAGCACAAGAAAGTGCTATTGTTTAGACCGGCAGGGTAATTGCGTAACACACTATCAGTAGTAATGGGTTTCATTTTAACAGTTCGACAACATTCATTGCGTTATTTGAGTTGTTAGGCAGACACATTTTTCGAACATATGGAGCAATGGATTACAAATATGCTTGAAATTATTCAAATTGAGAGTAATAGTGTGTTACGCAGTTAGGGTGCAGATTTAAAAAAACATATGTGTGAAAAAGAATAAGTTAAAAAAAACAGCTGATAGGGAATGGTCTATACCTACCTCCAAACATTGCCGCAGTTCAGACTGCAGCGGGGTCATCATTTAATAAAAAAAAACTTCGTAAAAGAAAAAATAATAAAAAACCACAAATATAAAAAAAAGAAAACCTAGGCTATACATTTAAATCCTACACGTGTATCTACCCACTTGGAAAAAAGAAATGAAATCCCACCAAAAACATAATGTTGAACAAACTGAAAAAAAAAAACACTACAAACTGAAAAAAAAAACACTACAAACTGAAAAATAACTTTAATTTCGGAAGTCGGTGTCTTAGGGATCAGTATTTTAGTTTTTGCCACCGACTTCCGAAATTAAAGTTATTTTTCAGTTTGTAGTGTTTTTTTTTTCAGTTTGTAGTGTTTTTTTTTTTCAGTTTGTAGTGTTTTTTTGGAAGTCGGTTTTTTTTTTGTTAAAAAGTTTTTATTTCTCGCTTTTTAGTGGGTCTATTTATAATTTATCTAAGTTACAATAGCTTAATGTCAACTTGCCCATCGCCTTTTTATAAAATACTAGCTTCTGCCCGCGACTTCGTCCGCGTGAAATTTCTTGTACCCCCACCCCGTCGCGTCGCAACACTTCGTATTCGCTTACCGTTCACTCTGAGTTTTTTCTTTTTGCTCGGCTCCTAAGGGTCATAGCGTGAGCCTATAGCCTTCCTCGATAAATGGACTACCCAACACTAAAAGAATCATTCAAATCGGACCAGTAGTTCCAGAGATTAGCGCGTTCAAACAAACAAACAAACAAACTCTGCAGCTTTATAATATTAGTATAGATAGATTCCTTTTCTCGATGCAGGGACGTTAATTGTTGAGGAGTTTTCCTTTTATTAGTTTTTAGATTAGATGCTGATAATCCTGGCTGCAGCATCAGGCCAGACTTATGTCAACATTGCATTGAACTTAAAATTAGTCCTGTTTAAAATGAGCCCAAACACGACTACGGTGCTGTAATTTCAAGGTTTGTACTTTTTCTGATGCTCCTGGCTTCAGCATCAGGTCTTCGGTGTTCCTCAGTAACAGTACGTTTATCCACACATCGAGCCCTTTTCAATGAGCCTAAACACGATATATCTGCTGTTAGTTGTCGAGGAGTTAGGTACTCTGCAGACTATCCTGACTGCAGCATCAGGTCATGACTTGATGATCATGAGACCAAATGTGGCAAATGCCCTATCAAACATCAAAACAATTTACTAAAACAGTCCTTGCCTGTTCGAGTAACTTCTTACTGTTAAGGAGTTGTACCTTCCATCATCAGCCCAGCTACCTGAGATGGTGACAACCATACACAAATACACAAGATACTTCATAAAATATGCGAAAAACAATAAGTGAGCCTATAAAATTTGAGGGTTGCCCTCGATTTCTCTAAGATCCCATCATCAGATCCTAACTTGGTGACAATGGGACCACCTCAGAACTATCTACTTTCGAACAAAAAAAGAATTTTGAAAATCCGTCGACAATTGGCGGCGTATTCGATGAACAAACATACAAAAAAAAAAAAAAAAAACATACAAACACCCGAACATAGTACCTCCTCCTTTTTGTAAAGTCGGTAAAAAAAGAAGGCCAAGTTCCTTACTTCATGTAGATGTTTGACCAGCAAAAGAGTTGAAATCGAAACCAACGCCAAGTTTTAAACCATTTTCTTTACACCGGCCTTATTTTGCAATTCTGTTGTAAGTAATTTGTGTTTGAAACTTTTTTAGATATCAATACAATAAAAAAAAAACCATTTAAACTTGGCGGGTTTTCGTTATTTTATAGTTATTTTTCATGCATATTATTTTATGGTTTTCTGAAAACCCGCCAAGTTTAAATGTAAATTTTTTATTGTATTGATATCTAAAAAAGTTTCAAACACAAATTACTTACAACAGAATTGCAAAATAAGGCCGGTGTAAAGAAAATGGTTTAAAACTTGGCGTTGGTTTCGATTTCAACTCTTTTGCTGGTCAAACATCTATATGAAGTAAGGAACTTGGCTTTCTTTTTTCAACATTATGTTTTTGGTGGGTTATTTATTACAAGCAGTCTCTATATCAATTTTCAGAACTCTAGCATTAAAATTTGCGGAAGTCTCGTACAAACTTCCATCCCCTAGTTTAAGGGGTTGGAGGGTAAAAGTTCCAAGTTTTAGATTTTTTTTGTTGTTTGTGTACTATTACTAGCTTAGACACCAAATTTCAGCTTTCTAGGACTTCAGGAAGAACCATTATGGATGATCATCAGTGAGTCAGTGACGAAATCGGGGTATTTTAGATATCAATAAAATCTAAAGTATAAAAGCTATGCAATTGAAACTTTATAGGTTTAATAAGTCAACCACTGACATCATATCCCGAAAATTTTGTTTATCTGGTATAATCCAAACCCAAGTTAAGAAGGTTCAAAAATACGACGAAGTGCTTCGAGAAAAGGTAGATAGAAGTTTATTTAAAGATTACAAGAAAAATAAAACGATGTCTGTAAATAGCACACTTGCAGAAATCACCAACATGAGTTACATTAGTTCCACTATCGGTCAAGAGATGGCGCCGACCTAAAACTGCAATATTTCTACACCGCAGTGCGCAGTGTTAAAATTCTCTGACGAATATAGGCCCCGCCGATGAAAATTTAAAAACATATTATTATGATGGTACGGAACCCTCGGTGCGCGAGTCCTACTCGCTCTTGACCGGTTTTTTTTGGAGTGTAACTTCTCCATCTACCTGTGGAGTGTCGTCACGATAATGATTGATGCGCCTCGCTAATGAAGGGATGCCGCGGCTAATCGTTCGTTTGGAACAAATAAACGAATGAATTAAGTGGTCGCCATCTTGGATAACGTCGTCTGTTTGATCGACAGATCGATTTGAGATAGTATCGATACAGCGAGATTATTTCTTTAATTGTTATTACTTGTATAAGCAGCAAAGCATTTAATTGGTTTGTTGCGTGAGGCTGAGAGGAGTGTTGGATCATATCCTGTCTGACTCTTTTGTTCTCTTGATAATAATCTAACAGCCAATCAATCAATTACATCTATCGCAGTCTGCGCATAAACAGTGGCTTGTGTATCCGCGCCACACCTCCATGCCATATCCCTCGATATCCGTGGCGTCATACATAGATATCCGCGCCACACCTCCATGCCATATCCCTCGATATCCGTGGCGTCATACATAGATATCCGCGCCACACCTCCATGCCATATCCCTCGATATCCGTGGCGTCATACATAGATATCCGCACCACACCTCCATGCCATATCCCTCGATATCCGTGGCGTCATACGTAGATATCCGCGCCACACCTCCATGCCATATCCCTCGATATCCGTGGCGTCATACATAGATATCCGCGCCACACCTCCATGCCATATCCCTCGATATCCGTGGCGTCATACAAGTCGCAGGCCTCTCTGCGAGAGGGAGTGAGCTATAATACATCACGCCCTGCGGGTTGCTAGATGTCACATGTCTTCTAATTTTTGGTTCTAGGGCATGCCGGTTTGCTCATGATGTTTTCCTTCACTGTTTCGAAGATGTGTATAGTGCACCGCCGCTAGCGATCCGTTGTTTGCGAGCTCGTCAGCTGCGCCCGCGCATCTTATGCTGTGCTCTGCCGCCGCCGCCGGAACGCACAAACACGCACGCTAACATCAGACACATCGTTGAAACCACTTAAACTATACTAGCGGCCCGTCCCGGCTTCGCACGGGTGGACATGATTTTTTTAATATTTTTACCTTTTATTTATATTTTTTGATGCTGTTCTGATGAGCATAATCAATAATTATGTGGATCGTAACTGAATGCCGATCTATTTACTATGAGCTATTACGCGTCCTAGTTGTTAACGACTGTTGTCTTTCTCTTTGTGCAATAAGTCGCTGCGAGCGTTCGGCGCTAGGTTTCCCGGGCACGCGTTCGCGAGTTCCTAACTCTATTATCAGCGAGGCGCTACGAGCGTTAGGCACTCGATTGTCGTTCGTATAGCTGGAATGATCTGGCATTTTGTTCTGCAAGGCAAAGCGAACATTCTGCGCTAGATTCGTTTGCCCGTGCTTGCGAGTTTCTGGCTCTATTTTCTGCAAGTCGCTGCGAGCGTTCAGCACTCGATTGTCGTTCGTGTAGTTGTGATGATCGGGCATTTTGTGCTGAAAGACGAAGCGAACGTTCGGTGCTAGATTCCCTCGCTCGTGCTTGTGACATTCTGTCACTATTTTGAGCAAGGCGTTGCGAACGTTCGGCGCTAGATTCCCTTGTACGTGCTCGTGACATTCTGTCACTATTTTAAACAATATCGTTGCGAACGTTCGGTGCTAGATTCCCTTGTACGTGCTCGTGAGATTCGTTCACTATTTTCAGCAAGGCGTTGTGAACGTTCGGCGCTAGATTCTGTGGCCCGCGATTACGACGCATACGCTCTCTGATTGGCGAGACGATCTGAATTTTCAGAAGATGATTCTCCAATACATCATATTTTTGCTAATCTCGCTTGGGAGCAACTTTTAGATAGTTGAGACCTTTTTTCCTAGGCATATAAAATCAAATCATATCATTTTATTTCACACCCATAGACAATTTAACCGGATTACATATTGTTGACTTTTTTTAAATCAGATAAAATAAGAATAGGTACTTAGAACTTTTGATAAATACTTACTATTGAAAAAGTGAGAGAATACTATAAAAAATAAACAGTAAAGCGTGAATAAACAATTTTTAATTATTTCTGAGAAGAACTTTTTAAATTGGAAAAAAAAATAGTCAAAAAAATGTTCAATGTCGGTTACGTCCGCTGCGTAGGGACCTATTTCATAGATGTGTTTATTTTTTCTATTTCTATGACTTATTAAATTCGTAATATCTACCTATTGAATGGAATAGCCAATTTGAACAATTCAAAAATTAATATACATGAATTGAGACAGTCTTAAAAACAATATGATTTATTTGGATAAGGATTTAAACAGAAGTATGACTAACATAGTCTAATTTTGGTCGGTATTTCTATCAACTTTTAAAATGTAAAAAGTGGTTATTGTGACATAACGATAATAGTTGGACATATAGTATCGTTGTAGTTATTGATATGTTCTTTAATATTGGAGAATATACTTTTGTTCTATCATCAATAGTTTCCGCAGCGCATGCGACGAAAGATGTTTTATGGCATTTTTTACACCTTGTCTAGTAGTTTTTAAGTTTATTCATTACAAACATACACACAAAAATACAAATCTTTCCTCTTTATAATATTAGTGTAGATAGATGTAGATAGTGTAGATACACATTATACTGTGTACATATAGGTTCAGCCAAAAACACTGAACGATATTATCATTTGTTAGCCACCTACCTTGAACCAGCCTTGTTTCCTATAAATATACGTGCATTCCTCAACATCGCCTGACGCGGCAGCTCGCCTCCTGCGCACGCGATTTACGGCCATTATCAAATTACGAGTGACGAGCCCCGCTCATAATTACCTACTGCCATGATACCCGTCATTACGCCTGTAACGCACAATAACTCTACGTCTACGAGGCGCACACGTCTACGCAACGTGTACTTGTCAATGTTGTGACGTGTCCCGCAGGCATCAAACGTGTAATTGACAATGTTGTGACGTGTCCCGCAGGCATCAAACGCTTTCACGAATCAATCTCGGACTGATCGGACTCCACGACTGTACGACTTCCTACGAGTGTGTCCCGAGGCGCGCCACTAACTGCTGCCTGTCGAACATATACGAACTATACACGCACCTGCGTGGAGCTGGATGACGAATCCGTTCGACATGAGCACGTTAAAGTTCAACTAGACGTGGAGAAGTTTCTCTCCTAATAAGGGCGTATAAAGTAAAACACCGCTACGTGCGACGAATGCTGAGAGAAACTGCTGGGAATTGAGACATTGAGGCACATGGGAGGCTGCTTTATGTGATAGGCTGACTGGTCAAGCCACGGGAGGAGGTCAGCGCCGCCTAGATATGGTCACCTACAACTGTGAGCGGATTGCACATGCCTCGCATTGTCAGTTTGTCACGCTCTACAGAAACGTTGTAAAACTCACGTGATCCTGTCATTTATTTCCAAACAACTAGCTAATCTCTCTAGTGATTTTAATATTAGGTACTATTAATGAATGCTAGCTGTAATTTAATCGCTTTCATAATGTGTCCTGCATCACCAGCCCAGCTGATATATTAACTTATTGACTATGATGGTAGAATCTGCCGTAATGTCGGTGACTATTAACTTATTAATGAGTCAATTGGACACACTTGACTCTAACATCGATATTTATTTATTTATTTATTTAACCATTTATGTACACACATATATAAACAGACAAGTAAAACAGAACAGAAAAATAGGTACAAAGGTGATGCTTATTTCATAAGAAATCTCTTCCAGCATACCTGCGATAGGACAATAAATAGAGAGATGTAGACAGCGTGGGAAAGAGTAAAGGAGACAAAAAGAATACATGAAAACTAAAAACAATTCACTTATTAAAACTAAACAATTATTCTGAGAATATACTTACATACGAGTACATACAAACATACATATTTCTAAAATAAATATCACTAGAATGTTAATAAATATAACGTAAACAAAATAAATACAAACACAACTAAGATAAAGTGGAAAGATAGTGTTCTTTTACTCTTCTTTTAAAAACTGCAACAGTTTGGCAGTCCCTAATTTCAGGCGGTAGTGAATTCCACAGCCGCACCGCGTGCACTGTGAAGGAGTAGGAGTAGAAGTCGGTGGAGTGGGGAGGGGACTTAAGAAGGTTTTTAAGATGCGACCTGCAAGGCGCATCTGAAGGACGGGCGTAGGAAAAACGCTCCCGCAGATAGGATGGTGTTTTAGGATTGTAAAGGAGATTGAATAGCAGACACAATATCCGAGAGTTCCTGCGAAGTCGAATGGGGAGCCACTTGAGTATCTTGCGAAAGTTGGAGACGTGATCATACTTTTTAAGGTTAAAAACAAAACGAATACAGATATTTTACAAACGCTCAAGTTTATTCAAAAGCTCCTCGGTGGCATCCAAATAACAGGCATCAGCGTAATCAATAATAGGCTGAATGAGGGTTTGAGCAAGAGAGATTTTGGTGTTCAAGGGCAAGAAGCCCTAGAGACATTTCAACGCATGGAACGTGTAGTGCACTTTGCGACTGACTTGTGCAACATGAGCAGTCCACGACAAGTAAGAGTCCATGGTCACTCCCAGGTTTTTAACCATATGAGCATATTCAATCTGAACTCCATTCAGACAGAGTGGAGACAGCGACGCAACATCGAGCCTATTCCGCATATACCTGCTGCCGATAATTATGGCCTGGGATTTCCTAGGGTTGATTTGCAGTCCAAATGACCGCGACCACTCACTAATCAAATCCAGGTCACTGTTCATGGCAGAAACAGCGGCTTCCGCATCTTCCCTCAAGAAATGATTGTAAAGCTGCAGGTCGTCGGCATAGAGATGGAAGTAGGAAGAGATGACTTGGGTGATAAAGTTAATAAAAATAGAAAAGAGAAGAAGAGAGAGAACGCCACCCTGAGGCACACCTGCGGTGAGAGAGCACCAATCAGAAGATGACTCGTCGAGACGGACCTGTTGCGAGCGGCCTTTAAGATAGGAGTTAAACCAACCAATAGTAGAAGAGGAGAAATTCAGAGATTTAAGGATCCCTAGGAGGATATCGAAATCGACAGAGTTAAAGGCACTGCTAAAGTCGAGAAGCACAAGTAGAGTAAGAGATTTGTGGTCCATTGCCCAGCGAATGTCATCAGTAACCTTCAACAGAGCCGTCACTGTACTATGACCAGCTCGAAAACCAGACTGAAATGGAATAAGGAGGTCAGTCGCAGATAAAAAGACTTCTGACACCAACAACTTTCTAGTTGTTGGTGAACAATATGCTCAAGAACTTTAGAGAGAAAAGGGAGGATAGAAATGGGACGAAAATCGGTGGGTGAGACCGGCTTAGGAATTTTGGGTAAGGGGATGATATGAGCTTGTTTCCAGACCTCAGGAACAGTACTAGAAAATAAGGAGAAATTAAAAATGTGGGTCAAAATGGGAAGTAGTGTAAGGAGGATAGGAGAAATCATTCTTGAACAAATATTATCATTACCAACTGCAGTAGAGGAGATAGCACAAATAGATTTTTTGACCTCACTTTCACTCAATGGACTCAATTCAAAAGAACACTGAGGCATTGGTAAACCAGAAAGTTTATTTAACGTTGCTGATCTGACGTGCGGATCAATAGTAACAGGGGGATGTGAGAAATGTTTGTTAAGAGCTCACACGTCATATATTCACCATTTTGATTGTAATCGACCATAAAAAATTATCTAATATCAGTGTGACTCTTGCCTAACTCGATTCGACAATAAATTCGAGTTCGAAATAATTGTGGAGCGATCGCACAGTGATTCGGTGATTGATGGTAAGTGTCGATAATGTGTCAAAAGTGTCCGATGTGAGTTATAGTGATGTACTACACGTATGTGTCACTAATAGTGTGCCGGAGTAGTGCGCACATAAATCATAGCGCTGTAGGTACTCCTTACATGCTCAGATTGGAGACGGTGATTATGCACACAATGTATCATGAACACTGTCAAAATACTTGTTACTATAATGGTTACATTATAAAATACCTATTGAAATATTGTTCTGGACAGGTTACATCGCCATATTTATTCTAGGAGTGAGTTTTTTGAGAACGTGCTGTGGTTCTGTCTAATTGTCATTTGGAAAGGAATCGCGCGTCTCAGAAATCGAGTTTTTGTATTTCATGTCCAGGTGACTGACCACAGTTCTTACGATGTTTGGCTAAAGACAGGTTCGGGAATGTAAGTGCCTGAATATAATTCGGCTTAGATAAGACCCATAACATCACGCCTATAATCCCGAAAGGGCTAGGCAGAGATGTGCGTACACTACAGTACACCCTGCCTAGATACCTTTTAAAAATACGCCCTGTACGTTAAAGTCAGCCCGAAAACAGTCGTGCTTACAATGAAATGTGAAATGCGGTGCGAGGCGGCGCACAGTGGTCCGGATTTAAAAAATAGTGGACTTAGGAATAAAAGTCATTATTTTGATTTAGAAAAAAATGCGTTCTATAGTAAACCTGATTTACATTAAGAAACTTCATGTTCAATTTTTCAATATATTGACTCTAACATGTTGAAAAAAAATGTATGGGGCAATATTGATTTTATTTTTTTTCTCGGTGTGTTCAAAAGTGTTAGCTGTGCTGTGAAACCTTTTACATAGTATTGTCCTCAATTTTTACTTTATATCTTTATATATTTATATTTGCAAATAATATAATTAAATTATTCGCAAATACTTGGAGTAAAATCGCTGTTGAAATTCCAATATTTTAATTTTATTTTTCTAAGACTGAACGTTTTGGTTGTATTTGTTCATATCAGTTTTATTGTTTTTTCAGTACTTTTATAATATATTTCGCCCACCATGAAGATTTGTAGCTCTAAGAGAATTTTCCTTGAATAAACTTGAAAGAAGAAATTCCTTGAATAAACCAAAAGTCAAAATTGGCTATTGCAGTAATAATTTGGCGTTGTTTATTACTAAGGAACAGATTAAAACTGAAATATTGGAACAAGTAAGGATATTTTGAAGTAAACATGTTGTTCCTAGAATTCCATCACAATACTGTGTGATTATTTAAAAACAAATATTCATCAATTGAAGCCCTACATACACTGGTCGCTATGAAGGGACAGCTATGAAGCTATGAAGGAAGAAATACGAAATTTGACCGTCTCGAGATGCGGAAATGTTGAAATCACATATGAGCTGCACATGACGATGATTGATGGCAAAGTGGCCACGATTATCACAGAGAGAACATCTGCAGCTACCTGCAATGTATGTCTCGCTAAGCCAAGTGAGATGAATGACCTGCCACAAATGATTTCAAGACCTGTTCGAGATGATGTCTACCAGTATGGACTTTCGACTCTTCTCATGTGGATTAGAAGCATGAAGTGTCTGCTGCACATCTCTTATAACTTGGATTTCAAGATGTGTTGTGCACGAGGCGAGAACAAGAATCTTAAACAGGCATGACATGACCTAGCGTGAGTTCAAGGAACAAATGGGGCTGTTGATAGACATCGTCAAGCAGGGTTTTGGTACTACCAACGATGGAAACACGGCTAGAAAATTCTTCAGGAATTACGAAAAAACTGCTGAAATCACGAAGATAGATGCAGATTTGATAAAACACTTTGCAGTTATCTTGCAGGTTTCATCTTCTGGAAGTCATATTAACATCGAAGGATTCCGGGCATACTGCACGGAGACAGCTGAGCTTTTTGTGCATCACTATCCCTGGTACCACATGCCAGCCAGTGTGCATAAGATGTTGATTCATGGTGTTGATATTTGCAAGCACTTCTCTTGCCTTCCTATCGGGATTTTATCCGAAGAAGCAGCTGAAGCAAGGAACAAGGACTTCCAAAATACAAGAGAGCATCACACAAGGACACTTACGAATGAAGATATTTTACATAATTTTCTAATTACTTCAGATCCTTACATATCGCACATCAAGCCGAAGTTGGCTAAATAAAAGAAATTGAGTTTCCCGAAGCTGTGCAGCTCTTAGCAGCCGAAGAGATTGAAGAAGAAGAAATGGACGTATTGGAAGCTTCAGAAAACGTGCCAGATCCTTTGGAGTGATGGCTTTGGTCACACTCAAGTTCTTTTGGGACTGTCTTATCTACACGCTCTTTTAGAGCAACACAACAGCCCTTTTCAGGGCTAACATATGTTTCAAGTTTCTGAGAGAAAGAGATTAAGTACGCTAGTAAAAATAAGCAAATTAATATCGACGGGTGACGGCTATCACCCGTCGAATTATGAACTTTGATTTTAGTTTAAAGTAGAGATGCAAGGGTAAGTTTAAAGCTTAAATACAGTTGATAGAAGATTCACCAATAACATAAACCCAATACTAATAAAATAGCTTTAAAAAAAAATCTGCTGTTCCCTACATTTTGACGAGTTATACGAACATAAATGTAGGGAACAGCTGATTTTTTTTTCGCGATTTAAGGTTTGGTCCCATAGTAAAAGTTGTTCATAATATGAGTACAATGACCTCTTAAGAGGTTTTTAATGTTTTACCAATAACCCTGTATACTCATTATTAATTAGGTAGGTACTAATGTTTAATTAATTACTACGTGCACCGCACCACAGACTCACCGTCGAGCAACCACTCCGCGGCGGCTATTTAGTTGTTTCGTAACTACCTGCTGAGACTATTGTTGCAATGCGTTTCATTACTAGCTGTAAAACAATGTGTGTGTTGTGATTGAGTACGTACTACTTAGTAAGTAGCACTTTCAAATTGTTCACACATTCATGTAATCCACAGCCCAAACTTGACGCAAGATCCAAAGTGATGCTACTTCTTTGTATTAAAGCCCAATGTGCACTTTTATAATGATTACGATAACATTAAAACGTGTACGTATGTATTGATTCGTATAACCGTGTACGTGTAGGTCATGCTCTGTATGGACGTGGACGTCCACGATACAATAGACATTAGAAAAGCGCACAATGTCCACGGTGATGTAAACAGACTGCAGTAGGAGATAACGATATGTCAACGCCAATAGCCTTATGAAGGACTGCTGAAGAAGGCTACATATACTATTTAGAAGGACTGCTGAAGAAGGCTACATATACTATTTACAAGGACTGCTGAAGAAGGCTACATATACTATTTAGAAGGACTGCTGAAGAAGGCTACATATACTATTTAGAAGGACTGCTGAAGAAGGCTACATATACTATTTAGACGGACTGCTGAAGAAGGCTACATATACTATTTAAAAGGACTGCTGAAGAAGGCTACATATACTATTTAGAAGGACTGCTGAAGAAGGCTACATATACTATTTAAAAGGACTGCTGAAGAAGGCTACATATACTATTTAGAAGGACTGCTGAAGAAGGCTACATATACTATCAAGAAGGACTGCTGAAGAAGGCTACATATACTATCAAGAAGGACTGCTGAAGAAGGCTACATATACTATTTAGAAGGACTGCTAAAGAAGGCTACATATACTATTAAGCAACACACGGACACAGTGCCCTGCTTCCATTATCTCTGTATAATAAATGGCGGATATATTCCATGTTTTCTCATACATCTGATCGCGGATACATTTGTCGCTCGCTATTAAAATATCCGCAATTACCTGCAGTTAACCTGTGCTGCCATTGTGCAAGTCTGTGCAGGCTGTGCGTTTGTGCACAGAGCGCAGGTTGGGCAATGGCGGTAGTAGATAATGTTACACTTTAACTCAAAGATAATATAGGTTATATCGTCGTTGCTTTAACTGCAAGTATGCGTCGCGATTCGCGATTAGCATGAACGTTTGGTCGCTCTGTAAACATTTCGCTGAGGGTATTAGCATAGTACGAGCAGATGCAGCAGATGCATATTGACTGTACACGAGTGAGGCGAGATTTGAAGAGGCTCAATAAGTAAATGATATATCACATCAACTTTCACTTTTAATTTGTGGTTATTCTAATACATTTATTCACAAATTACGGGAGCATTTCCAAGTGTAAAACTTAGCTGTGATCTCTCTTATCTAGTCCTCCTTATTATTACCAACATACAGTAGGCTATTTTGAATTCATATGATTTCCATTCCACACACTTTAATTTCTTTCCAACCCGTTGTGTGCTTGAAGCTTTAGGGTCAGATCACACCGAGACGCGACTCGACGCGCAGTTTTCAAGATAGAAATACAATTACAGACCTTATCTACTACAGAAAAAGGTACACGATTCAGTGAGCTACGCCGCGCTGCGCCGCGCGGCATAACTCGATGTAAGTAGTAGACACTGAATTGTGTACCTTTTAGTGTAGTAGATAAGGTCTGTAATTGTATTTCTATCTTGAAAACTGCGCGTCGAGTCGCGTCTCGGTGTGAACTGACCCTTATGCTCGCATGCGGCAACAAGACATTTATTAAATGATGTTGACATCCAATTCATATTATACCATACTTATTACTTACATTTCAATTATAAACTAGTACTGACGTGCCGTGGCCGTGTGCTGTCACTATCGATACATACACTACGTGTCACATAGCGTGCTAAATGTAGCGTGCACCGCGCGTGACGCAATGGATCAGAAACAATGCGTTGATACACGTCGTCAGAACACGTCCCGCTGCCATCCGTCACGACGCGCGACGTAGTTGTAGATTGTGCAATGTATATCAACACTAGATTGATTGAGCTCTGGCACGGTTCCCTAAGCTGTTACAACTCAGACCTGTGCAGATCCATTATCATTCTGTGCCTGATACCGTTTGATACCGATTCTGTTTTTAGAGCACCTTTTCCTAAAATGTATTTTTCAGTGGCTATCTAAGTACCTATCAATAGTGGCACCGTCACGATCAGTCACGATAGTTCCACAGAGCCAACCCACAGCTCCAACCTTGTGTTGTGTGACTAGAATATTGAACTATCTAAGTACCTATCAATAGTGGCACCGTCACGATCAGTCACGATAGTTCCACAGAGCCAACCCACAGCTCCAACCTTGTGTTGTGTGACTAGAATATTGAACTATCTAAGTACCTATCAATAGTGGCACCGTCACGATCAGTCACGATAGTTCCACAGAGCCAACCCACAGCTCCAACCTTGTGTTGTGTGACTAGAATATTGAACTATCTAAGTACCTATCAATAGTGGCACCGTCACGATCAGTCACGATAGTTCCACAGAGCCAACCCACAGCTCCAACCTTGTGTTGTGTGACTAGAATATTGAACTATCTAAGTACCTATCAATAGTGGCACCGTCACGATCAGTCACGATAGTTCCACAGAGCCAACCCACAGCTCCAACCTTGTGTTGTGTGACTAGAATATTGAACTATCTAAGTACCTATCAATAGTGGCACCGTCACGATCAGTCACGATAGTTCCACAGAGCCAACCCACAGCTCCAACCTTGTGTTGTGTGACTAGAATATTGAACTATCTAAGTACCTATCAATAGTGGCACCGTCACGATCAGTCACGATAGTTCCACAGAGCCAACCCACAGCTCCAACCTTGTGTTGTGTGACTAGAATATTGAACTATCTAAGTACCTATCAATAGTGGCACCGTCACGATCAGTCACGATAGTTCCACAGAGCCAACCCACAGCTCCAACCTTGTGTTGTGTGACTAGAATATTGAACTATCTAAGTAACTACCAAGAGTGGCACCGTCACGATCAGTCACGATAGTTCCACAGAGCCAACCCACAGCTCCAACCTTGTGTTGTGTGACTAGAATATTGAACTATCTAAGTACCTATCAATAGTGGCACCGTCACGATCAGTCACGATAGTTCCACAGAGCCAACCCACAGCTCCAACCTTGTGTTGTGTGACTAGAATATTGAATTAACTAAGTAACTACCAAGAGTGGCACCGTCACGATCAGTGACGATAGTTCCACAGAGCCAACCCACAGCTCCAACCTTGTGTTGTGTGACTAGAATATTGAACTATCTAAGTAACTACCAAGAGTGGCACCGTCACGATCAGTCACGATAGTTCCACAGAGCCAACCCACAGCTCCAACCTTGTGTTGTGTGACTAGAATATTGAACTATCTAAGTAACTACCAAGAGTGGCACCGTCACGATCAGTCACGATAGTTCCACAGAGCCAACCCACAGCTCCAACCTTGTGTTGTGTGACTAGAATATTGAACTATCTAAGTACCTATCAATAGTGGCACCGTCACGATCAGTCACGATAGTTCCACAGAGCCAACCCACAGCTCCAACCTTGTGTTGTGTGACTAGAATATTGAACTATCTAAGTAACTACCAAGAGTGGCACCGTCACGATCAGTGACGATAGTTCCACAGAGCCAACCCACAGCTCCAACCTTGTGTTGTGTGACTAGAATATTGAACTATCTAAGTAACTACCAAGAGTGGCACCGTCACGATCAGTCACGATAGTTCCACAGAGCCAACCCACAGCTCCAACCTTGTGTTGTGTGACTAGAATATTGAACTATCTAAGTAACTACCAAGAGTGGCACCGTCACGATCAGTCACGATAGTTCCACAGAGCCAACCCACAGCTCCAACCTTGTTTTGTGTGACTAGAATATTGAACTATCTAAGTAACTACCAAGAGTGGCACCGTCACGATCAGTCACGATAGTTCCACAGAGCCAACCTACAGCTCCAACCTTGTGTTGTGTGACTAGAATATTGAACTATCTAAGTAACTACCAAGAGTGGCACCGTCACGATCAGTCACGATAGTTCCACAGAGCCAACCCACAGCTCCAAGCTTGTGTCGTGTGACTAGAATATTGAACTATCTAAGTACCTATCAATAGTGGCACCGTCACGATCAGTCACGATAGTTCCACAGAGCCAACCCACAGCTCCAACCTTGTGTTGTGTGACTAGAATATTGAACTATCTAAGTACCTATCAATAGTGGCACCGTCACGATCAGTCACGATAGTTCCACAGAGCCAACCCACAGCTCCAACCTTGTGTTGTGTGACTAGAATATTGAATTAACTAAGTAACTACCAAGAGTGGCACCGTCACGATCAGTGACGATAGTTCCACAGAGCCAACCCACAGCTCCAACCTTGTGTTGTGTGACTAGAATATTGAACTATCTAAGTAACTACCAAGAGTGGCACCGTCACGATCAGTCACGATAGTTCCACAGAGCCAACCCACAGCTCCAACCTTGTGTTGTGTGACTAGAATATTGAACTATCTAAGTAACTACCAAGAGTGGCACCGTCACGATCAGTCACGATAGTTCCACAGAGCCAACCCACACCTCCAACCTTGTGTTGTGTGACTAGAATATTGAACTATCTAAGTACCTATCAATAGTGGCACCGTCACGATCAGTCACGATAGTTCCACAGAGCCAACCCACAGCTCCAACCTTGTGTTGTGTGACTAGAATATTGAACTATCTAAGTAACTACCAAGAGTGGCACCGTCACGATCAGTGACGATAGTTCCACAGAGCCAACCCACAGCTCCAACCTTGTGTTGTGTGACTAGAATATTGAACTATCTAAGTAACTACCAAGAGTGGCACCGTCACGATCAGTCACGATAGTTCCACAGAGCCAACCCACAGCTCCAACCTGGTGTTGTGTGACTAGAATATTGAACTATCTAAGTAACTACCAAGAGTGGCACCGTCACGATCAGTCACGATAGTTCCACAGAGCCAACCCACAGCTCCAACCTTGTGTTGTGTGACTAGAATATTGAACTATCTAAGTAACTACCAAGAGTGGCACCGTCACGATCAGTCACGATAGTTCCACAGAGCCAACCCACAGCTCCAACCTGGTGTTGTGTGACTAGAATATTGAACTATCTAAGTAACTACCAAGAGTGGCACCGTCACGATCAGTCACGATAGTTCCACAGAGCCAACCCACAGCTCCAACCTTGTGTTGTGTGACTAGAATATTGAACTATCTAAGTAACTACCAAGAGTGGCACCGTCACGATCAGTCACGATAGTTCCACAGAGCCAACCCACAGCTCCAAGCTTGTGTCGTGTGACTAGAATATTGAACTATCCCAAACGGAACATACGCCCACGAGCGCATGGCTCACGTAGCAGAAAGCTCTATTTAAGATCATGAGTGACACACATTTTAGTGGATCTGTTGTTCATAACACATCGACACACTATCCACTAATGCACGAAGCGATGCGCGCGCGCATGCGATGCCTATCTTAAAAGCTTCGCATCAGGCGCATGTTTTTTTGCCTGTAGAACGTTGTCTCTTGCCTCACAGATGTATTGTCTGTCTGCAACACTCATCATGTTCGTTGTTTAATGGCAGTGAGGGGTCGCTGGAGATCTTATCTTGCTATCTGTTGCGCTGTGTTGGAGGTGAGAGGCTGCATGAGAGCTTGTTTACTGGAAAAAATGGTTTAGTGGCTGAACTGCTCTGATCACTTCTATCGTTATGGTTCGGTAGGGGCGCGGCTCGTCCTTCTATGATCGTACATTTAGATAACGAAGAAATAAAAAGTCTGTTCATAAGTTTAACAAGCACTATTTCAACTGGCTCTAATTTCCAGTCGGAATCATTTATTTCTAGGATTCCATTCCAAAACAAGCATTCTACTAGCTTAACTACAAGTTTACAAATCACAAAAAAGACTTTCCCTTAAAGTAGAAAGACGCTAAGTTGTTCTCATTATGAAATGGAGCACCGTGTAAAACATCAACCCTTTTTTGGTATGTACAGTCACGGCCAGAAGTCCACTTACACCGCAATGATCATTATCGCCTGCGCTATACGGGCTGCGGCGCCTATACACACATACGCAATTTTATCCGTGTGAGTGATGTTCCAACGCTAACAAACTAACATGTCGTGTAGCATCGCGCTACGAGTAGTCATAGATGTGGTCAATGCTAGACAAGGATGACAATATCAGTAACTTGTTTCTTTATCGCAGTCTGATTATTTTTTTCATAGTAATGCAAAATTTCAACAAGTGAATATAAGTTAACATTAGTCTTTATTATTATTTATTATTAATCCTTTACACTTATTTATGTTATTCTATAATAACATAAATAAGTGTGTTTGCCTTGGCTTCAATACTAATATTAGCCTGCATATTGAATTGAGAAGAATACTAAAATAGCAACAACAAGATAACACAAACGCTCGTAACTATGTTCACCAACCAACAATAGCGAATAGTGGAATAATTTAGGTAAACTAGTAAAGTAGTTAAAATATGAGGGTAGATTTACAAAGTGAACTTATCACTTTGTTTCAAATCTACCCTCATATTTTAATAACGACGCTAAGATTATAATTGTAAAACGAAAGAATATTCGTTTAGTTGTGGAATATTTAAAATATTTGTTAGCAACTCGGCATTTTTATTCACATGATTGTAATAATTAAAAAATATTTTTCATGTTTGATGTGAGACTCGAACCCGAACGTTCGCCATGCGAGGCACAATGCTAACTACTTTGGCCACCGTAACGCTCACTTAGCTTATTGAAATTTGTAATAACAATCATAAGCGGCCAACAAGTTGCCAATGTGTAGTGTTGTCAAACGTTCTTATAGAAGAAGGTCATAAGTACAACTAATATTCTTATGCCATAGTTTTGTGAGATTGCTAGTCGACTTCTGACCGTTATAGTACCATTCGGTAGTCGGCAGCACGCATTGTATCATAAACCATTTTTTACCGTCAAGGAGCTCAGGTACTCAGGTAGTCCGGTAGTGTCCTCGGCGAGTTCCCATACTCTGAGGTGCCTCAGCTGCAGTATCGGTGTCAATGTAATGAATGATGATGTTGCGTGATGGATGGAGGCTGCGTGTCTGCTGACCCCCGGCCCCGAGATGGCGCGGCGATAACCGAAGCTATGCAAATGTCTGTGACGGATGGTTACATGGACATACAAAAGTAAGAGTGCTCGTCTGTCGTTAGTAATGGTTATTGGTTTTGTTACATTTCTGATAAATGAACTTGGTTAATTTGTAGTAAAGGTGCTCGGAGCCTATTAGAACATTCCTGTTCTAGAGCAACACACCTAACTTGTAGGTCACATGATAGGAGACGTATTGTGTTAGTTTGAATAATGATTGTTGTCATTTGAGATATAGCCATTCATATGTGGAGATATGGAATTCTGCCATTTCACGTCTTGCTTGCTGGCTACACAGCAAAAATTCACTTCTAAATTTCAAACGCCACGGCACGGAGGAGGCTAGGTTCACATGCACCGTGACACTGCGCATGCGTGTACTTACCGCACCACATAGCCACAGCTTCACTTAAACAGACATCACATCTCGCTAGCAACCTAGATTTACAGCAAATTACAGTGAAATGATAGAACCTTATAGTAATGGATAGAATTCAATACACTGATTTCTAGTTATTTCTCCAATCCTATCAAACACTGCTCGTGCGCCCAGTATTCCTCGTGAGAATTTCACACAAATAATTAAGTGAACCTACAAAACACTTGGGTCAAGCTCATGATTAAAAACCATTTGATACATTAAATGGATCCAAGAAACGGCTGGATGTGGTAAGGTTTGTGTTACAATTTGTTTACTGGGCGATCAAATTAACATGCGCACTGACCCTGTAGTTTCATTACCGCGCACATACCTTCGCGGGCGCACGGAAATCGTAAAGTGTGCGCACGCAGGGGGAGCTGTAAACATTGCGGTGCGCTTGTGAGGCTACTCTAATTAAACTAGATACATGGTCACAAGACTGTAGCCTGGAGGCTGGGAATCCTCGCGTACCAGAGCGGTAGAACAGTTTCTTAATGCCTTCTACCGTAATGTATCGAACATTCGCACCCTATTGGTAGCAGTTAGAGCCTCTTCCTTTAGTAAAAGGCTCGTCCAGATAGTAAGCACCTTCTACCGCTTCCTGACAGCTTATAGGAACCTCACTTACTCCAATCCTTTGCTGCCATTACTGGGAATGTCCGGTTTTGTTACTATTTTCATGCACGACACGTTTCCACAAGACTTTTCAGAACTTTCTTTTTTCTATAAGATATCAACAAAAACTTTAGATAATTGTCTATTCATTGAGTTAACGTTTTTGTGTCAACACAAAAAGCGTGACGACACCTCTCCAGGCCGCGCGGCGTGGCGCGGCCGCTCGGTTTGTGGCTCGGTGCTCGCGCAGCTAACTCTCCAGTCATGCAGTTAATTAAACTCTTTGTAAGTTTGTATAGATCTCAGCGAACATCTCGCTTCAGGAATTAATTAAATAAAGTTAGGGTTAACGTACAATGTTGTGGGAGTAAAGTGTGAAATAATAATATTGTTATTTGATCAGAAGAAGAGGAGGCCCGTGGCTAAATAATAACAGCCGCACAGGTCGATCGATCAGGTTAAGCTACGCTTGCCGCGGTTGTTCTGTGGATGGGTGACCATCTTTACATACCGTGACCCCTCCGTGCCTCGGAAAGCACGTTAAGCCGTTGGTCCCGGCTGTCATTCGTGGATCTTTGACAGTCGTTACGGGTAGTCAGAAGCCCGAAACTCTGACAACCAGTCTTACCAAAGGGTATCGTATTACCCAGTAACTGGGTTGTGGAGGTCAGATAGGCAGTCGCTCCACGTAAAATACTGGTATTCAGCTGCATCCGGTTAGACTGTAAGCCGACCCCAAAATAGTTGGGAAAAGGCAGGCAGCTGATGATGATTTGATCTTCGAAGAAGAGCGAAGGACACATAAATAAAGACAAACACAAAGGATTTAATGAACTGTTTCGATTTAATGAACTGTTTCGATTTAATGAACTGTTTCGATTGCCAACAAATTGTTAACAAGAAGCAATCGCTGTCAGGGCAGCTCTCGAGACCCCTTACTTGATGAAGCAACGAACCGTATTCACTTTTGAAATAATACGAGTAGTTGAACCTAATACCTTTCTCAAGGGACTACGTCAGATATACATATTATCTGTACACAATCACAAGCGACATGAGTGCGGCGTCATTTAATAGCTTGTCTTAAATAACCTTAAACTAACAGTGAATGGCCTACTAATAAGTATCGCGGTTAAGAGAAACTCCGTAATGGCCGGAATGAGCCGAAAACGTTACACAAACGGCGTCATTAACACCACAACTGTCGCACACTCAGCTACGAGGTAGGCACTTAGGCAGGGACACAGGGACCTCTGGCGACGACGTCCCTTCACAGGTACGTACTGTTTACAAGCCTACTTATAAGATTCTTATACAGCGTCGGTGTCAGTTTGTTTGAATGCAATCAAAATAAAGAGATCGTCAGCGGGACGGATGGATGCGGTGCGGCGCGGCGTGGTGCGGACACACGGCGACAATTAAATAGTGTTTAGCGCGCGGGCGCACGCCGCGTAGCGACCTATCCACTGCGGAGGTGGCGCAGGGATGAGAGGTAGCGAGTGAGGATTGAGGACACAAAACTGTGCCTCTGGATCTTTATTTAAAGTTCCACTAACTGACTGGTGCCCACCAGACGAATCGCGAGGAGTCACTATCTGTCTGCAGTCTGCAGGAAACTCTAACTCAAAGCATTTGTTTCAATTAAACCAATTACAGGAACTTTTGAATTGTCAAGGGGTCGGTCAGTCAGAAAGATGAAGCTAGTTGCCCATTCTAAAGCGTAGGTACCTATGGAGAAGAACGGGCAAGAAACTCCATGAACACTCTTTTAAATTAAAATAATATGGTTAACTTACAAAGTCAGTAAAACTTTCATTACCAGGGCCTCAAGTCTGCTATTAGGTACAATAGTGTCAGAGTGGTCTATCATTGATTTCTTAATTGTTGATTTTGACAAGTTTGGTAATCTGCTAATATAATGACTTTTCAATGGTCAACCACTGACACTCCATTGAAAGAAATGGCATAGAATGGTAATCTCGTACATAATGACAAATGAATGACTGACTTACGCGGTAATTTGCTAAAAATTTGACAGTTCCTTTGATCAGTAACCTACCATTAGAACGTCATTGTGCAGTCATTGCTTTTTCGTTACGAGTATCGTATATGTTCTGTGCCATTGACCGACCAATGATCGACCATTATGAATTTAGCAGATTACGAACTTTTAGCAAAATGACAATGGGATCGTGTTGGAATGACGAATTTATAAAAATAGCAGACTTAGGCCCGACGTGGTGTCACAGCCTTAATATTGTTAAATGTATTGTATCAAGCTATCCTCTGCCCGCTTGTGCCTCAGAGCCTACTTTACCTAAGTTGATGTGATGTGGTAACTGCGCCCAATTATACATTAAACGGCGCACTTTCTCCTGCGCGCGCGCATCTCTGCCCGGTTCACTGATCTACGAGACGTCGTCACATTCGTTCACATGCTCCACATGTAGGCAGCACTCGTTTTAATTACTGTTATTGTGTATCAAATCACAATGTTTGGCGGTTAGCAGTCATAGTGATACGAAGAGAGGTTACTGTCGAAGATAAATTACAGTAGCTATCAGGTAATGATATTGGAAACTCGCGTTTGTGTAATAATAGCGAGCCCTCACATAGTTTTGCGCCAGTAAGAAACAATAAGACTGGTGACGTGGCGACGCCTCCGATATCTCCAACTATAGGCCGACATCGCTTGCCCCTGTCTGTGCTAAGGTGTTAGATACTCTGCTAGACAAAATTCTAGCTAAACATATCGTTCTCGAGGATGGTCAGTTTGGCTTTCCACCGAACTTATCAACGGATAGTGCAATTTTAAGCCTTAAGCAGACTGTTCAATATTATACTGACAGAAAGACTCCTGTGATAGCATGTTTCTTGGATTTATAGAGGGCTTTCGACCTGGTCAATTATGACCTGCTCTGGCATAAGCTCACTCACGACACTACTGTCCCGGCTGATGTGATATCACTGTTTATATTTTGGTACAGTAATCAAAAGAATACAGTTAACTGGGCTGGCTCATATTCCGATATGTATGGACTGGATTGTGGGGTGAGGCAGAAGGGTCTGAGCTGCCCTCTTCTTTTTTACCTATTCATAAACAAACTGATAGGTGGGCTCAGTAGCACCAAAATCGGTTGTCACGTGGCCGGTGTGTGTGAACATGGTGCTGCTGAACCCATCTATCGTGCATTGAGAAGGCTTCTTAAAATTTGTGAAAGTATGCAGTGGCTCACGGGCTCAAATACAATACCGATAATAGTGAATAGTTGGTTTTTAAATCGGGTACTTTAACCTACAAACAGCTGCCTGAATTCTCACTCTCTGGGTCTCCTTTAGCTCGGGTTTAGAAGTTTAAGTATTTCGGTCACTGGGTCACTGATGACTTTAAAGACAATGTTGACTTTATTAATGAAATCGAAAATACAAGTTGGCAACCTGTTTTAAACTCCGATGACTTGAATGCAGCAGTGAATATATTTACTGATAAGTTACGGTACATCATAAATCGACACACCAAAAAAGAAATGTTGCGCAATTCTAAAACCATTAGAAGACCCTGGTTGACAAAAAATTTGCTAAAATGTATACGTAAAAGAGACACCCTTCACTCTGAAACAAAAAAAGACGAAAACAAAGACAATTACGCTCTGCAACAAAAATATAAAACATACAGAAACCACTAATAATATTATAAAAAAAATTAAAAATGCCTATGATAAAAGCCTCCTAGACAGTTCTAAAACAGATAGCAAAAAAACCTGGGCAGCAATAAAAACAATATGTAACCTTAAGAACAAAAAATCTAATAGTCTAACTTTACTCAACGCAAATCCTGATCCGGTAGTCTCACTGAATATGGCCAATACTTTTTTTGCTGATGTGGGAATACAACTAGCTGAGCAGTCCTTGATTCCACTCAAAACAACAGAGAGAGAACTAGCAAATTTAGCATTTACGCTGGATGACACTGGCCTTTCTCTATCACACTCCTTCTTCATGACTCCAACTGACGAAACAGAAGTTATTTCCATCATAGGCAGGCTTAAAAACGATTCCGCTCCGGGCTGGGATGGTATTCCGAATCGTGTTTTTAAACTGGCTCAACATTTTCTAGCCGTTCCCATCTCACACATATGCAATTTGAGCATGTCAACAGGAGTAGTTCCAGTCCAGTTGAAAACAGCTAATATCTGCCCGATCTACAAAGCTGGAGACTCATCAGTTCCATCCAATTACAGGCCTATATCTCTTCTTACGTCTCTGTCCAAAATTCTGGAGAAGCTGGTGAACAAGAGACTGCTCGCGTACTTAGAAAAGAGGCAATTGCTATCGTCCAACCAGTATGGTTTTCGAAATGGCAGATCAACGGAGGACGCAGTCTCGAAGTTGGTGGATCATGTCATCGATAACCTTGACAAAGGCAAAAAGTGTGCCGGCGTCTTCCTTGATCTTGCCAAGGCCTTTGATACCGTGTCAAGGCCCATACTGATCAAGAAGATGGAACGATTAGGTATCAGGGGCATTGCATTGGAATGGTTTACCTCCTATCTTTCCGAACGTGAACAGAAGGTTTGCCTGGGTGATTTTCAGAGTACCTTTGCGAAAGTGGAATATGGAGTGCTCCAGGGGAGTGTTCTTGGTCCCACCTTGTTTCTCCTGTACGTTAATGGTCTTTGCTCACTTAATTTGGATAACGCGCAAATATCTGCGTACGCTGATGATACAGCTATTATTTTCCACGGCGACTCTTGGGAGGAAACCTACAGTGCTGCAGAGGCTGGAATGCAGAAGGTTACCAATTGGCTACAACACAATCTGCTTACCCTTAATGTTCAAAAAACAAAGGTAGTTAATTTTTCTATAAGCATAAAAACAGCTGCCCCTAAACAATCTTCACTCAAATCCCACCAATGCAACTATAGTCTAGGGGATAGCTGCAGTTGCCCTGTTTTTGAGAATGTTAGTAGTGTCAAGTATCTTGGTATTGATATAGACCAACACCTGACATGGGGAAGGCAAATACAATCGGTTACTTCGCGCGTAAGGAAACTTTTATACGTATATTTAAAAGGCTTCGATCTATAGCTGACAAAGATACTCTCAAGATGACTTACCTAGCTTTATGTCAGTCTGTGCTTGGTTACTGCATAATATCATGGGGTTTCGCTGGTAAAAGCTATCTGATTACTGCTGAGCGTGCACAAAGGGCTATCCTTAAGGTCTCTCATAGATTAGGAATCCGATACCCCACTGATATGTTATATCGAGAAACGAGGGTGCTTACGGTGCGCCAACTGTACATTTTATCCGTGTTACTTAGATTTCACAAAACAACGGCTGCCACAGAGGTAACGGACCAGCGCACACGCAGAAAACCTAAGTGGAACAGAGCTTTCTGCAAACTTAAATTTGGCAAGAAGGCTTTCTCTCGTATTGGACCATACCTGTATGAAAAAGTCAACAAAAAGCTTGATATCTACTCCTTGACAAAGTTTGGGTGCAAAAAACAGGTCCAGGATTGGCTGCTTGGGCTTAACTATGCTGAAACGGAAAATCTTTTATCGTTCAACTAATAAAGTATTCATCATACACGCTAACACTCATCACATGCATACTTACACTCATCACACATACATTTGGTTACCTTTTAGTTCCATGTTTAAATTAATTATATCTACTGATACCGTTGCATTTGTTAACATATCTTAAATAATACATATTATCTGTCGAAAGAGACTGGATCCTGCGACACAGGGTATCCTAGTGCGGGATCCAGTGTCATACCTAAATACTGTAACTTGTTAATGAATCAATAAACTTATTATTTTTATTAGACAAAGACAGGGAGCGCAGGTCGCTGGCTGTCCGCTGCAACATGGTGGCCCGCAGGTTTGCACGATTTACTGATTCTGTTTAGACAATGTAGACATGGATAGGGAGCGCAGGTCGCTGGCTGTCGGCTGTAACATGCTGGCCCGCAGGTTTGCACGATGTACCGATTCTGTTAAAACAATGTAGACAGACAGGGAGCGCAGGTCCGCAGGTTTGCCGCGATCATGCGGAAGCGTTGCGTTTCCATGATGGTGCGCTCCTCCTCCAATAGCATCCTGAAAGTGTTTTCAGTCTGGTGGGACTCTCCCTTCTTACGAGTGTGGGTAAAAGTCCAGACACACTTGTCCAAATAAACTGGTATGCCATTGAACGAACAAATCTATGGTTGATTAGTTGTTTTTTATTGTTAATTTAAATTAATACTAATATTAGGCTAAGTAAGTTATTAGGGTAATTCTTCAGGGACAAAATTTTCGATGTCTGTGGGTATATTTCTGTAACCAACTAACAAAACGGCATGTAATATTTTTTTTTGTATAGTTTAGCTTTATCCCTTACTGGGACAAATGATTTTTTTTAAATAATTGCTGTCTAGGTACAAAATAAAAATATTTGAAGTTCGTTCTTCTGATTCATATAGCGCGTCCGTTTGCCATTTTCCGGAACAAAATGGTCGATGTCGCATTTTCCCTTTGATACATCAATATAAATTATAATTATATCGAAAGGAAATGAATTGTCCTCTTACAAAAAAAATGTGTATTAGTTATAACTACGTTAGTCTGTTTATAAATAAGTAAAAAAGAAGTGTCCGGCGTATAATACTGATTAATGTGGCGTAAGCTGCGCTTGACCGTACTTGGTCGGGTAATAATAATGAGAGTCTGGCTTCCAGCGCGGGGGGAAGCCAGTCGTGCAACGGACGACCTAGAAGGTGGCCGTGAGGCTGGTTGGCTTAGATCCCAGTGTTACGAAGTAAAATACCTGATTCATCTGTGTTTGGTTCAGGTGGCATCCTGATTACAATGCCTACTTTATAAAATTTATTTTATTGTTTTAAAACTTCGATCTGTGTTTCGTGTGATGCTTTTGGGTTATAGATTCGTGTAGAAAAATGAAAATAATGAAGTCTGTATGTATGATGAGTTATGCATGATTGTAGGCAAAATCCTGATTCATCTGTGCCTGATTCGTATGGTCAAAACCCCATATGAATAAGAAAATAAATAAGTTTTCCCCTCTCCAGCACGAAAGGAGCGCTTTTGTTGCGTAATTCTCCTTGTCCAATTTTTGACCGTGTACAAGTCAGTAGTTTTAATCTTATTTATTATTATTTACTTAGCTATAACCTTTTGAATCCTTTCAAATCCTTTTGAAACCTGTCTGTGTAGTGCCGGACTTAAAGAATAGCACCACCCCATACTTCCCGTGGGTGTCGTAAAAGGCGACTAAGGGCCGTACCGGAGAATGGGCAGCAGCGTTCTCTGTGCATTCCACCACCATACCATACTGCGATCGCCAACCCGCCTGCCAAGCGTGGCGATTATGGCAAACCCCCCCCCAAACACCACGGTGGGGCAAGGGGTGCTAAGAATCCCCGGAAGAGATCCGGCTACCACAATCACCGAAAACTAGACCTGGCAACATACAACACGCGTACACTCCGGACCGACGAGAAGATCACCGAACTCGAGGAAGAATTGAGCAAGATACGATGGAGTATAGTCGGGTAATTTGGAGTTGGACGCCGGAACCACCGGGGCCACCTACTGGCCAGTTTTATGGAGAAGGAAGGCCTCTTTATGATGAATTCCTTCTTCAGAAAACGTGAGCACAGAAAGTGGACCTGGCAGAGCCCGGATGGTGCAACTAAAAATGAGATTGACTTCATTATGTCGACGAAGAAGCAAGTGTTCAATGATGTCTCTGTGATCAACGCGGTGAAAACCGGAAGTGATCACCGCATGGTAAGAGGCACATTGAACTTAAATATCAAGCTGGAAAGATCTCGACTGATGAAGTCTACGCTCCGTCCTGCACCGATCCAGATCCATAACCCCGAGAGCTTTCAGCTCGAACTCCAGAATCGTTTCGAATGCCTAGGGAGCTCCGTGGACGATTATAACGATGGGTTCGTGGAAACTGTCCATACGGTCGGGTCTAAGATCTTCAAGACCCATCGTACGAATTCAAAAAAGAAGCTCTCTGATCCTACTTTGCGGCTCATGAAGGAGAGGCGCGAGATGATCCTGTCTGTCATGTCTTCGGATGATGCGCAAAATTACCGGCAACTCAATAGACAGATCTCAGTCTTTTTTTCTTCGCCGCTTTAATACAGACCGTATTAAGGACGCGATAGAGCGAAATAAAGGCTCCAAGGTCTTTGCTAGAGATCTGTCTATTGGGCAGAGCCAGCTTATGAAACTGAAGACCGAAGATGGCAGGATCGTATCCGCCAAACCTGAGCTGTTGAGAGAGATCGAGAGGTTCTATGGACAGTTATACACGTCAACAAGTAACCCCGTTATGAATCTGGCAAACGACCCGAGAGCTAGATTGACCCGGCACTATACCGAAGACATCCCGGACGTCAGCCTGTATGAGATTAGGATGGCTCTGAAGCAGCTCAAAAACAACAAGGCGCCGGGTGATGACGGAATTACGGCCGAGTTGCTGAAGGCCGGCGGAAAACCCGTTCTTAAGGCCCTTCAGAAGCTGTTTGGTTCCGTCATACTCGAGGGTAAAACACCACAGGCATGGAACAGAGGCGTGGTGATACTTTTCTTTAAGAAGGGCGACAATGCCCTTCTTAAGAATTATAGGCCCATCTCCCTCCTGAGCCATGTCTACAAGCTGTTTTCGAGAGTCATCACGAACCGTCTCGCGCGCAGGTTTGACGACTTCCAGCCTCCCGAACAAGCCGGATTCCGTAAAGGCTTTAGCACCGTAGACCACATACATACGCTGCGACAGGTTATACAGAAGACCGAAGAATATAACCTGCCTCTCTGCTTAGCGTTCGTGGACTACGAGAAAGCCTTTGATTCGATCGAGACATGGGCTGTGCTGCAGTCTCTTCAACGGTGCCAGATCGACTATCGGTACATCGAGGTGCTGAAGTGTTTGTACGAAAACGCCACTATGTCAGTCCGACTCCAGGATCAGACCTCGAAACCTATCCTTCTGCAGCGAGGTGTAAGACAGGGAGACGTTATCTCTCCGAAACTGTTCACCGCTGCACTGGAGGATGTCTTCAAGGTTCTGGACTGGAAAGGGGCTGGCATCAATATCAACGGCGAGTACATAACTCACCTTCGGTTTGCCGACGATATCGTAGTCATGGCTGAGACTATGGAGGACCTCAGTACAATGCTCGATGACCTCAGTAGAGCCTCCGAAAGAGTGGGTCTTAAAATGAACATGGACAAAACGAAGGTCATGTCAAATGCCCATGTAACACCCACTCCCATAAAGATCGGAGACGCTACACTCGAAGTCGTGGACGAGTATGTTTACCTAGGACAAACTGTCCAGTTAGGTAGGTCTAACTTCGAGAAAGAGGTCAATCGTCGAATCCGACTCGGCTGGGCAGCGTTCGGGAAGCTACGCAATATCTTCTCGTCCCACATACCGCAGTGTCTCAAGACGAAAGTCTTTGACCAGTGCGTGTTGCCAATGATGACTTATGGCACTGAAACGTGGTCGCTCACAATGGGCCTTATAAGAAGGCTAAAAGTCACCCAAAGGGCAATGGAGAGGGCTATGCTTGGAGTTTCCCTGCGTGATCGAATCAGGAATGAGGAGATCCGCAGGAGAACCAAGGTAACCGACATAGCCCGCAGAATTGCCAAACTTAAGTGGCAGTGGGCAGGGCACATTGCTCGCAGAACAGATGGCCGATGGGGCCGAAAGGTTCTGGAGTGGCGACCACGTACCGGAAGACGTAGAGTTGGAAGGCCTCCCACAAGGTGGACCGACGACCTTGTGAAGGCCGCAGGAACCCGTTGGATGCGAGAAGCACAGAACCGGTCGAAGTGGAAGTGCTTGGGGGAGGCCTATGTCCAGCAGTGGACGTCTTTTGGCTGAAATGATGAACCTTTTGAATAATAAAAAAACTACAGGAGTATTAATCTTGTTCTAAATATGACACTTTTGATATGTCTTAGTCCTATTTAAGAATTAATAATTATTGTATAGAATTTGCATTCATAACATGTATTTATTACTTTTTATTTCTTTGTCTGATTAATCTGTAACACATTCTGATTCATCTGGGCACAAAATCAATATCTTGAAAACTACTTTATAAAAACGAGTCCCTCATTCAAATATATGTTATTTGGTACTTATACCTATTTTCATATGAACATGTGTTACAGAGCTGAAAGTGAAATTAAATTTTGACCATATGGATCAGTCAAAGAATCAAATTTCGAAGAACTACCCTATACTGCTAATAAAATTATATGGATTTTTATCTGAAATAAAATATTTGAATTTGAATTAGATTGGTGTGGCCAGCTACAATATCACTTCACTTTCGACTGATCAATGAGTCTACTTTATTGGCTACAATGGGTTACTGAACAGTCTAGCTACTTTGCTGCTGTGGGTTCAGTCACAAACTTGCGCAGTGTCATGTGACTCCGCCTGTGCCCAACTCAGGAGCTGTCCCTTCAGAACCATAACAACACGGTTTTTTTCTGATTAGGTATATGCTCAATCACAAGTATCTACGTAAACGTCATCACGTCGTGCGTCTGTCGCAGATGGATTGCAGAATCTGCTGTTTTACAAAACCGCTAGTTGTATTACAAAACAGCTTTGTGATGTGAAACAACTGAACAACGTTCAGCTGGATTTTCATTGCTCTAAGTTTTACAAAACTGCTTCATTGCGTTCATTTTGCATTACGTCTAAACGTAATGCAAAATGGCTTATCTGCAGTCATAATGAGCGTCTTTCATAAAACTCTGATAACTTTTAATTTTACTTTACTTTATACTTGAATACTAGCTTCTGCCCGCGACTTCGTACGCGGATCCTGTTGCTTATGCCAGCGACAACGGGGTCGTCAAAATCGAAGATCTGAAACGTCTGATGTCGAATTCTAAGAGCCCGGGGACTGGAAAACAATGGGATGCGCGAGATGATTCGAGACGTCATTTTCAGGCAATAATGAACCAATAAGGTGGTAAACTTGGCCTTGCACTTTGCCTTTTGAAGTCTGTTTCGCAACAAAAGATGTCATTTGAAAGGCATTATTGTACGAACGTATGTTGTCCAAGAAATGTTTTGACTGTGGATGGTCACCGAGTAGTAGTGAAATATTACAAAATCCTCCAGAAATATTAAGATCACTGCGATCTTAATATTTCTGGAGGATTTTGTAATATTTCAATATGTACTTTCCCACCTGAGCAACACATACCGTTTGTTTCTTTTTGCATTTAACAGTTTCACAAAAAGTACAATTTTTAACCATACCTCCGATGGCGGAATATGTGGCATAGTCAATCATAGGAGTATACGTAAATGCACTCCGTTCCTTATCAACCCAAGGAAGGGCGCCATGCCCTACGGCTATATCTTGAGACACATCCGATTCTTCAGATGATATCGACATTCTGTTCAGAGAATGTCGAAGTCGATCAGAACTCAAACGTTCGTTGCGCTCTTCTTAATCTGTCTCTTCATGCCGTACTCCAGCAATTCTTTCTTTCTCACTTTCTAACTGATTATGAATATATTGTTGTGTGCGTGTTCGGGACAATGTATGATAATCTCACGTTCATCACTCGTTTCAAAAGACCTGTTAGTAGATGTGCGAATACGCTGAGAACTCAAGCGTGATTCTGTATCGGTAAACGTTTCCGATTCGCGAGACAATGCATGTCGCTCACGATCAGCGGACAGTCGCGCATCACGTTCCCCACTTGTCTCTGGAGACCTAAAAGTCGATGCGTAGATACGCTTGGAACTCAAGCGCAATTCTCTATCCGTGAACGTCTCCGACTCGCGAAACAATGCATGACGTTCACGATCAGCGGTCAACTGATCAATTAAAATCTAAGTGACTGCTCCCCTACCAAGGGTGCCCAGACACGGGGTCGTCTGGCGCCCATGTGCTGGTTTGGTCCCAGGGGTGGTCACGGCGTGCTGTGTTCTGGTGCGCCGGTGATTAGTACTCCCCAGAGGAGGGTCCGGTGACGGACAGCCGCGGCCGGTTCACGGATGAGTGCTAACGCGTGCCCGTGTTCCCGTCGTAAGCGGCAGAGGAGGACACCGTGGAGTTTTACTGGGTTAGAGTCCTACATAACTGCACTATCTCCCCGTGGTAGTGCAGAATGCATGAGCAGATTTTCAAGTAAAAAAAAAAAATGGGAGTTTTGGCCAGTAGAGTCAAATTTTCAATGATATACCATCGTCATCGAAAATCAGTCCTAAACTGTTACCGCCTTCACCGCGTGGAGGTGAAATTAGTGATAGCTTTGATTTCCACATCAGATGTTTCTGATCTTCAATTTTTATAAGTCAACAGGAAATGCCCATTAGACCGAATAACTTTTACTAAGACGTCATTCCTATATATGTGTTATGGTGTAGCTGGGCTCTTGGAGTTCCCCATCAGGTGTTCCAGATCTTCAAATTTATTCTCTCAGCAGAAAATGCTCATCGCGTGGAACAATTTTTGCTATGGTACCATTTTTGTATCTCTTACGGTCTGTTTCGGTTCTGCATCAGGTGTTCAAGTTTCCAAGATAAATTATAGCCTATATGTTGCCCAGACATAATACCTATACAACAAAAAAAAAACATTCAAATTCGTCCAGTAGTTCCGAAGATCGGATGCGCAGGCGCGAGGCGTGTACGTACTCTGATAGAATACCTTAACAAATGTTCGCCGTGATTCTTTATATTGACATAACTTTTTTATTTATGAACCGATTGACATGAAATAAACACTAAATGTTAAGTGAAGCTTACTACAATATATTAGTGAAAATTGCATCTAAATCGAATAAGCCGTTTCTGATATTAGCGTGCACAAACACACAGACTAACAGACAAACCGACAAAAAAAATTAATTACAATTTCGGGTTCGGCATCGATATAATAACAACCCCTGCTACTTTTTTTAATATATTTCCATTGTACAGACACCACTTTTCTACAATTTTATTATATGTATATATACATATACATATACATATACATATATTTATTATTATTATTTATAATAATATAGTACATAGATAGATTTTTATTATTAAAATTATTATACATATATGTATAATATATAGATTAATATTGACCTTAAACCACAGTTTTCACTTGAGTTAAGGTAATTTTTACTCGTATTACTCGTTTTATTTATTTCTGTTATATGGGCGCCATTATTGTTTGAATCATATTTTTCAGAACGACCACAGAGAGTTATTATAAAGGGTTATAAGTCGCCACTATATTACTCAACATCTGGGGTGCCACAGGGATCGCATCTTGGTCCTATTCTTTTCCTGGTATTTGTGAACGATATCATACACTCCATTAAAAACTCAAAATGCTCTATGTTTGCGGATGATCTAAAAATATACAAAGAAATTAAATCAAGTACCGACATTGCTTTGCTTCAGCAGGACTTGGACGCAATTTCATGAGTGGTGTCATAGTAACATGATGACTCTTAATGCCGTTAAGTGTTGATAACACTTAACGGCATTAAGAGTCATCATAACATTTACATGGAAAAAGCTGATTCAGCCTTCAGCATATCACTTGAACGGCATAACTCTTCAGAAAGTCGATACCATTCGTGATTTGGGAGTCCAACTTGATCGTCAACTATCCTTTATAAATCACTTTGACACTATTGTCGCCAAAGCAAATAAAATGTCGGGATTTGTAAAAAGAACTTGCAAGGAATTCCGGTCAATCAGCACCCTTAAGGTTCTTTATAACTCTATGGTGAGGAGTATACTGGAATATGGAGTATATGGAATCCCGCGTATCGTGTCCACATCGACAGAATAGAATGCATCCAAAAAAAGTTTACGAGATACCTCCGCTACGGATCACAGACATGTGATCGCGAAGCGGATTATCCTCAAAGGCTCTGTCATTTCAGGATGGAGCAACGAAGAAGTTGCTCAGACCTAGTTTTCCTATAAAAGACCCTTCACAATTTGGCGATTGTAACGGAGTTGGTTTCGGAGATCGGTCTAAATGTGTCCCGCCGTACCTCATACAGATCCAATTTTAAAACAGAAACATTTCAAATGCCTAAAAATAGAACTTATCTTGGTCGTTCAGCTCCTTTACACCGGTTTTTGTCTAGCTACAATAAGCTGAGCACGCGTACTCACAACAGAACTTGGACATATTTTCGAACAGTCTGAATGAATTCAGACGATACGTTCTCAGTTCTTGATCGATCTGTTTGTTTATTTCTTTCACAAAATGTTAATTGCGTATTTGTGTGACTCCATCCAATGTATTCAATATTGTACAATTTCATTTAATTTAATTTATCCTATTCTTATTTATAATTAATGTAATAATGATGTCCTAATTTATTTCTTATTTTTATAGTTTCAATTTATAATTGTTATAATATTCCAATTTAACTAATTTTTTAACTACTTTTCATTTATGGAACAGATGGTTTTTATTTAGACAGGTAAAAATAACAAAATTAAATTCTAACATAACTAAAACTACAGAAACTAGAAAATAGCGTCGAAAAACTCATCCGCATCGCTGTCGACTGGTAATGTACCCAAGAGACTGGCGGCATTACCACGCCCTTGGGTCACGGGAAGTGTCAACCAGCCGTTTCGAAATATCTTTAAAAAGACCATGAGCACTCGGACCCCACGGCCCGAGGGTTTCAACCCCAAACGGCTCGAAAATATAATTTCCGTTGAGGTTATTATATTTTCGCCGCTTGAGGTTCTCATTTTAGTAAACTTTTAAATTTTAATTTTGTTTTGATCATATATTTCCATTTTAATTTTTATTATTGATTGTAGTTACAAGTGCTGTGCACACATATAAGTGACAAATTCACCGCAAAGCTGTTGATATAGAATATATTTAATGATTTAATGAATAAGACTATCTTTGCATTGTATAAACTCAATTTCATTTATATTGTATAATAATTGCATAGCACAGATGTGAGTTCTATGTAAGTACTATACCTTATTTACCATTTACCGGGTAATATGTCTTTCATTGACTTTAATGTGCCCTGGCGGCTGATAGTATGTCATACTCACACAAATGTCTCGCTGACGGTGGCGTGTATATTGGATCATTTAGCTCCCTTCAAAATGGTTGAGCTGAATGGTGCTGATCTATGCGTCATGTTCGTGAACGGGCGCCGTCAGTTGGGGCTGGTCATCACTTAGCTGCCTCGGCTTATTTTTATTTTTGAATTGTTGTTTTCTTGCTATTTGCTGTACTCTGGACGCTTTTAACGTGTACGTCTTTTTTACATCGTTCTCACATATAATTTTAAATTCAACATTAATGATGTAAATAATATTTTTGTAAAAATATAATTTAAAAGAGTGTCCATGGAGTTTCTTGCCCGTTCTTCTCCATAGGTATGTACCTACGCTTCGGAATGGGCAACTAGCTTCATATTTTCTGACTGACCGACTTATTGACAATTCAAAAGCGCCTGTAAATGATTTAATTGAAATAAATGCTTTGAGTTTGAGTTTGAGTCGTTGGTGTGTCAATAAATAAATAAATTGTTGCTACGACACACAGAGCTACGAGTGACAAAATTCAGAAGTAAAATATACAATCTGACGTTTCATTTCACGCTATTTTATAAAACCGCTAATCGTTGACCCGCTGCATTGATAAATGCGAAAAGTTTATGCAATTCTGCGTGTTTAAGTTCAGTAATTACGGAAAACCGCTGAACATTATTCAGTTGTTTTACATAACAGAGCTGTTTTGTAAAACCACTAGCGGTTTTCTAAAATAGCGGATTCTACAATCCATCTGCGACATGTCCACGCAGCGTCACGCGTCGTCCACTGTCTTATTGATGGCAACATGTCACATGCACCGCGTGTCTGTGTGTCTGTGACTACGTGTGTATGTGCTCAGCTCGGCGTGATCCCCTGGAGGTGAGCGGAAGACGTTTATTCCTTGGTTCGTGACAATTAGGTGCGGGTGCGCGTGCGCAGGCGTGACGTCACGCCGCGACATGCACGCGCGCTCATTAGTGCCGCGGCGCGGGGACATCCACACCGCGGGGCTCGCCACTGCTGCCAGCAGCCCGTGACAGAGCACTCATTAAGCTTTTTACTTCAACCCTGTGAAGCAGGCACTGAGTTGGTGATTGCAGGGCCCATTCTTTCGAAAGCAAAAAAAACCTAATGAAGACAGCGAGTATCAACTGTAAGTATTGCTAGAGCGATAAGTATTTTTAACAACATGAGCAGTTCAGAATACTGTCGTGCAATTGTAGGAATCAGCCAACAAGGTCCTGCTCCGAAGTATTTTTTGTAAGTTTAAAGAAACTGAGAGCTAAGCCAACCCAAATGAAATCCGGGAAGCGGCAGCGAATCAAAACAGTAGTTACATCAAGTAGGCCGATGATGATGAGGTCTGCGCCAATCTGCGCAGATTGCAGCACAGCTGGATTAGCGAGCAGCATACGTCGCACATTAACAAGATATCTGAAGTTTAATTTACTTGCGGCAGGAAGCGACCGAGCGCTAAATTGGACGTAAGTCTAGCTAACCCTAGGGCTACCGAGTGCAGGGAGAGTTGCAATGCATCTCTAGCATGTGAATAAGTTGCAATGCATCTCTAGCATGTGAACAAGTTGCAATGCATCTCTAGCATGTGAACAAATTGCAATGCATCTCTAGCATGTGAACAAGTTGCAATGCATCTCTAGCATGTGAACAAGTTGCAATGCATCTCTAGCATGTGAACAAAGTCATTCTACCTAACTCTTGCTTGTCGGTAACAACATAAATTGTTGATAAACTCTTATCAACAATGGATGTCTTCTCAAACACCAGTGTAAAGGTCATCTTGCCTTCGTTAAAACAAATAATTTTGACATTCTTTGTCCAACTCTAGCTGTCTCATGTCAATATTCAACTCACAGTCACACATCTGTCAGTTGGTTACTCCAGGTTCCAACTACAATGTTGTTATTCAGTAAGACTTCGTGTTTCAGCCATCTATTGTAAGTTCGTAAGTAGGATCGCTATCTCTAGCAGCCCTAGTCGTGACGCTGCTGCGGCTGTCGGTCCATCTGGACCGTTACACTGCGCATGCGCACCGGCGGCCGCTTGATTCACACTCCACAATCACACGCCGAACTGTGCAAATGTACCGCGCACTAATGAGCGGCCGGTCGATGACCCCACACACACACACACACAGGACACTGCAGAAAAACCGACACTCATCCGAAGCAGTAATAGCGGCGTTTAGTCAACACTTATATTTGTGTGTTCGCGTTAAAAAACAAGTGTTTGATCTCTTGACTCCTCATTAAGTGTAAACGTTTGCGTCCGTCAAGATACTGTTATCTGTTTGATAGATCGGAGCTGGGCTTTAGCCAACTGCTCTGTCCGTTGCTTGGAAATGACGTCATCATAAGAATAAAATTGGTAATCTTTGTAACTTGAGTGCCGTATTAAGGATTTTACAATGCAAAGTATATTCAAATCCTTGTTACCATTTGTAATTTTTTCCACTAAAATATCAACTTTATGTTAGTGTTATTAAGTTGACTTTAGTATGACTTCTAAAAAGTAATTTTGTTGGAGTTGTAGCGCAAACTGAACCTTAAAATATTTTCCAAATAACATATAACCGATTTGTTTACATTTTTAAAATCTAAGTTGTGAACACAGCTGCTTGCTTCACCCTTCGTTTTGTATTCAGGAAAATTCTAAGCGTACAATTTGAACCCCATCGATTGCTTTGCATCTCTCTCGTTTAGTACATACATAGTTATCCTGTCAATACAACCAACAACCCACATGGACTCCTACGGAAGTGACCTTTACGTGAACAATAACGCACTCATCCGTGATCCAACAAGATTCCGGCAGACACACAACTGTGCCCTCGCTGATTAGCGCCATTCAGAGCTGACAGCAATCACGCGGACGACTTGTTGTGACAGCAACCGTCGCGCGATTAGTCGCGCTCGCCGTCGTGACGCAGCGCATCACGTAAAGAAGTCTATCAACCAATCAGACGGCCGGACTGTCCCCGCCCACGTGACCGGCAGTGACGGACCACCAACGACACGGAGACAAAAAGTTGATGAGTGACGGAAACGCCGTGAAACTCGCCGGACCACCGACCAGCGCACCACACTTAATTACGGCGACCCGGCGCGGCGCGACCGCGGAGTGTCTATTGGATTTATACGTAGATAGAATGCTTGTTCGCAGTATCGCATGAGATGTAGCATCAATTTTATCATAATGTAGTACTACACATAGAAAGTCATGAATATTAGACAATAGACGTCACTGCTGGAAGCAGTGACGCATATACGTGGTAATAAACTAGGCACTCCATTTGCATAGTTCTCTATCTCCTCAGCGACGCAGATTATACGTGATACTTAACTAGGTACTCCATTTGCATAGTTCTCTATCTCCTCAGCGACGCAGATTATACGTGATACTAAACTAGGTACTCCATTTGCATAGTTCTCTATCTCCTCAGCGACGCAGATTATACGTGATACTTAACTAGGTACTCCATTTGCATAGTTCTCTATCTCCTCAGCGACGCAGATTATACGTGATACTTAACTAGGTACTCCATTTGCATAGTTCTCTATCTCCTCAGCGACGCAGATTATACGTGATACTAAACTAGGTACTCCATTTGCATAGTTCTCTATCTCCTCAGCGACGCAGATTATACGTGATACTTAACTAGGCACTCCATTTGCGTAATTCTCTATCTCCTCAGCGACGCAGATTATACGTGATACTAAACTAGGCACTCCATTTGCATAGTTCTCTATCTCCTCAGCGACGCAGATTATACGTGATACTAAACTAGGTACTCCATTTGCATAGTTCTCTATCTCCTCAGCGACGCAGATTATACGTGATACTAAACTAGGTACTCCATTTGCATAGTTCTCTATCTCCTCAGCGACGCAGATTATACGTGATACTAAACTAGGTACTCCATTTGCATAGTTCTCTATCTCCTCAGCGACGCAGATTATACGTGATACTAAACTAGGTACTCCATTTGCATAGTTCTCTATCTCCTCAGCGACGCAGATTATACGTGATACTAAACTAGGTACTCCATTTGCATAGTTCTCTATCTCCTCAGCGACGCAGATTATACGTGATACTAAACTAGGCACTCCATTTGCATAGTTCTCTGTCACCTCAGCGATAGGCCCTAGCCGCAGGTATCGGCCCTGACAGCTTCATAACAACCATTGGGATACGATGTGATCCTATCGGTAAACACATTATCAAAGGCATTCATTGTACACCTTGATCAACTGTGCGACAATACAATTAGAATGTCATTTTATTATTGTATGGACAGTACAGAAATTTGTCGGGCGCTGAAATAATTGTGCGTCCAAACTCGTCGAGATGAAGCTATAAACACACGATGCGATTGGTTCCGGATCATCTCGTTCACTGCTCATGTCGGACAGTCGAACATGTTCATTGATCACGCATTATGCACGCTGTGTCTCTCGGTACACACGCAATCAATCAGCCATTGTGTGCGCCCGCGCAGCCATTCAGCGCAGGATTGCTCATTAACCCAAGCTGATCCGCCGCTAATTAAATCGTCCGCGGACAATGCGCGCGCGCACGCCTGTCTGTGCTCTGACTGTTATAATTAAACCCCTATTATAGTCGGATAGGAGGACGCATGCACAGTAACGAGCAACCACAGTTTTGTGTATGTAACTCGATTAGCTGCCTGAACAAACACACGGCACTGCCTGTGCCGTGTGAGAGCTGAGCTGTGTACCGTTTGTCTACTCATGTGCTGTGTACTGTATAGTGACGCGTCCGCGCGTATTCACACGACATCCTGACCCGCGCGTGGAGGGAGGGGGAGATTAATAAATTATCTTAAGTTTAAAATACATCATTTTGTTAAACTTTCACCGTTGCTTTATAATGAGATTGTGTTGTGAAGCTGTTTTAATTCGTTTAGTATATAAAAAAAACAATGATTTATGTTGAGATATCTGCGCGTGACATTGATTTGTTGGGGCAGTCGCTGCGCCCGCGCCAATGCATTCCGCTCCGATCGCTAGCGAATACTCAGTGCGAGTGTTTTATTGTTGAAAATGTTAGGCAGATTGATTGTTGAAATGTATCTGCACTTATTGAGTATAGAAGAAACTAAATTAGTTTATTGAGAAACAAGTGCCTTCCTTCTCTTGGGCTCGAACCTAATACTTAGATACGATTGTCTAGTTAAACAAATTAGTTAATAATCTTGTTCAAAGTGTATCGTAATCTAGTCTAGGAGCTGTCCATTGTTCTTGAAAGTATTGTGCGCTGGCCCGGCGGCGCAGGCGCAGCTCAATTAAGTAGCGACGTCGTAATTGCACAGATAGTCGCTATCGCCGATCGCGGAACAAATTGACCGCGAAATCGATTACAATCGGTTGCCGGACAATGGCGACCAATCGCGCTTTGGGAGCGTTGCACGCGCGCACCATTGGCCGTCGCATGCACGCGCCGCTTCACACAATGCTGCTGAAATCTGAAACTTCAAAAGCTCCACCATCTTGGATTCCGCATTCGATTCGCCTCGCAGCGAGCACCGTGACGTCAGCCCCATTCAAATTGGTCTCCGGTGGCGACCAGGAACCCGCAGCAATGCATTACATTACGCCATTACTTATAGCGAAAAGTTCAGCTTACAGAGCTCAGCCCACCAAATATCCGTCCCCGTACAAACAATACAATTATAATACCTTGTTCCCGGTCGTGTGTGTGGGTGCTCAAGATAGTCTATGTAATGTAGCACTAAGTACGTCCATTTGTCAAGTAATAAAGTTATCGGTGCACATTGTATCTGGCCTCACAACGAGCTCTATGGGACAGTAGCCGGCTACTGTTCTAGCCCGCGGGGCCTGCGGGGGGACTGAGGTGCGCGGGCACACTCTACCGAATCAATGAGCAATTATCGTGGGCGCGGGGCCATTAGTGCTATCATGACGTAGGTACGTAGCAGAAGGTGCACTACATGGCCAAGTGATCAATCAAATAAAGGTCGCGAAATTTCTAGGAATTTATATAGACAATCAATTAACTTGGAAACCGCAAGCAGAAGAGGTGTGTAGAAAGTTGAGCACTGCAGCCTATGTCCTTTTTAACCTGGCAAAAAAAGTTGACTTAAAAAAACTGCTTTAGTAGCATACCATGGTTTAGTCGCATCGGTCCTGAGATTTGGAATAAATTTTTGGGGTAACTGCAGCCTAAGAGATAACATATTTACAGCACAAAAACGTTGTGTTAGAGCTATGTGTAATCTTAAAACTATAGATAGTTGTAAATCTCTGTTTAAGTCTTTGAAAATTCTTACTTATCCGTCGTTATATATTTTGGAAATGGCAATTTTTGTAAAAAGAAATAAAAAATTGTTTGCTAAGGTCTCGGATTCCAAGAAAGGTCCCGTGAGAAGCCAATACAAAAACCTCTTAATTACCGGTGGCTATAAAACAGCATTACTTAGTAAAAGTGTTTTCTGCATGGGCCCAATAATATTTAACAAACTACCGGACAGCATAAAAAATGACAGCCTTCAACAATTTAAAAATAAACTTAAGGCTTTTTTGATACAGAAATGTTATTATTCGATAAGTGATTTTTTGAATGACCCTATGTGTGACATCTCAACAGTTTAATATTACTTATAGACATTATTAATTTGATACAAAAATATTATTCTTTAATTATTATTATTATTATTTCTGGACTTGTTAAAATAATTTATTTGTATCTTAATCATCACTATTTAATTTTCATAATTTTACTAATAAGCTACTTAATATTAATATTGCTATTGACATTATCTATTAATTTTTGCCAAAACTCAGGCAGAATGTACCCGGCTCACTATATTTTTATAACAACTCTATTGTAATACCTACATTCTATGCAAATAAATGATTTGATTTGATTTGATTTACTATACCTGAACACGAACGTCGCGTCTGTAGATAACAGGCCAACATTTAGGTACTTACCAATGACAACCCGTGTCAGTCTGTGTCACCGTCAGCACCGCTGGCCCGGGGTGACACAGACTATCAAGGGCTAAGGAAGGAACATGGGTGGGTTTTAGTCAGTAAGAGTCTGACACATTGTATATATATTTTTTTGTATGTTACGCGATATCTCTGGCAATTATTGTAAATCGATCTCAAAAATATTTTTTTTAATGGATAGGGTATGCCTCATATAAGTTTTATCAACTTTGCTTAGGTAGTTTTTGAGTTATCTCCAATAATACGTATTTATGCCACTTAGTTTATATTGATTATGTTATAATACCTTTCTGTCACTGATATTTACATAGCAAGCAGTGTTATATACTGTGTGGGGTGAGTACAACTAAAAATTGAAAAAGTCGGTGGTAAACAACGAAAATGCGAACCCAACGACACCGACTTCCGAAACTTCGCTGTCTGTCCGTCCGTCCGTCCGTCTGTCCGTCTGTCCGTCACCAGGCTGTATCTCAAGAACCGAGTTAGCTAGACAGTTGAAATTTTCACAAATTATGTATTTCTGTTGCCGCTATAACATCAAATACTAAAAACAAAATAAAATAAATATTTAAGGGCAAAAAAATCGCGTTTGGTGTATGGGAGCCCCATACACCAAACGCGATTTTTTTGCCCTTTTTTGCTCGATATCAATAGGCAACAGGTAGGCACTTGAAATATTCACAAAATATTCAGTTGTATTTTTACTTTAATAATAAAATAAATATTTAAGGGGGCTCCCATACAACAAACGTGTTTTTTTCGGCGTTTTGGCCTTGTGGTACGGAACCCTTAGTGTGCGAGTCCGACTCGCACTTGGCCAGTTTTTTACTTTGTAGTGTCTTTTTTGGAAGTCGGTTGTTATTTTTTTTTTGATAATTTTTTTTTGTGTTTTGGATCGAAGGGCAAATAGGTGTCAAACCTTTTTTGTCTCTTAATGTTGTAGGTGTGTGGCCAACACTTTGATTCATTTTTATTATTCAAGTATTGTCAGAAGTGATACTTCTGTATGTGGTGATAGTGTGTCTTCGGTAGTCTCTGAAGGTCGGGGGTGACGGGTGAAGCGGGCAGGTGGTGGCCCACCGGGGTCGCGATAACCCCCGGGAGCCGCAACAACATAATTGCTCGCTATCGGGTATCTCGGCTGCGCCAGCGCAAGCACCGCGTGCTATCGGCGCAGTATCGGCGCTGATACCTTTGTTAAACTCCTGTCGGAGAACTAGTGCTCTGCGTCGTTAGATAGACCGTATTCCACGACCACGACCACGACTCTGCTCTGTATTATTACCTGGCATTTTGAGAGAGAGAAAACTTAAGTGGCTGTGGGTAGGGCCACATTGCTCGCAGAACAGATGACCGATGGGTTCGGAAGGTTCTGGAGTAGCGACCGCGTACCGGAAGACGTTGCGTCGGAAGGCCTCCCACAAGGTGGTCCGACGACCTTGTGAAGGCCACAGGAACCCGTTGGATGCGAGAAGCACAGAACCGGTCGAAGTGGAGGTGCTTGAGGGAGGCCTATGTCCAGCAATGGACGACTTTCGGCTGAAATGATGATTATGATGATTTTGAGAAAACTTCGCAAGTCATTTACAATATTGTCATCATTCGTACCTACTCGAGCGGCTCTTCTGTAAAACTGCACGTACCATTAAGTTTCTGAGACAAGATTACCAGTTTTCGGGTACCAAGCCATGTTCCTGTGGCAAGCCCGGGGTATTCTATCCATAGCGACTACACGACCATGGAGACCGATGCCTCTGTCAGTACCTAACAAGCCATGTTCCTGTCGCAAGCCCGGGGTATTCTATCCATAGCGACCACACGACCATGGAGACCGATGCCTCTGTCAGTACCTAACAAGCCATGTTCCTGTCGCAAGCCCGGGGTATTCTATCCATAGCGACTACACGACCATGGAGACCGATGCCTCTGTCAGTACCTAACAAGCCATGTTCCTGTCGCAAGCCCGGGGTATTCTATCCATAGCGACCACACGACCATGGAGACCGATGCCTCTGTCAGTACCTAACAAGCCATGTTCCTGTCGCAAGCCCGGGGTATTCTATCCATAGCGACTACACGACCATGGAGACCGATGCCTCTGTCAGTACCTAACAAGCCATGTTCCTGTCGCAAGCCCGGGGTATTCTATCCATAGCGACCACACGACCATGGAGACCGATGCCTCTGTCAGTACCTAACAAGCCATGTTCCTGTCGCAAGCCCGGGGTATTCTATCCATAGCGACCACACGACCATGGAGACCGATGCCTCTGTCAGTACCTAACAAGCCATGTTCCTGTCGCAAGCCCGGGGTATTCTATCCATAGCGACTACACGAACATGGAGACCGATGCCTCTGTCAGTACCTAACAAGCCATGTTCCTGTCGCAAGCCCGGGGTATTCTATCCATAGCGACCACACGACCATGGAGACCGATGCCTCTGTCAGTACCTAACAAGCCATGTTCCTGTCGCAAGCCCGGGGTATTCTATCCATAGCGACCACACGACCATGGAGACCGATGCCTCTGTCAGTACCTAACAAGCCATGTTCCTGTCGCAAGCCCGGGGTATTCTATCCATAGCGACTACACGAACATGGAGACCGATGCCTCTGTCAGTACCTAACAAGCCATGTTCCTGTCGCAAGCCCGGGGTATTCTATCCATAGCGACTACACGAACATGGAGACCGATGCCTCTGTCAGTACCTAACAAGCCATGTTCCTGTCGCAAGCCCGGGGTATTCTATCCATAGCGACTACACGAACATGGAGACCGATGCCTCTGTCAGTACCTAACAAACCTGCTCATCACAGTACAGTCGTGCACTTGCTCGTTTCCCTCATTGCGTGCGTTTGTCTGCGCTGTCCGCCGCCAGATTTTGCCGTGTCGCGCTGATGATGTCATCCGTCGTCATCGCATGCGTCGCCGCGCCCTGTCGCCGTGTCGCCCATATGTTTCAATTAGCGCGACATGTCGCGCCGTGTCGCTGTCGAGGGCTGATGATAACCCAGATAACACGGCGCGGTTACCGGACAACCGATGATTGGTAAGGACTGGTTAGTTGTCGTTATAATTATGTGAAAGAAGAGGAGCTTTCATAAGAACGGAAACAAATGAAGATTGATTTGACATCAAGCGTAAATAGTTTCAGACTTATTTTTGAAATGAGTCAAAATTCCTTTGATATTTATGCACTATGCACACCTAACAACTTAATATAGTGCAGTAGGTTACTAACAATATAAGTACTACCTTCAGTTCCAGTATCATTTTAATCTTAATTCAAAACCATCGCTTGGTGTCGCAGTCGCGATCGCCAGTCGTCAGTTCACGATAAGTGCAGCGATCATGCGTTATCGTCGGATCGCGCTGTCCGTCCGCGGCGACGTTATCACGCGCGTGATGATCACACTCTATCACCGCTCGCCGTCTATTTGTCGACAACGCGTCGATACTTTTATTTAATTATCGACGCGATCGAACATCGGCCATCGCTCTCGCAGTAATTGGGGCTATAATTTATGCCGTGTAAGATATTACGGCTATAAAGTGACAAGCTCGTCGGACGCACGTATAACGGGTACTCCACTAGTAGGTGGTACATAGCACGGAGAACAGATACAACATGTCTTATCGGCTCTTCATGCGCTACTATTACAGTGATAGATAAGTCTTAACAATGACCAAAGAGTATTGATGACAAGAACATGTCTGATCGGTCTGTAGGAACGGGATTGGAACATAAGTATAATCCACTCCAGCACCTGACTTGTGTTGTTCTGTAATCAACGGCGCCGGTTTATACTCGTATCATTTAACTTTAACTCCCGACGCAAAAACGACGGGGTGTTATAAGTTTGACATGTCTGTGTGTGGGGGTGTGTGTGTGTGTGTGTCTGTCTGTGGCATCGATGTCGTAGCTCCCGAACGGATGAACCGATTTTGATTTTCTTTTTTTTATAAATTAACACGTTCACTGCGGATCACCCAAAATCGGCCCGACGAAGCTTAGCGCTGGTGCGCACGGTCAAAACTATATCTTTCTCGCTGGTGCGGACCGATTATCTTCGGTATTTGTAGGAGTTCGACAGAGACAAATAGATTTTGGCTCGTGGTTACAAATGTAGGTATTTGGCATTAAAACATCGTGGCGGGCCCTTTTCGACCACCATCGCACTGACGGTAAAAAACATACGCTCCTTGCGGCGGCAGGCCTATTGTGGTATATGACCGATGCCGACCTGTTGCCGCACTGAGCGCGCGCGCAAGTGTCGAGCCGCCAGACAGTGTTGTGCTCTCTTCTCGACAATACGTCTGCGTGTCGCTATTATAGCGATAGGTTGATTATTGTGATTAAGTATGGCGCAACGTAAATCTCGTGAAGTAATTGCAGACAATATTTATACATCAATTGAATTGGCAGAAGAACTTTTATCTCACAAAACCCGTTATTGTGGTACACTCAGATCAAACCGAAGGGTTACCTAAGAAAATAGTGACGCTAAAGTTGAAAAAGGGCGAAATCAAAGGAGCTATGAACAAAAATGGCGTTAAAATTATTAAACTGTGTGCATCAAATGCAATCAATCTCTTTGCGTGGAGTGCTACAAAGAAAGACAACTAAATTAGTTTACGATCCTCTGGCTTATGTGAATCAGTAAAACATACACACTTTTTTATCTCTTATAATTCTGTTTTATTTTCGATAACCCTATATTTTTGTCTGTCCCATCACTATTTAAAAGTAGTTTCTAGTGCGGTATCGGTCGTTATGGGCCCGACTCTTTTCTTGTTTGATTTCTCATTCCCTGTTTGGCAGATCCAGGGGCGAAACGAACGTAAACAAACTGGGTTCAGGATCATTTTAACAGTATAAAAAAAACAGTGTACACCAAGTATTCGCAAAGTTATAGCGCTTTAATCTATCCTAGTTGTGTCAGGTCGAAAAGGACTGATACGCAGTGTCAAAACGTTCGATGGATGTTCATTTCGACCGCCATCGCACCAGATGAAAGTTTATGATTTTTTTGCCGCAGCTAACGTGTTAAATAAATAATGAAGCCCTTGCTGAGACTCCGCACGTGTGGCCGCACGTTGATAATGCCATCAGTTTAGGGGCGCTTAGTCGCGGTCACGCTATTAACACACAATGAGTGCGGAGGGGCAGCGCGATGCCTCTGTAGATGAACTGCAGTGATCTGCAATAGACCATAATAGCCCATAGTCCACAACAGCCCGGAGCCCGCGACCGTCGCAGCTGCGCGGGCGCGTCCCGCTAATTAAGGGCGGGTGCACACCGCGGCGGGGAGATCGTTGTAATTGAAGTCGTTACAATTAATTAAGTAAACTAGTTAATATTAAACTGTGTACGTGTCTGCCTGAGTCGGTACAACTCGCCAGTACTTACAAGTTACTGTATGCGAGAGGATGCGCTCCTACTGGATGTACCTACCAGTAGGTACCTCACTCATTAATTCTATTGTGATAGTCAGAGACGGCTTCAAATTAAATATAGTAAAATTATAACAATCAGTTAATAGTAATCTTCTTGTATCAAAACCATTGAAACAATAATCAATTCCGTTTTAAATTACAATTTATTCTGAACCCCCCTCCACTCCCCTCCCCCTCGATGCCCTGCTAGTTCGCCTTCTGTTATAATCTGTTTGTAATAAGAACACGCTTCTCTAAGTAAATCTATCAAACTAAACCGTCACTATTAAAAGTGTATCTCGCCCCTAATAATTGCGGCGACCCCGGTTGTCCTGGCTGCACTAATAACTGCGGCGACCCCGGTTGTCCTGGCTGCACTAATAACAGCGGCGACCCCGGTTGTCCTGGCTGCACTAATAACAGCGGCGACCCCGGTTGTCCTGGCTGCACTAATAATTGCGGCGACCCCGGTTGTCCTGGCTGCACTAATAACAGCGGCGACCCCGGTTGTCCTGGCTGCACTAATAACTGCGGCGACCCCGGTTGTCCTGGCTGCACTAATAACAGCGGCGACCCCGGTTGTCCTGGCTGCACTAATAACAGTGGCGACCCCGGTTGTCCTGGCTGCACTAATAACTGCGGCGACCCCGGTTGTCCTGGCTGCACTAATAACAGCGGCGACCCCGGTTGTCCTGGCTGCACTAATAATTGCGGCGACCCCGGTTGTCCTGGCTGCACTAATAACAGCGGCGACCCCGGTTGTCCTGGCTGCACTAATAACTGCGGCGACCCCGGTTGTCCTGGCTGCACTAATAACTGCGGCGACCCCGGTTGTCCTGGCTGCACTAATCACGGATTGGTTCACAATTAGCGATTTCGCCTCTCTTGCCCGCGGCCGCCGTCGGACAATAGGCCCCCTACGCCGGGCCCCGGTGGGCCCCTGCGTTTCGTTTGCACTTGTGTCGAGGTCTCATTGTCTAGGAGCACACAGCTCCGAGGCCGATGGTAATTGTGAATGTCTCATCAATAGACATTCATAATTATGTCGCATTTAATTATCGCATGATACGCGACGCGGGCGATGTCGTCGCGCCGCGTCTATAAAAAAAAACTAAAGCTGGGGTAATTTTTTGTAGTAACACGTGTTTCACAAAAATACCCTTTACAACATACTATGGTATTCATCTCAGAGAATCGGAGGATGAACTGATAGCACTTAGCAGCACGCACTCATCGACATCTATATTGTACATTGTTTTTTTAAGTATTTTTTGCGAGGTCTGGGAATGATTTCAACGTGCAACGAAATAAACAATATATAATTTTTAGAATTTTTCTCTGTTTGTCTGAATATGTTCCAGCATCACGAAAATAGGTACTACCTACCGGAGAGATTCAGTTTTTGGACATCATTCATTTTGGACCAAAAATTGAAAGTGCCGGTGCCACGATAAAAATGTGTAATTTGGTTACGGTGTTACATAATTTTAAAATACAATAAAAATGTTATTATGATGTTATTTTCATACATTTGATCATGTATATTTAATTATTCATACTGTATTATGTCCTTTTTATGTGCAATAAAGTGAATTCTGAAAAATACTACTTCTTCAGATGCGCAAATAATGCATAATATGATATGATCATTTTCATTTTGTACACAAAATGAAAATGATCATGGCGACGGATTATTTTAATGGTTTTACCGAAATGGGGACGTATTTATTTTGGATCGTGGCTTCAGAGATGCAATTTCCACGGCCACCCTTGAAGAATATAGATACACCGCTGAGTATTTTGTATTTTAAAAGCATGTAACAACATAACCATAGGGCGCACAGGTTTGGTGTCATAATAAAAAATAATAGGAATTTGGTGATCTATCCGAATATTACGTTTTTTTTTCTGGCCTTTCGGCACTTTCAAATTTTGGCCCAAAAATGTATGGAACGTGAATGATGTCCTTTAGGGTCTCCCTTGTTTTACCAAAAAGAAATTGCCAAATTATCACTTCCCAAACAATTTTCCGCATAATTTCATTTGCCTAAACCATTATTACTTAGCGAAAAATCTCTTCACAAATAATTGTAACCCAAACCTAATGTTTGGCAAGTGAACGGTTTAAACAATAACTTGTTTACTAACTAGTACTTTTACCAATTTTTATTTAGTCAAATATTTCAGTTGGAATAACTCATTTTACGCAAAATTACATTTGCCAAATATTTAGTACCGTCAGTTTTCGCAGTTTTAAGGCAGCCATTTCAAGCATAAGATCTAACTTTGAAGACGTTTTATTACAAGGATGTTTTTTCCACTGGGACAAATTCTAAACAGGTAATAATAATATTAAGTATTCTGGTAGAATTTTTTTTAAAATAATTAATCTCGTCTAACTAGTTCAGTTTCGGGTAAGTAGTCTGTTTTTTTTCCATATTTTTTTCTATATAATCTAGTCGTTTCTGGCACTCGCCGGCCGCTGCCGCGGCACCGCTCGCTTCGCTCGCTCGGCTCGTGCGTAGGAGGTCACAGTTTTAACCTAACCTAACCTAAGCATTTTTTTTAAATAATTAACCTCGTCTAATTCGTTTCTCGATAGCCTGCTAAAAATAATCTCTTTTTTCAAAACATTATAAAAGAGTAACGGTGGAGTTTCTTACCCATTCTTCTCCATACGAAAACTACCTTTTGGAATGGGCGACTAGAATCATTTCCATTTAGTTTTTTTTTGACGTTCAAAAGTGCCTTTAATGTGCCTATTTGAAATAAATGATTTGACTTTGACTTTATAACGGTACCTGTCCCGAGTCGGGTATCCACCGACTTATTGCTCAGTAGCTATTTTGCTAAATAAGTGAATCTTCTGTAAATACTTCCTTATTTTGTAGCAACAAAGAACTTCGGCGCTTGCGCACCTATCGATCAGTTCGGCCCGCTCCGACCCGCGATCCGCGACCCGCGCCGACCCGCGCCTGCTCGCCCGCGCCCCTGCGATGTTAATTAAAGATAGATGCGCCCGCGCCCGATCATAATTTAGAGATTATCTTTGTGTGAGCCCGAACAGGACTTTCAAATTTGTTGGCTGACAATTTGAGATATTTATTTGGAGATAAGGCGTCGACAGCGCCCGCGTCCGCCTCTCCATAGACACCATTCGTAATAAACAGCTAATACTAATGAAAGCGGAGTGAGTGACCTGCGCCAGTGCAGTGCCTGTGTCCTGCACATCCGTTCTCATGGCGACCACGCTTCAGGCGCGCGCGGGCTATCATTGCGACGCGCATCTCTTGCAGATACAACTTCATCCCTTGTTCCAGTGCCGGTACTCGAATACCTGTGCCGACGATGAGTCTCTGGAATGATCCCGAATGTAAACTGCTGTCCTCCTAGTTACATACCCGGCTTACAGTAGGTACGCATCAAACTGAGTAATGGTGCCGATTCTGTTCTTCACAAACTAAACTAAATTTAAGTTCATGCATCTTTTTCTTTCTATTTCATTAAGAAAAGGACAGAAGATAAATATTAGTTTAGTCCTGTCAAATTAAGATACTCCATAGACAATTTAGACGAGATTAAAAAATTGGCTATTAAAAATACGTCAATTTACGTCAGGCGCTGACTAATTTGACAGGACTAAACTAATATTTATCTTCTGTCCTTTTCTTAATGAAATAGAAAGAAAAAGATGCCTGAACTTAAATTTAGTTTAGTTTGTGAACAACAGAATCGGCGCCAATGTCTATTAAAAACTAGTTTGTTTTTATCTATAATTACTGTATGTTTTTGTTAAAATTATTTTTCCAAGCTATAAACTTGTCAGCTTTGAGGTTAATTACCTTGTTTAAAAGTTAATAAACTCGCTGATCGTTGGGCAGCGCCCCACCGCCCCACGCCCCCCGCGATCCCGTCTAATGCCGCGGATTTTATTCTGAAGAACTGCAATACGAAGCATACGTGAGCGAGCATCGAGAGCGTTACATATTTTATATAATTACATATCTGTCATTGTAAATTTCTCGCAAAAAGAATGGTCCAGGGGAATGCCCCCCTCCCACCCCTCTCACCGGAGCGGGCGGAGGCGGGGGGAGCGCACGGCTGTTGCCGACCGGCCGCGGCGCAATCATGTAATTATATCATTCCACTCCGGAGAAATCAAGCGCAATTCGCAATAAGATTTATTATAGCGTTTTTTCCTAGATCGGGACGATTTATCTCGGCGAGTAGCGGCGCGGCGTCGTGCAGCGTCGTGTGGCGTCGTGCGGCGTGCGCGCTGCATTAACTTAATTAAACTAATGAATTAGATTAGCGGCGGCTAATGGCGCGGGTGTCCATCCGTGATTTGTGAACGTCCACGCGGCTCTCGCTCACTATCAATAACTTTCCGTGCTCTCTATTAATATCTGTCAGGTTGATGCTCGCGCGCACCGCTCCGCATCATTTGTTTCGCGATGTTGCGTCGCCTGCACAATCGCTCACGGCGCGGCGGCGGCAGCGCGGGCGCAAGGCGCATCGGTTTCTGCAAAAAGAAGGGCTTCTGTAGGAAACTTCATCTAGTAATTGCTGGCATGGTAATTAGTTTCTGCATGATTTATAGTCCTCACTAAAAAGGACGTATTTATTGCAAAGTTAATGAACTGCTACGAGTACGCAGGCGCTACAGTTATTAGCAAGCACAAGTCGTTACTAGCAAGCTTATAGTCTGAAGCTGAATTACAAGCTACTGTTTAAGTAAGGTTTAAGTTAATGAACTGCTACGAGTACGCAGGCGCTACAGTTATTAGCAAGCACAAGTCGTTACTAGCAAGCTTATAGTCTGAAGCTGAATTACAAGCTACTATTTAAGTTAATGAACTGCTACGAGTACGCAGGCGCTACAGTTATTAGCAAGCACAAGTCGTTACTAGCAAGCTTATAGTCTGAAGCTGAATTACAAGCTACTGTTTAAGTTAATGAACTGCTACGAGTACGCAGGCGCTACAGTTATTAGCAAGCACAAGTCGTTACTAGCAAGCTTATAGTCTGAAGCTGAATTACAAGCTACTGTTTAAGTTAATGAACTGCTACGAGTACGCAGGCGCTACAGTTATTAGCAAGCACAAGTCGTTACTAGCAAGCTTATAGTCTGAAGCTGAATTACAAGCTACTGTTAAAGTTGGCTGGAGCTTTTTTCTATGATAGTATTCATCATACCGAAAGCGCTCTTGTGTCTTTATTGAAAGCATCTTCGTCATAGCCTCAAGACAGGACGACTTCGAAGCGCACCCTAGACCGAGAGCCCCCGAGCCCCCCGAGCCCCGTGAGACCGTGCGGGGTCTATTCCCTAAGCACGAAGTCCGTCGTTTCGGCCTTCGTTACGGGCGTTTCCTACCCCCTATCACCTACGGACGGATGATTCGTTCGGGGTCCGAACGAAGAAGGAATGACAACGCGATTTGACAATTGTCCCTACTCCCGATATGCTTTTGCCCGTCCGAACTGTTGAACTTGACACCGATTTTAACGGATAGTTATGTCAGTTGATACGACATCAAAATAGTTCTCGTGCTGTCGACGGACGGAAGATGAGTATTAAAACTATGGCTGCTTTTTTAATTATTGAAGAAGCTTTACAGGAAGGGCTGAGGCAACGTAGATATAATTTACGCCAAAATTTAGGTTTTATTTAGGTTGGCGAGTATTCCCGACGTTGAGTTCATAGGGAGAAACCGACCAAACTATCGACCGACAGGAAGTCTGTAGTATGCGGGGGCTCTTAGTCCGAGTCATGTCAATAAATGCATAAGTACATAAACATAGGCTGATAAACACATTACCCTCCTTTGTGTAGCGCAGGCGGGTAAAAAGAGACAATGTTTCGGGATTTTACCTTTAGAGTTTAGTACATGCTAAGTTTTGCCAATGACGGTTTGTATACCTTACAAACCGTCATTGGCAAAACTTAGCATGTACTATTATATTACCTATATTATATTGGATTGTTTTGAATTAAAACAATTAATTCATTTTAATCATTTATTTCATATATTTTGCATTATGCACCATCAAGAGTTAGTACATCTCAGGTTTTCCTCAGTTGATGTAGAGGCTTGCTCCTGGGAGAGTGGGTCGGCAGGTGTAGCAGCATGGGTGGGTGAGGTGGCTACTGGCTCTGGATCTCTTACAGGTGGAAGCTGTACAAGAAAAACTGAATATCATTGACGGATACATCAAAAAATATATAATTGTGTAGTTATCTGTATTTATTACAATATTGCTTTTAGTTTTTTACCATTGAAACAAACTTACTATCATAATTTATAAATGTAATTCTTACCAATGGAAAAGCTGGCACTCTTGTCCCGGTTTCCGGCTCTCCGAAACCCTCGCCCATTATCGATAGTAGGTATCTTTAATTCCACTTGGGAGAGGGTTGGTGCTACCGATGGGCTTCCACCTGTAGCACTTGCTGACCTTCTGGCAGCTCCAGCAGCCTTTTTGGCAAGTTGTCAGACCACACCTAAAATTTGAATATTTGGTTAATTTTATGAAACTATAAAAAAACCACTATACTCGTAAGTACTCCTACAGATAAGTATTTGGAGGATGGCTGATTATCAATGTATTCACTTTACTGATGACAAGACCTTAAAATCATATTAATATTGATGAGTAATGTATTAAACTCACCCTTTGCCACTGCTCGACGGACTTAGTGCAACTTCCACAGCCGTTTAGACCCAACTCTCCCGTCGGCACCCCTCAATAACCCGCGAGCCAATTCATGGTTCTCACCCATAAAATCGAGAAGGGCCTCAATTTGCCCGTGTGTTGCTGCAGCGGTTGGGGCCATTTTAAACAATTAACTAGTAAGCTAAATAAAATATTGGAAATTTTAAAACTAGCAATTTGACATTTCATTTGAAAATGTCAAAAAGTACTCTGTGGAAAATGTCCTTCAAAAAGTAAACAGGCAAAGGTATCAACAGGATGATGCCTGTTTTCGGACAAAAATGGCAAAAATAATTCAATTCTATATTTAAGGACATAGAAGGATATTTTTAAAAATGTGGTAATTTTCTAACGAAAAAAGTATTCATTTTTGTTTAATAAGCTAGAAAACTACAAAATAAGCAAACCGGTAATCGACCGGTAAAATAACGCAACTCTATCGCCATGCGTCATTCGTTCACGAATATTGGCGCCGATTCTGTTGTGTCACAAACTAAACTAAATTTAAGTTCAGGCATCTTTTTCTTTCTATTTCATTAAGAAAAGGACAGAAGATAAATATTAGTTTAGTCCTGTCAAATTAGTCAGCGCCTGACGTAAATTGACGTATTTTTAATGGCCATTTTTTAAATCTCGTCTAAATTGTCTATGGAGTATCTTAATTTGACAGGACGAAGAAAAGATGGATGGATTGTGTGAGGAATGATATGAAAGAGAAGGGAGTGAATGATAGCGTGACGGTTGACAGGGGAGAATGGAAGAAGAAAACGTGTTGCGCCGACCCCAAGTAAACATGGGATAAGGGCAGGAAGATGATGATATTATTTTGATATATTTTTCTATTTTGTTTTAAGTAATAATTATATAAAGAATTAAAAAATCAAGAAAAATAAAATACTTTATTAATCATTTAATAATATTTTTTATTGCTATTATTTAACAAAACTATGATCTTATTTTACAACAAACAGAACAACTATTTTAGTTCTCATAAAATCAGAAATCATTTAAAAAAATAATGGATAAATAGTAGTCGTTTACTCTTCGCCGTTTTAAGTGAACGTATACAAAGTTCTAACTTGAAGGTATGGATTAATTTTATAAAGACAACGTATGTAAGTAAAATTAATGGATACCCTCAAATTATAACATCTTTCGATTAGACAGGGACCTAAAGATATAATGACTCAGCCGATAGTAGATAACAATTTCATCGCAATTCATATGGGCTCGCTGGCTAGTTCGTCAAACTGCCGGTATGAGTATGACGACGTTCGGTGATGCGATGGTTCGAATCCGAGTCGACACAATGGACTCTTTTTGAAGTATTCTTTAGATTATTCGTAAGGAATTCAATGTTGTAGCAGTGTCACATTTTAAAACTTGAGGGGTTAGCACATAGTGACGCTTTCTGTACAGTAACAACATGAGTCGCGTGTGTACATTGGTTCACGTCGTCATGTACATGGATGCTTACTCCACTGATGACGCACATTATTCACCGTGAGGGATCACCACAGCTGAACGCTTCACACGCGCTGCTTATCCGAAGACAAACGATGCGACACGTCGCAAGCATGCGCGTAATTAGTACCGAATTATTCACCATCTACCATCCACATGCGACCTTTCCCCAACGTCAGCGGCCAACATATTGTAAATTTACAGATATCCTCACAAAGTGCTTGTGATCAGTTAATAGTGGACAAATTGACGGCGCCTGCGCACAAGCAAGCTAGGAAGGTACAGAAGGTACACTGAAGTGACGAGCGCTTTGGTTCCCCCTCGAGAGACCGTTAGTAAGCCTACCAGTAGAAGTCAACATAGGGAGCCGCCCTTTCTCGCATTTCAGTGTTTTTGTCCATCGCTGGTAGTAACTACAGTAGATTACAATCGGGCACTACATTCGGTCTGGGTCTGCTGTATTTACATGCTAGATGGACCCTATCGTTAACGATAGTACATTAATGCGTAATGAGCGTCAGTATGTCTGTAAGTCAAACGTCTAACGTTACGGCTCCGAGTGGCTGTCAGCAAGTCATCCGTCATCATTGAGCCGATAACACACTGGTGACACAACACACGCCACACACACAACGTCCATTGCCTTGTACATGATGGAGGGTTATTGATGATGTGGAGTTATGAGTGTCACTATTATTTGTAAACGTATACAGTCACCTTATGATCTCACAAGATGCTGAATGCTGATCATACTGATAGGGATCTATACGGCAGTATTTGTATCTGCTAAATAAGTGAAACAGGTCAAGAGACTCTCCCTGACATTTGTCGCTTTATCGATCTTAAGATCTTAATCACATGTAGATCTGTGAAGAACTGCAGAATTAGAAAGAGGTTTCAACACAATGTTATAATTCGCTGTTTGTAGCCCATTATTAGCTAATCATTTAATTTTGTTTGTATCGCCCATTATTAGCTAATCATTTGATCGTCTTCTCGAAATGACATATTAGGTATGCTAATGTATTAAAAATGTAATACTGCTAAATAACATGACTTAGCGATTGAAAATTCAAAACCTTCATCAAACGTGTCCTTATCAAAAAAGCATATTATAAAATTAAAGACTACGTTGAAGACAAGGTAGTTTGGCAATAATTCTTTCTGCACATGTGGCTTCCCTGGCTCCTCATTAACGGCTTAACTATTTAAATGTCTATTAAATTACGATGTTTATTTTTTATTTACTTTTTGTACATACTTTTTTGACATAATCTCTTTATTATTTGACATTATATCGTCGACCGTAGGTTCAATTAAGGTAAGGGACAAAATACCCAAAATGAGTTGAGTATACAGTTTTGTTCAGAATTTTGCGCTCTTTCGAATGGTGTATATGAAAAAATTCTAGCTTAAAAAAAATGTCCCTTACCCTACTGATTTTTGGATTCGAATTTCGAATCAGCCCCATAATAACAATGTATCTGAAAAACTATGCAATATAGCAACTTGAAATGGTGTAATTACCGCCGCCAATCCACTTCAAATAAGGTAAGGGTCTTCCCAATCAACGAATTATTCTTCACACATTTTTTCAACAAGACCTTTACACTATTTTTTCATCATAATTGGATCCAACGTAGAGATCAATTTAATGTAAGGGACATTACTAACAAAATACGTTGGTGTAAGGGACGTCTATTTTCTTAAATAGCTAACTTATTTAAATAAATGTTACACAGGTAGATAGAGCACTAAAATACAAGATTATGTGTGAAATCAGATCCGAAAAAGGTTAATAACAAAAAAAGTTATAGGCGATTTAGTCCGAAAAAAAACTTTGTCGGCCTCTCCTGAAAAATCGTATTATGTCCCTTACCTCAATTGAACCTACGGTCGACGATATACAGACAATTAAAATTTTTCATCTCTTTATTAGTGGTTGTAATGGGAATCATATCACTTGGTTTTATTAGGTTTTTATTTATCCTTTTGATAGATTCTTATTTTGTAAATGTGAGGACTTTGTAGGCCTTGTAGACTTTAGGTCTGTAGACCATTTTCTATTTTATCAAGTACCTGGTACTTTTTGACAGGCCTACGCTGTCCTCCCATACCTACTGTAATTTGAAAATGTTGTAAAAGCCAATTATTTTTAAAAAGAGTAACCGTGGAGTTTCTTGCCGGTTCTTCTCCATAGGAAACGACCAATTGGAACCGTGCACCTAGCTTCTGACGTTTCATAAGTGCCCATGTAGGCTTATGTGAAATAAAATATTTTGATTTTGAACAACCAGCAATATCCGCGGGCACTTTTATTGATACTATAACATTTTGGTGAATCCCGGTTTAGATGAGTCAAGTCCGTTCAGAATATACTTGGATCATTACTACTTCTTGTGCGTGTAGAGTTAGAAGCTTGGCTCTACATGAGATCTGATAACTTTTTGGCAGTGCGAGCCATATGTGGTCTCGTCTTGGCAACGTTTTTCATGAAAATGTTTTAGGTGGGATTTCACATCTTTTTGAAAGTTGCTTATAAAATAAAGAAAAAAATTTTTTTGGGGGGTTCTTTACTAAAAATCCTGAAATATGTATTTTATTATTTATAACAAGGAGTCCTTATATCAATTTTCAGATGCTAGAGGCATCAAAATTTGCGGAAGTCTCGTACAAACTTCAATCCCCTAGTTTAAGGGGTTGGAGGGTAAAAGTTTCAAGTTTTAGAATTTTTTTATTGTTTGTGTACTATTACTAGCTTACATACCAAATTTCAGCTTTCTAGGACTTCAGGAAGAACCTTAAGATTATGGATGATCATCAGTGAGTCAGTGAATCAGTGACGAAATCGGGGTATTTTAGATATCAATAAAATCTAAAGTATAAGAGCTATGCAATTGAAACTTTATAGGTTTAATAAGTCAACCACTGACATCATATCCCGAAAATTTTGTTTATCTGGTATAATCCAAACCCAAGTTATGAAGGTTCAAAAATACGACGAAGTGCTTCGAGAAAAGGTAGGTAGTGCCCTTGCGCTTCGCTTGGCTCGTCTTGGCGGGGGCACTCCCGTGCCCCCAGATACAAATGCTTGCTTAGTGTGTGTCGCATGCCGCGCCTCGGCAGACTACCGCCAGCCGGGCGCCGCGCGCCGCTCGCCGGCTGATAGTGTGTATGTCGCATGCCGCGCCTCGGCAGACTACCGCCAGCCGGACGCCGCGCGCCGCTCGCCGGCTGATTGTGTGTATGTCGCATGCCGCGCCTCGGCAGACTACCGCCAGCCGGACGCCGCGCGCCGCTCGCCGGCTGATAGTGTGTATGTCGCATGCCGCGCCTCGGCAGACTACCGCCAGTCAGAAGCTTGCAAACAATTACCTATTCCCCTCAGTGTGCACTGACGACACGTGTGGCATGGGGTGACTTATCTTGAGTTCTCTTCTGCGCCTATCCGCACAGTGTTCCGCGGAGGCAGGTTCAGAGGCAGCTTGTAAATCGGCGTAATGGCGCGTCCTCCACGTGTCAGTGCTGCATCGCGTGCCGCGTGATTTGTGACCCTTGCCGCTAAGCCCTGACATGTTATTATAACACCATAAAACGTAACTCATCTAATATTAAAGAAGTCACCACATATAACAAATATCTCTCGCCGAGTGGGCGGCGGCCATCCTTTACGGCGTTATAATCACATTTAACATAATCCGTGACTTTTATCGACAAACGATACCGAATGAGGACCTACTTACATTGCTGTTGTAGGTGGTTGCTGGTTCCGTAGGGAAACAAGAAAGCTTTAGAGGTTCGTGATGATCATTTTAAACATATTAACTGACGAAATGTGCATGAAGGTACTATAATAGTTACACCTCTGCCCAAACCTTGGCGGACGCCGGGCGTGATGTACGAGTGCGGCACCAGTTCAGTGCTGAACTACGGCAATCCAAGAGGGTACTAACCTGTCCTCGTCACCGGATACAAGGAACCGACGTGTAACGTGATCGTGTAGGGCGACAACAGGCCCAGTGCGAAGTTGTAAACCCGTCGAATATCTGTTGCGTAGAGTGGACAACCGCGGCCCGCGGGGTCGCCTGCGCCGGCTGCGCCTGAGCACCTGTAAACCTTTCATGAAGGCCCTTTTCTGGGCAAAACTCATTTTGCTTGTTTGACGACAGCCGACAAATAACTGTATACACGGTCAACAGTTTACAACCCGAAGTACTTCAGACTCTTTCTGTTGATGCCTTCTGTTCTTTACCGACTTACGAAATCGTTTACTGCTGTGTGTAGGAAGTATAAAATTATAATTTGCGCCTGACTCCTGCAACTCCCTCGTCTCACCGCATGCGTGCATGCACCGCATCCAGTTAATCCTAGTTTATGTAAACGCAGTTATGACGTGCCCCGAGCGCTCTCGTCACAACACTGCGTTGACGTCACGACGCGTATCGGCTCTGTCTCGTAAAACAACAATGAACGTCATGAATCATGATACCTACTGATATAGCGCGCGCAGTTCACTTATTGTCGCTAATGAATCGGTTCTCATGGCGTGCGCCGCCCCGCGGCCCCCGCGGGCCGCCTCGCGTCCGATATCCTGTAACTTATTACGAGTGACTCATTTTGTTATTCGGTTCGTTTCGATGTCTGTTGTATTTTATTGTTTTTCGATTAATTTGAGATCTGGGCGTCGATACTGGACGATTCATTGCGGTATGGTATTAAAATTCCACTGATAATAATATCATTTATATCATTGATTAGGTATTATTTGTCTCTTAAAGAGGCTTAAGAATTAATTGACCGCTAAAATTAACATTCGGAACGTGATATTTTAAGAATATTGTAGTTTCAGGTCAGCGCCATCTCTTGACCGATAGTCGAACTAATGTAACTTTTGTTGATGATTTCTGAAAAAGTGTGCTATTTAGAGACATCGATTTATCGAGATGAGGGGGGAACGGTATTTTTTTTTCATGAAAGTCTAAAACTATGCGGCCTAAAAAAAAAGAATACCTACTTGATTGAGAATGTGCAAACTGCGCTCTTTCATTATGATACTCCACATGCCCTAGTAGCCACCACATTGCAGTCCCTGTTGCAAAAAAACTCCATGGACACTCACATGGGGTTAATATGCTTAAAGTTAAATTCAATCGGCAGGCTGAAATGTTCGCCCTTACTAAATGAAAAGCGAGGGAGGGCGAGGAATTTAGTTAAAAACTCATATCACCAAGACGAGCCAAGCGAAGCGCAAGGGCAGTACCTACCTTTTCTCGAAGCACTTCGTCGTATTTTTGAACCTTCTTAACTTGTGTTTGGATTATACCAGATGGATAAAATTTTCGGGATATGATGTCGGTGGTTGACTTATTAAACCTATTAAGTTTCAATTGCATAGCTCTTATACTTTAGATTTTATTGATATCTAAAATACCCCGATTTCGTCACTGACTCACTGATGATCATCATATTGTTAAGGTTCTTCCTGAAGTCCTAGAAAGCTGAAATTTGGTATGTAAGCTAGTAATAGTACACAAACAACAAAAAAAATCTAAAAGTTGGAACTTTTACCCTCCAACCCCTTAAACTAGGGGATAGAAGTTTGTACGAGACTTCCGCAAATTTTGGTGCTAGAGTTCTGAAAATTGATAGGGACTCCTTGTTATAAATAATAAAATCCATATTTCAGGATTTTTAGTAAAGAACCCCCCAACAATTTTTTTCATTTCTTAAGCAACTTTCAAAAAGATGTGAAATCCCACCTAAAACATTTTCATGTAAAATGTTGCCAAGACGACACCACATATGGCTCGCACTGCCAAAAATTATCAGATCTCATGTAGAGCCAACGACGATATATTCTCTTTGTGTAGAGCCAAGCTTCTAACTCTACACGCCCTAACTTCACAAACTTTACACCTTAGTCAAAATATGTGGCTTGGCCGTTTCGCTACCATCACATGGGCGTAAGGTGAAAAATGTATTCACTGTTCATTACTTTTCTGTTATACAATAGTTCTTTTAGTAACGAATTGTCGTCTTGGCAACATTTTATATGAAAATGTTTTTGGTGGGTCACATTAGTAGGTAATATTTAAAGTATTTTAAAGTTCATAGCGTAGTGAGTCTCTCAGTTATTCGTGTAATCTGTATACTGATCAATTAGCACTAATTACGTGAGTAGTGTCGTATGAATGCGTGTGCGCAGCGCGGGTCGGGGCGGGTGTGACGCGCTGCCGAATTAATTAGGATGAATGTCCTGCGCTCGCGACGACGACGCTGCGCTGCCGTGAGAACCACGAGCGATGCGCCCGCGCATGCGTGCCACGCAGCAACGCACTGCAGAAGACCTAGTATGTTCTAATTATAATGAACTCTACAATAAACGAACACGATTAAATTGCTGCAATAGATTTACAGTAAAGCGAGCGAGCACGTTGTGCAGTCACATCGCCGCGTGCTCACTGTTCTCTACGTCTCGGTGTATTGACTTTCTGCACAGTGGGGTAGAACTTCTGCGCGTGCCTGTGCGTGCACAAGCGACACGTTTTTATCAATATCAGCGAATTAGCATGTTCGCCTAGCTCCGCTTACTGAATGACTCGTAAGTGACAATTATAACTTTGACACATTCCGCGCCGTTTTGTTTCATTTTGACATTAAAGTGTTGAAACTTACAATTTATTTGTGTACATCAACTTTCTAATTACACATTGATAAAATAATGAGATCCTCAAGACGGTCACACAGCGAATAAGACACAACATACAAATGAATGAGACTGTGACCAGAGAATTAAATGTACGAACACATATACATCGCTTTACCACATTCTTCATACACACACACACACACCCCCACATACAAACAAGCAATTTGAGAACCGCAGGTAGTGTCTGTGGCAGACAGTTAACCGTTTAGTTGTTTTGTTTTAATTTCGAAAATAAAAGTAGCCATGAAAGGTAGACATTAAATTAAACAGTTTTATGCCTTCGTGAACTTGAACGACTCACCGATGTTGAGATCGAGATCGTTCGTGCGATTATTGTTGTTGGCGTTGTTCGAATTAGGTTTGCGAGGGTTTCCTCCTTCCTACCCAACCTAGTTATTCGTGTAATTTATTTGTGATCACGTAAATTAAATGACCAGATTTTAAACAAAATTGCGCAATTAAATAATTGTGAAGTTCACCGACGCGTTGTGAGTGCGACAGTCTTCCAAACTAAAACAATAGCTGCACAAGTAACCTGTTACTAATTCATTTGGATCATTCATCATCCATCGCATCGCGTCGCGTCGTCGCACAAGTAGGTACTTGTATCACGCGAGTATGCGCGAGCGCAGCGCAACAGGTGGTCCGCACATAAAAACTAATAAGCGAGGGGTGTGAGGTGGGGGATGTAGGAGGCTGAGCTGAGGGGAGGGGAGAGGTCCTGGCCGCCCGGCGCACTCATTAGTTGCTCCCGGAGGAATCCGTCGGAGGCATCCGCGTGCATCCCACAGAATGTACCGGTTACATATCGCGAATGAGGATACTGATCAAATCGAGACTTTTTTACGATAAACATATCCTCATTTGACGAGCTGAATGATGCAGTGGCTCCGCTGAGTCGCGCGGCGGCGCGGCGCTTGTTGCACTACTACAGCCACGGAGACTTGTTTCGAGTTTGAATGATGCGCTAATAATATGTAGCAACGCAATAACTTACTGATGTTCTTAAACAATTTCAGCAGCGCTTGTAGAAAATGTACTTTCAACGCTTTCGGGTTACTATTCATCAGAATCAGAATATTTATTTGTGAAACATATGTAGGTATTGTATAGGAAGTCGTTTGTTTTTTTTGTAAAAAAGTTTTTATTTTTCACCTTTTAGTGGGTCAGTTTGTAATTTATCAAAGTTACAATAGCCTAATGTCAACTGCTCATCACCTTTTACAAAATATTTCTTTTCCCTATGCAGGGACGTTAATTGTTGAGGAGTTCTCCTGGTTCTTACCAACTCCTAAACAACCACTCACCATACGCATTGTGACGAGGATAAATCGTTTAGCAACCATATTAAAGTAATCGAATCGCAACCCGTGAAATATTTGTCATTGAGTAGTTCCGATGGCCATCTGTGGTCTTCATCATCAGCTCCACTTTACCAAAGATGATTTCCGAGAGGAAATGCTCAAGTTACTTTAAAAAATACCCAAATCGCGTAGCTTTGCCTATAAAATTTTAGGGTTTCCCTCGATTTCCATGGGATCCTCTCATCAGATTCCAACTTGATGATAATGGGACCACCTCGAGAATATATCCTTTCGAACAAAAAAAAATAATTTGAAAATCGGTCCTCAATTGGCGGAGTAATCGCGTAACAAACACACAAAAAAAAAACATACCGTCGAATTGAGAACCTCCTCCTTTTTTGAAGTCGGTTAAAAATAAAAGCACGCAATAAAACAAAAAAAAAACTAACAGAAAAATACAAAATTAAATTAAATTAAAATAGGTACTACGAAAAAAGAAAGAAAACTATTTTAAAACGAATTAAAGATAACTATATATATAATATATATATATATATATATATATATATTACTATTAAAGATAACCTAAAAAGAGAAACAGATTTCTTTAAAAAATATTTGAATTATTACATCAAATGTTTATTGCACATGAAATATTAAAAATTATCATTTATAATTATCGGAGCCATGCCAAAAAAGCTCTTGTTCATTAAAGCGGTTCTGCATTTTCTATTGCACAGTTTATTCATATATTGAAAACGCATTGGATTCTTTTTACATCAGATAGTTTTTGAAACAGGTGTAAATTGATTTTAACAAACAAAGCAGTCTCGTAAATGTACAGACGCCAGTAGATCAAGCTACCCGAAACTGTCAAATTTTCCCAATCAACTTTGAACCTAATGATTTAGCAATAAAGTTGAAAATCTATTAAAGAAATTTGACAGATTGTAGTAGCTTGATGTGCTGGCGTCTGTACATAGCTGCCATAGTCAGTAATTTTAATAGGTGCAGTGCAGTAGGTGCGGTAATATTAAGCCACACGTACCGAAAACATCGTTTTTGCGCTTTAAAAACAGTCTCTCTGTCAGTAGATTGCCCCCAAAAAATAATGCCAAACTTAAAAACTGATGCAACCAATCCGTGAATTCCGTGATACGCTATTAAAAGTGTTTGTGTATTAACTTTTTTGACAGCTGAAACAGTGCTGCAGATTTATTTAATTTCAGACAAATTTCTTCGATATGAAAGTTCCATGTTAGTTTACTATCAAGCATTATACCCAAAAATTTGGACTAGTTTGTATCTTCTATTTGGCACTTATATTATGTGACATTGAACTGGAGGTTTTTCCCACCTTTGATGAAAGTGCATTAATTTTGTTTTATTTAAATTAATCACTAGGTTATTGCTATTAAGTCAGTTAATTATTTTATTGAAACAATCATTTATATCATTTTCGTAATAGACAGGATTATTATACTTTACAACAGCTGTACTGACATCGGCAAAAATAACCATATTTTGAGAAATAAGTATTGGGAGATCATTTATATAATATATTTAAAAAAGTAACAGCCCTAGCACGCTACCTTGAGGTACCCCGTATTTTATAGCTCTTGGTTGAGATATGTAAATGGTTACCAAATTGCTTTTTTGGCATAGTTGTAATATTTCTGTGCACTGCTGCACTGGGATCTGTTATTCAGATATGACTTCAAAAGTTTCAAAATATTACCTCGGATTCAATATCCATATAGTTTGTTTAGGAAAATCTTATGATTCACATAGCCTCACTTCCGCTAGCGCTTTCGTCATATCGGTATATATAGCACATACCGGAGCTCTTTCATCTATAGATGTTATAATAGAAGAAAGGAGGTCGAACAATGCCATATTGATATTAGTATTCTTTCGAAATCCCTTTTGTTAATTGCAAAATAACTTATTCTTTTCAAAATAATTATAAATGGAATTGTAAATTAATGATTAAGTCCAAGGCATTAAGTCCGCCTTTGTACAGTTTTTACTTGTGCATAAAGTTTAATAAATGAATAAATTACTTTTTCGATAACTTTTGAAAAAATATTTTGGCAATGGGTCTACAATTTTTTACATCTGATTTATCATCTCTTTTAAATATGCTTAATGATTACTTTTTTCAGACTATTAGGAAAAACACCATTTGTTATGCATAAATTAATAATGTGCGTTAGTGGTGGTGCTATAACTTCTTTGACATATTTTACAACTTGAGTGCATACTCCATCGGTGCCCACAGTATTTGTATTTTTAAGATTATTAATTATTTTTATTAGGTCAATCGGTAAAACTGGTTGCATATAATTATAATGATTGTGAAGTTAAGTTGTTAAAAGTATTTTTACCAGTCTAAGTTTCGTTACAATTTTTTTTTTTCAATATTTACATCTACAAAAAGTTATTAAATTCGTTTGCGATATCCGTGGGATGTGTGATAGTGGAAGTGATAGTGGAAACTCTCTTTATAGACTGTTTTAGATTTTGTGGTAGGCGAAATTTGGAATTATTAATTACTTGTTGATTTGTTTTGAGAAGTGTTTATAAAGTGGTTATTTTGAGTTTTCTGTGTTAGTCGTACCTATATTTTTTTTGTAAATCTTAGTATAATTCTTAAAATCAAGTTTATTTTTACAGTCAGGTTTAAATCTATACGACCAAAGTAATTTTCTCTGCTTTTGACTACAGATTTTTATTCCACGAGATATCCATTTGACTTTAGTATTCGTTTTTGACGTGACAACGTCTTAAATTAGGTTGCGGCTGGGAGTCACTTATGAAAAAGTGTAACGCTCGGTAACGTTACGATGAGTCACCGAACGAGAGAGAGGCCCGCCGAATGCCTTGCGTCTCTCTCCCACTCAACTATTCTACCGAGAAAAAGACGTTGTCACGTAAAATCTTCGCCCGTAAAACCGACTTTACAGGCAACCATTTTTTTTTATCGTTACATATTTTATTGGAAAACATAGCACTCAAAAATCACATGCAAAAAAAGTCATACGAGTCATTCACATCATTAGTGCTATAAACTTGTCATCATCTTCCTGCCCTTATCCCATGTTACTTGCGGTCGGCGCAACACGTTTTCTTCTTCCATTCTCCCTTGTCAACCGTCACGCTATCATTCACTCCCTTCTCTTTCATATTATTCCTCACACAATCCATCCATCTTTTCTTCGGCCTTCCTATCAACATGTATATTCATCCCCACGCACAACGGACCGAATGAGAGTCTAAGTGCGGAAAAGGGAGTCCCATCATGTATATTCATCACTCTTTTAGTCACATGCGTTTCGTCCCTTCTCATCACATGCCCATACCAAGATAAACGATTTCCTTTCAACTTTTCTGTCACTGGCGCCACTTTCAAATTCCCTCTTTTATACTCATTTCTTACTCTAACCATTCTCGTCACTCCACACATCCATCTTAACATTCTCATCTCCGCTGCATGCAATCTTTTTTCATCCGTTTTCTTCACGGCCCAGCATTCAGACCCATAAAGTACGACAGGCCGTATCACAGACTTATAGAGTTTCTTTAACTTGAGGGGCATCCGTGGGTCGCAAGTTGTTCCTGTGACCTGTCGCCATTTCATCCATCCTGAGTTGATCCGGTGCGTTACGTCTCGGTCTACTTCGCCATCTCCTTGGACAAGCGACCCGATGTACCGAAAGTCGGAGCAGATCGATAAGGGCGTTCCGGCGAGAGATATGGGCGCAGGATTGGAGAGACCGCCAAAATCACAAAACTGATACTCAGTTTTGGTCCGACTTACTCTCAGGCCAACGGTCTCGAGTCTTTCCCACCACACCTCCAATCTGCTCTGGACCTCTAGGCTGTTCTCGGCAATCAGCACAATGTCATCGGCGAACAGCATACACCAGGGAGCCTCTTCTTGGATATCAGATGTAAGAGCATCCATTACCGTTTTTTAAAAAGTTTTTAGCTTCTTTAAATTTTCTGGACATATGTCTAGCTTTTGAGTTTTCCAATATTTAAGTTTACACGATTTATTAATAGGTACACTTAGTATTTGAGATGTATGATCTGATGGAATTAGGTCTATTATTGGTGCTTTACAGTCTATTCTTTACTGTAATTTGTGAATAGGAACGTTAAGCAATAACGGTTGTATGCCAACATGCACAGAAGCAGCTACTTCCTCTTGTTCTGATGCCCTGGTACCTGCAATGAAACAAGCTCGTAAAATTGATTGATATTCTTGTTTTAATAACTGCTCGCTGAGATAAAATACTGCTCCGCCGTATACCGTAAACTAATAACACGCACAACATAAATCTGCGCTAAACGCACGCATTAAATTATGCGCTTGCGCACCCCTCGCACCCCCCGACAACCTCCGACCTAAATAGAAGTCTTTCCATGAACTTTTATTACCTCACAAGCCATGCTGACTTTAACGTTGTGGCACCGAAACAATCAGAATACCACAGGGTGGGTCGGACTCTGTAGAACAGTGCGCATGTCTGATGTATTGTTGGACAATCTAATATTTGCACATCATATGTCATGGTGGAATGTAAAGGGGCCATTATAGTTTTAAAATTATAATACATTGTATACCTACATTCTGGCAAATAAATGAACTTTGATTTGCGATTAGGTACTTGTGGCCACTCCGAGCTTTGCTTCACGTCTCACACAGCACAGCGGCAGTCCATATAGAACAATATTATTTATTTGGTAGTTCGGTACGGGGAGAGTATTGAGCAGTAGTTGCGTGTCTGCATGACTAATAAGCGAGCCTGAGCCCATATTGGCCTCAGGCTCGCTTATTAGTTCAGCGCGTAACGGTACAGTGTGCCTCCCGGGCCCGCCGCCACAGCGCCGCGCGCCGCCGCGCCGCGCAGCCTCCGACGTCTTCCTGAGAACCTGGTACATAATCACATGTAAGGGCATTATGGGAAATTGCTAATTGAATATTATCTTGGATTCGTGATAGTGCTTCTATCGTAAAGGCATGGGAATTAGAATTTAATACGATTATTTTAATCATGGGACAGCTGTGTGAATGGCCATTGAGATTTTGTAGGAATGGCGACCATCTCACAAAGGACGTCTTTTTGTATGTGCCTAACGTTACAGCGACCTCCGCCCTGCGCTAGCCTCGCCCGTGCTCCACAGTCGGAAGTGACTCCTACATAACAGTGCTCGTGTCGCCGCCGGGTCCAACGACTGTCAAAGATGTATGACAGTCGGGACCAACGGGTTAACGTGCTTCCCGAGGCACGGAGGGGTCTTGGTGTGTAAAGATGGTCACCCATCCTCGGAGGGGTCTCGGTATGTAAACCGCTCCGTCTGCTGACATTCATTTGTATGGAAAATCAATGAAATCTTGCCTGTAGGTTGCGCATGCGCACAGTGGGACGTGGGCCACCGCTGCCCACAGCTGGGCAACGCTTGTTTATGTCCGTCAGCGCCGCGTAACATACACACGTTATTGTTTTAGTTTTTATACATATTCTGTTACTTACTTACTTAATTGATAAAGTAGAAAGAAATAAATTGGATTGAATATTAAGTTGGTATAATTGAAACGGTCGCGGTGGACCGCTGCGTTTAATATTGAATGCAGGGAACTACTGTGCAGTATTTAATATTGAATGCAGGGAACTACTGTGCAGTATTTCATGTAAGACAGTTAATATGTAGCCTGTTTGACAGTTGGATGTGTTGTGTTGAGTGACTGTGTGACTGTGTGTGAGCAAGATGAATAACTTCTGCCAACGGTATCTGTAGTTATTTAATCAACATTTTAATATAGACCATAAAAATATGAATTAGTAATTTCAAAATGATGACGTTCAAAATCTGAGTGAGTATTAATAATGACACAGACTTTGAATCAATGACCGCCACCGACCGGTTCCTATGATAAGCTCTAATGGTAGCATCCTGTAGCTCGACCACGACGGCGTCACCCGCGTGTCTGCGCATGCGCACCGATCATCTTGAATCGGAGCGGCGCGGCACGCGGCGAGGCACTGGCGCACAGCGGTGCCTTCTTACTCTACAATAATTACTTGCTGCACTCATTAGTCCTGCTCGTGCGCCACGCATTATCGACCAGCGTGTGCAGCCACCACCTAACAGCGCTCTGCAACACATTCACAACTTTGTTTTAAATCAAATCAAATCAAATCGTTTATTGCATTAGGGCACAGCTTCAACTGCTATGCACATAAATTGTCATCTCTTGCTGAATTATTCCCATAGGATTATATTCCCTATCCCATTGGGATAAGACATGTATTTGAATAAGGATGGGATGCAGTGATCTGAACAGTGTAGCTGTCAGTTCCGTCTGGGATTAGTCCTGACGTGCGCGGTCCACCAAAACGATTGATCACGATCTGAAGCACACACAGGCACACACATAAGAGTGTATAATAAAAGAGTGTAATTGTTAGTAACAATGCGCGTTATTGATGTGTTGTGTAAGGTGAGGGGATCTAATGTGCGTGAAAGTATTAAGATGACGTGTAGTGCCGCGCGGAGCAGAGCAGACGGGCTGCAAGCACAGTAGATAGTTTATTTTCAAAACATTTTGGCATTTTGGTAATGAATGAAATTAGTGGCTCACTTACTAGAGCATCAGTCGGGGAACATCGGTTACAAGCACGTAACTTGATGTGGCTGATGAAACTACATCGTGATAACAGCAACAACATGAGGCTGACGGGTCTGATGTGGCTGACGATGACGGGCCCCCACTCGCCAGTAGCAGCTCGTACTGTTCAAGCTGTGCTGATCTCGAGCACGACGAGATACGGGCAGGCTTCTAGAGCCTTCAAGACATCTCACTTGGTCTTGTGTGAGACAGACCTATGATCAAACTTTTGATCTTGAGTCTAATTACCCACATATTTGTTACTGTTGTAATTATTTTGCTATCTAAGAGCGGGGCCTCCTAACACAGGAAAAAATTGCTTAAAAGGAGTCCCCAAACACAACCACCCATTGTTGTAACATAATAACTGAACATAATAATTGTTGTATTGTTATCTTGAATATAACATTTTGTATTTTTGTATTTATATTTGTGAGATTGACTAAAAAACTCCGCGGATTTTCATTAACAGCCACGTACAAAATATTTGTACATGTGATTTGGCCGTTATGCAAACAAAAAGAAATCGTTTTATAAAACTCCAACTGCATTAATTTGATTTTATATTCAAAATCACTAATGAAGTCGACCGTCCACAGTCGCAATGCTCCCTCGTCCGCGCTCCTGTTCACGTCAAATCTGCGCACACGCAGGCGGTGCTGCGCATATCATGTGACGGCTGCGTTTACAGTCAACATATCAACCGAATGATTGTATAAATGAAGTTTGTGTGTACATAACAGTGAGCCCAGCTGCAGCAACCGCAGATAGTTCGTCTGCGCCGACAGTTTGTGTGTACATAACAGTGAGCCCAGCTGCAGCAACTGCAGAAAGTTCGTCTGCGCCGACAGTTTGTGTGTACATAACAGTGAGCCCAGCTGCAGCAACTGCAGAAAGTTCGTCTGCGCCGACAGTTTGTGTGTACATAACAGTGAACCCAGCTGCAGTAACCGCAGATAGTTCATCTGCGCCGACAGTTTGTGTGTACATAACAGTGAGCCCAGCTGCAGCAACTGCAGAAAGTTCGTCTGCGCCGACAGTTTGTGTGTACATAACAGTGAGCCCAGCTGCAGCAACTGCAGATAGTTCGTCTGCGTCTGCGCCGACAGTTTGTGTGTACATAACAGTGAGCCCAGCTGCAGCAACCGCAGATAGTTCGTCTGCGCCGACAGTTTGTGTGTACATAACAGTGAGCCCAGCTGCAGCAACTGCAGATAGTTCGTCTGCGTCTGCGCCGACAGTTTGTGTGTACATAACAGTGAGCCCAGCTGCAGCAACCGCAGATAGTTCGTCTGCGTCTGCGCCGACAGTTTGTGTGTACATAACAGTGAGCCCAGCTGCAGTAACCGCAGATAGTTCGTCTGCGCCGACAGTTTGTGTGTACATAACAGTGAGCCCAGCTGCAGCAACTGCAGACAGTTCGTCTGCGCCGACAGTTTGTGTGTACATAACAGTGAGCCCAGCTGCAGTAACCGCAGATAGTTCGTCTGCGCCGACAGTTTGTGTGTACATAACAGTGAGCCCAGCTGCAGTAACCGCAGATAGTTCGTCTGCGCCAACAGTTTGTGTGTACATAACAGTGAGTCCAGCTGCAGCAACTGCAGACAGTTCGTCTGCGCCGACAGTTTGTGTGTACATAACAGTGAGCCCAGCTGCAGCAACTGCAGATAGTTCGTCTGCGTCTGCGCCGACAGTTTGTGTGTACATAACAGTGAGCCCAGCTGCAGCAACCGCAGATAGTTCGTCTGCGCCGACAGTTTGTGTGTACATAACAGTGAGCCCAGCTGCAGCAACTGCAGATAGTTCGTCTGCGTCTGCGCCGACAGTTTGTGTGTACATAACAGTGAGCCCAGCTGCAGCAACTGCAGATAGTTCGTCTGCGTCTGCGCCGACAGTTTGTGTGTACATAACAGTGAGCCCAGCTGCAGCAACTGCAGATAGTTCGTCTGCGTCTGCTCCGACAGTTTGTCGCAATGTTCTTCTTTTATTTAACACACTGCTTGCTGTTCGAATTCACTTTAGACCTTGACAGAATTATCGGCAACGGCTTTTGCTAAATAAGCTGTAATAATTCAGGAATAGTAACTAAAGTCGCATGTTGAACTTGATCGTGCAGTCTATCAATCAGTAAACTGTGTGTTGTTCGTTGAGAATGTCTACCTACTTGGTACCGTGACAAAAATTTAATAAAATCCAAGCTGGTGAACAGATTAGATGCAAGATTAAATGAACTGGTGGGCTATTGGCTATCTTTTTCATGGTCAGTGACTAACAGGCTTCGGTTGTCCACCGAACTTTGATGATAACTGAGAATTTCATCTGAACTCTTCATTAAGCCACAGAGTGTAGATGTTCCCAAGTTGGTCGCTGACAGACGAACCGACCAGTAAACTAGCGTAAACGTATGACATAGATCCGGCGATAGTGGCGTGTGCTGTGTGTGCGCCTGCGCATCGCGTGTCAAGTGTTCATTAAACGGTGACATCCGGATCAGGTGACCACTGAGTGCATCTATGTACTGATAGATGTTATCAGTTGCTCTGGTAGGTATGTACAGTCAACAAAAGAGATAAGTATGCAGGACCGTCGGATATAGTTGAAGTTTAGTAAGAAACCAATGGATGTTGTCGGCTGAAATTTAATTTGATAAATGAGTTGTTTGTGATCTATTCATATAATTAAATTTTATTCGCGAACATCCATCGATTTAATAATAATAATAATGTTTCGGCACAACGATTATCGGATCAGGTGCGTGTCATTCAGCGTAACCATATGTTGGATGACACTGTACTTGATCGCCTGCGAAGTGAAATGCAGAGTAGCCATGTCATCACTCCCCAGTCGCAGACTGCTGTACTACTACCGCAGTCTGATACAAGTCATGCTGACGAGGGGAGTAATGACAGGGCTACAAACGTAAGTACCCAATGTAATGAGGAATTGAGGAGTGCTTTGGAGGATGCGATTCAGGAATATCGCTTCATGTCACCCGAACTTAGGCCACGCTTACCTCGTTTGCCCATGCATAACAAAAATAGGGCGCTGGTGGCGGTTCTGGATTCGCAGTTGTCAAACTATTTGGACAAATGTTTGTGTGATGAGCATGATCATTTGTTCTGTGTCTGGGTGTAATTTATCTATATATGTATGTATTTAGAAATATATAAGTATGTTTATCAGTTGTCTAGTACTCATAACACAAGCTCTGCTTAGCTTGAGACTAGACGGCGTTGTGTGATAGTTGTGGAATATTATTATTATTATTATGTTTATTCGTCTTTTTTTTTTCTTATCTAATTACATTTTTAAATATTTCTTAATAAATAAAAGTAAGTATAAAAAACATTTAAAAATATAAAAAAATAGCGATCCGCCGGTGTCGGGAGCAGGGTCCAAGCTACCGGTGGTTAGGGCTCCAGAGACAGGAACCTCCTCACAATGCGAGCCGTATCGAGGAGTACTGCCTTCTGAATCAGGCCCTTGATCCAACCGCCTAACGAGAGCCTCGATAGATGTTGATCGAGGCTTTCGGCCATCAGTCCATTGGCTGATACGACAATCGGCACAATGATAGCCGAGCTCACATTCCACATGTCAACAACCTCGTGAGCTAAGTCGAGATATTTAATTTGTTTCTCTTTCTCAGCTTTCACGAGGTTCCCGTCATGTGGAATGGTAACATCGATAATCATTGTGCGGCGCGCTAATCGGTCTATCACCACTATATCAGGCTTATTGGCAACAATAGTCCTGTCAGTAATGATAGACCGATCCCAGTACAATGTGACATGGTCATTTTCAAGAACTGGGTCGGGCACATACTTGTAGTACGGTACCTCAGAATCTACAAGTTTATATTTCAAAGCAAGTTGCTGGTGAATAATCCTAGCTACTTGGTTATGCCTGTGCAAGTACTCGCCGTTAGCCAGACGAGAACAACCAGAGATAATATGTCTGATAGACTCACCCGGACGGTGGCATGCCCGACACACGTCAACCGTCCCGTCCTTCATAATATGTCTCCGGTAGTTATTCGTTAAGATAACTTCGTCCATAATTGCACAGACAAAACCTTCAGTTTCCCCGAAAAGGTCACCAAAACGTAGCCAGGATACGGACGCTAAGAAGTCTACACCGGGCTCATGAAGAGCCCGATAGAAGCGCCCGTGAAGCTCCTTGCTTTGCCATACCTTCTTGCGGTCATCAGTAGAAAGTACTACAGGTTTGCGCCAGTTCTCTTTAGCCATGGAGAGCGGGGTGAGCCCCTTGTCCACTGCGACAACATCACGGTGCATACCCACTTCGGCTTTTAAAAAATATTCCCTGAGACTGCACACCTCGCGGTTGTGGAGGGTCTTCGCATTTAAAAAGCCTCGACCCCCGCACTTCCGCGGGATATACAGTCTCATCACCGATGATCGTGGGTGATGCATCCGGTTTGCCGTCAGTAGTGTACGGACTCTTCTATCCAGGGCGTCGAGTTCGGTCTGAGTCCATTTGAGTATGCCGAAAGAGTACATCAAAACCGGCATGACCCAACCATTGAAGGCGCGCACCTTATTTCCGCCCGAAAGAAGACTATTTAATACCTTCTTCAGGCGACAAAAGAAGCGCTCCTTCAACGATTGCTTCATGTCAGCGTCGTTGATGCCTAACGCTTCCGACATACCCAAATACTTATAGCTTTCGGATGAGGAGAGGGATCTGAGGCTTATGGAATCGGAGAGTTGAATTCCCTCGGATTCCATAATCTCCCCTCGCTTTACATGCATGACTGCACATTTATCCACACCAAATTCCATCCTGATGGCGCTACTGAAAGTTTCAGTTACCTTCAGTAGTTCCATCAGACGCAATTTGTTGGGGGCAAAGAGTTTTAAATCATCCATGTAAAGGAGGTGAGATATGACCTGACCACCTCTCTTTAACCGATAGCCTAGACCTGAATCCTCCAGTAGTGTACTTAGAGGATTCAGGGCTAAGCAAAACCAAAGTGGACTCAAACTGTCGCCCTGAAATATTCCCCGTTTAATCCATACAGGCTCATCATTCCCCTGGATCTGTCGACATCCTGGATAACGAAGGACCGTCTTCCATTGCCCCATACACGACTCAAGGAAGGTGCGTAGAGTTGCATCTATCTTGTACAACTCCAGCACCCTCATGAGCCATGTATGTGGCACCGAGTCGTAGGCCTTCTTGTAATCTATCCAACATGTCGACAGATCCTTGCGGGATCGACGAACCTGTTGGCTAATGGCCATGTCTATGAGGAGTAGCTCCTTAGTACCGCGGGACCCATTCCTACATCCATTTTGAGAGGCAGACATAACCGAGTTACTCTCAATGTGTGTATTAATTTTCGCTCTCAAAATAGATGTAAGAAGTTTATAAACCGTCGACAAACACGTGATCGGTCTATAATTCTTGGGTTCCGCGGGACTACCTGATTTATGGAGCAGGTGGGTAACGCCTGTTGTTAGAAACTGCGGTAGCGACCCAGACTCTAAGGATGACTGGAACTGAGATGCCAGGCAAGTGTGTGAACTAATTAGCCATTTCAGCCAAAAATTGTGCAGTCCGTCCGGTCCCGGTGATTTCCAATTCGGTAACGGACGGACCGCTCTGGCAACGTCTGATGGCGTAATTAGGACTGTTTCCATTTCTGGTACAGACTCACACACTCGCTCGACATCCTGCATCCAGTCAGCCTCAGTATGACAGACGGGCACCGACCAGATGCTGCACCAGAATGCACTTGTGGCGGCATCATCCGGGCGGCATACATCTGTCACATTTTGTTCAGGTCGCTCCCAAGCTCTATACACCCACCTTTCATCGCTCTGGAACATGCGATTCTGCGTGTATCGATCAACCCGCCGCTTATACCGCCGAATTCGGCTCGCCCATGCACAAACTTTCTGCTTCAGGAAGTCGATGCGCTCTGTGACACGGGACATGTATTCTCGAGGGCTGATTTCAGTCCCCGAGAATGCCCGCCTTACAAAGCGCATCACACGTGGTCGTGTATTGCCCTCCCTGAAGCAGTATAGTTTGCCGATGAGTACCCTGGCCCCATCAATACGACGTTCGATCCTGCGCTGCCAGGCTGGTACGGCTGGTTTTGGTCGAATAGCTCCGTCACAACTTGGGAATTTGACGTTAGCTAAACGACATGCCGCCACAGCCGCACAGTACAGGATCGAATGTGTATCAACGAGATCCTCGCTGCTCTCGAAGAAACTCTTGAGCTGCGAGTCCAAGGCACACACCAGCGCCCTATTTTTTTTGTGCATGGGTAACCGTGGTAATCGGGGTCTAAGTTCGGCTGGAGTGGACCTATACTCGCGTAATGCATCCTCCAGTGCGCTCCTCAGTCGGACGTTGCACTGGCTACTTACTGTGTCAACCCTATCATACTCTTCTTCAACATGATTGGACCGCGGCGAGATGGCATCAACAGTTGACGCCTGTGCCGCAGTTTGTGTCGAAGTCGAGACGATATGGCTGCTCAGTACCTCTGAGCGCAGCCTATCAAGTGCGATATCGTCCAACCTGTGATTGCGTTGGATGACCCGCACCTGATCCGACAGTCGTTGGGCCGAAACGTTGACGGTTGGTTCCAGTTCCTGAAACAGAGACAGCATCCTGTCGCGGTACGCAGTGAGGTTAATTCCCCCCTCTGTAGACCCGTAATATGCGCGCATGACGTTCTCGTTCATAGAGTGAGTCCATCTCATGCGCTGCACATAACCACCGGTAGCGGGGACCCGACTCGGGGCCGGATGGCCCCTAAGTCCCAAGCTCCTCGGTGGCCGGCCTCTCCCCTGCCGACGTACAGGTGTTGGCGACGTCGGCGGAGAGAAATACTCGTCGCTCGAGCTCGACGCAACTGCTACGGCCGGTGTCACAGCACTCTCGATGGGGCTGGGTTCCGGCGGTGGCGGGGCGGAGCTGAGCGACGAGTCCGGAGGTGGTAGGCGTGCTCGGCGAGCTGCTGATCTCGTCAACATTTTTTCATTATATTGTCATCTTCCAATTCCAATGTTTTTATAAATCGGGGTGACATGTCAGATGTCACCTCCGGTTCGGCAGTTTTTGATGGTTTCCAAATAATTCATTCATTGTATGTTTTAAATTTATTATTATTATTATTTTGATGGCTGCGAAGACCTCACCGATGCTCATTCGATTCTGTACTGCGCGGCTGCAGCGGCATGTCGTGTAGCTCACGTCAAATTTGCCAATGACTCTAGAGCTACACGACCGAAACCAGCCGTACCAGCTTGGCAGTGCAGAATTGAACGCCGCATTGGTGGGGCCAGAGCGCTCATTGGCAAACTAATCTGCTTCAGGGAGGGCAATACTCGCCCTAGAGTGATGCGCTTTGTGAGACGGGCATTCTTGGGGACTGATATCAGTCCTCAAGACTATATGTCTTGTGTCACGGAGCGCATCGACTTCCTAAAGCAGAAAGTGTATGCATGGGCGAACCGTATTCGTCGGTACAGGCGGCGAGTGGAGCGATACACTCAGAATCGCACATTCCAGAGTGATGAAAGGTGGGTTTATAGGGCTTGGGAGCGACCGGACCAAGGTGTTACTGACACGTGCCTACCGGATGATGACGCCATGTGCTCGTTCTGGCGAAACATCTGGTCGGTGCCTGTCAGTCACACCGAGGGTGATTGGACTGGGAAGATTGAGCGAGCGTGCGATCTAATACCAGAAATGGGGGTACTTACCATCAGCCCCCAAGATGTTGCTCGTGCAGTCCGACCGTTGCCTAACTGGAAATCTCCAGGGCCGGACGGGCTGCACAACTTTTGGATAAAATGGTTCCAAGGGTCACACGCCTGCTTGGCATCCCAGTTCCAGTCAGCCTTAGAGTCAGGGTCGCTGCCCCAGTTCCTAACGACAGGAATAACCCACCTGCTCCATAAATCAGGTAGTACCGCGGATCCCAAAAATTATAGACCGATCAATTGTTTACCGACGGTCTATAAAGTTCTTACATCCATTTTGAGAACTAAAATTAACAAACATATAGACACCAACTCCATCATGTCTGTCCCTCAAAATGGATGTAAGAACGGGTCCCGGGGTACTAAGGAGCTACTCCTCATTGATATGGCCATTAGCCAACAGGTTCGTCGTTCCCGAAAGGATCTGTCGACATGCTGGATAGATCTATGTTCTATGTTCTATGTTAAGGGGTTTGGTTTCCGCACTTAGTCCTTCAGTGGACCATTGTGCGTGGGCCATGGCGGCCGTCGGTGGTTATTCCAACCAGCCCACCTCCCTCCAGAAGCTGATCAACTCTCCTGGTCTGTTAAGAACATCTGTGTACGATCTGGGTGTCCCGAGGGTTTCTGACCTTATCTGGGTGACGCCTGTGCACTCAAAGAGCACATGCGCAATGGTTTCATCAGCCTCCATGCATGCTCTGCACAGAGGACTGTCCGTTATGCCTAATGTGTAAAAGTGTTTATTTAATGAGCAGTGTCCCGTGATGGTCCCCGTCACCAGGCGCAAGCCTTTCCTGTCCAGTCGTAGTAGGCGCCTGGTTAGCCTGCCATTCAATGACGGCATGGCTTCTTTGGACTGCCTGCAGCCCGGTGACGACGTCCACCAGCTTTCTGCTTGTGTATGGGTGTGCTCCTGTAGCCACCTGCGTAGTTGGTTGAAGGGGATGGGCACGATAGGTTCCGGTCCACAGACTGACATACTGGAAGCCCGTCTGGCCAGCTCGTCAGCTGCGTCGTTGCCTAGCGATCCACTGTGTCCTTTTATCCATTGTAGTGTCACTGTATTGCAGTTCGATGCTGTTACCCTCTCGAGCGCATTGTGACATTCTAGTATTAGATTCGATGTAATGCATTTTTTGTCTAAGGATTGCAGGACTGAGGCGCTATCCGAGAGTATGCGAACATGGGTGTTCGTGACCCTCCTGGCCGCGATAGCGTAAGCCGCTTGCATTATGCCCACACACTCAGCTTGGTAAACCGTGTTGAGCATTCCCAGCGATTTGGATATTTTTATGTTGAGGTCGTGTGAGAAGACTCCGACTCCAGTTCCGCAGTCGGTCTTTGAGCCATCGGTGTAAATTCTCAGTTCTTTCGGGCCTGAGTGGTCGCATCGCTCCTCTTCAAGCACTATGTTGTAATGCTTTTGAAAGCAGTATTGTTTCGGGGCTTTGTCGCAGGGTGATGCCATCATTGGCTGCCGTTTGATCGCATCTTCTTTTAACCGTATGTGTTTGACCCTAGAGTCTTTGCTCAGGGTCCCTGATGTAGAAAGCCTGAAGGCAGCCAGGGTCGCCTCTTCTCTCACTATGAGGTGTAGAGGCGGCAGTCCAAGCATAGCCTGTAGGGCAGCAGTGGGTGTGGTTCTCATACAGCCAGTGATCGCCACACACGCGAACCGCTGCAGTTTTTCTAGGTCTTTTTGGGCTGTGCTCAGGTCTGTTCTGGGCCACCAGACTAGTGAGCCGTATGTAATGATTGGTCGGATGACTGTGGTGTATAGCCAGTGGGTGACCCTGGGGCTGATCCCCCAATTCTTGCCAAGCATTCGCTTGCATTGCCACAGGGATATGCTGGCTTTCGTGGTAATATAGCTAGTGTGTTTTGCCCAGTTCAGCTGTTTGTCCAAAAAGATGCCCAGGTATTTGGTTTCAGTTGATAGGCTTAGGATTGTACCAAAGAAACGTGGTAATTGTAGTGTCGCCAGTTTCCTCTTTTTTGTGAAGAGAACCAGTTCAGTTTTTGTGGGGTTCACTGATAGTTGGTGTTTACCACACCAGTTTTCCACTATTTTCAGGGCCTGGCGCATTAGATTGCACAGGGTGTTTTCGTGGGTGCCATTTATTATTATGGTTATGTCGTCGGCGTATCCTACAGTGTAGTAACCTTTGTCGTTGAGTTCTTTTATTAGACTGTCTACGACCAGGTTCCATAGAAGCGGCGACAGGACGCCCCCTTGCGGGCAGCCCTTCGCCACGCTGGATAGATTTCGACTGGCCTGTTGGTCTAGTGGTCAGTGACTCTGACTGCTATGCCGGAGGTCGTGGGTTCGATTCCCACCCAGGACAAATGTTTGTGTGATGAGCATGATCATTTGTTCTGTGTCTGGGTGTAATTTATCTATATGTCGTGGATAGATGGCAACACAGTACAGCGAACAGCGCCATCTAACGATTTGTTTGGTAAACGAAGAATCATGTGATCGGAAACGCAAGCGAGCCCTACCGCTTGGACACGATCGTCGGTGGAGGGGATGCCGCGAGGACTGGTGGAGAGACCGAGTGGTGCGACAGTCAGTCTACAGTCGACCGTCGAGCTCGGACAGTCTCGGCAATCGCTCAATACCAACGCACGTGTTTGTTTCCGACGCACGTGTGCGTTTCGGTTGTAAATAGCTAGTTTATTAAAGTTACTGTGAATTCAAATAATCTTTTCGTTCGAGTACCCACTGAAGTGCCCACACCTGTCTAAACTATGTCGGATCGTGAAGAAGACCCGATGTATCGCATCTCGGCCACCCGCTGATGCGACATCAGAAGTGGGATACACTCGAGCTGAAAAAATTATGGAGAATTGAGCGATGACGTCATGGTGCGATGTTTCTTTGCCTGGATTTCACCTGGATAAGGACGTTGAGTGACTAAGAATCGAGTCAAGCAGCCTCGCAGCCATCAGTGAAACCCTTCGTGTGCTGCAAGTCAGAAACCAGGACCTATCGCGGCCCTGCACGAGCAGTGACAGCCAAGCGGATGGTGAACAACGTGCTGGAAGTAGTGAAGGGCGAGTAGATGTCGTTTATCTGCCCTCAGGCACGTTACAAAATAAAGGTGAGCTGTATTGTTTTGTTTACAATTCTGGTGCTGAATGCAAGTTAGTAAAAGCAAGTTGTGCAGCCAAATTATGTGGCAAACGAGTTAATTACGTTGTTGCGTAGACTGGTATTGGTAAAACGCGTGTATTCAGCACAGAACGAATCATATGTAGCGTTGTGATTAACGAGCAACAACTTGACACTTTATTAATTTTCTACCCAACATTTACTTGCAAAGTAATATTATGATAGGACGAAGGCAGGTAGATGATTTTTAGCTATGATTAAACAATCAAAGTTGGTTTACATGGCTCTGTTAGATGATTTTCGCTATGATTAAATAATCAAAGTTTGTTTACATGGCTCTGGTAGATGATTTTCGCTATGATTAGACAATCAAAGTTTGTTTACATAGCTCTGGTTGATGATTTTCGCTTTCATTAGATAAAATCAAAGTTTGTTTACATGGCTCTGGTCATTGGATGTTTTTGCTAAGATTAATCAAAGTTTGTTTCGTTAAATTAGAAGTAGTTTTGACAATAAAAAGAGGATTAAAGTTTTCTGATTTTAAAAGTTAGAAGCCGTAAATGGTCAGAATTGGCCGAGTGGAACATGCACTGCTGTTGAATTTTTGGTTACAGGTTAACACACAAGAACGTGTGCAACAGGATGGCAGTGCCCTACAGCATCTGTTTTCGATGCGGCAACACCAGACATTTTGATTCGAGATGTCCACGAAGCTATGATGGAGACGCCAGTACGGCGAGGGTGCCAGGCGGTTTCGGGCCAGTGCCTGCAGCAGCGGCTAGTAGCGAGTGATACAGTTCAAGTTTGCTATGACAGCAATCCGAGCAGTGTATTGATGAATACTGGGTGAGTCACATCCATTTTATTACGATTGTCACTCTATCATCAAAGATTGTGTTGCGTCAAAGTTGACTTGCTTAGTGACAACTGATGATGAGTTGACTGATATTAGCTTAGATGAGATAGTAGACCACGCGACACAGGGTCTTAAAAAAAATGCAATTACGATAACATTCGATTTGACTAAAGTAAAGTTAGCTAAGTTTGCTTTTAATTATTGTTGTAAAGGCGCTTGACTCAGCGAACCTAAGAATACCCTCATGATTTTGTGAGAAGGATACCCGATCACCAAGTTACTCGAGAATTAGATGTCATAGTTGATGACAGTGGTAGTGAGACCACCTTTGATTAAGAATGGCTTGTACACTCAAACTCAAAACTTAAGACCAAACCTCATGAGTAACATGTGGCGATGGGTCTATAAGAAATCGTTGGTGCGATTTCTGTCTGTATTGGTGCACAGAGCGCTTCATGTGTTGTAGCACATATTGCGCTAGATATCTAAAGAGTCGTTGGTGCGATTCTTTTCTGTGTTGGTGCACAGAGCCCCTCATGTGTTGTAGCATATGTGGTGGCAGATATCTTAAGAGTCGTTGGTGCGATTCTTTTCTGTGTTGGTGCACAGAGCCCCTCATGTGTTGTAGCATATGTGGCGGCAGATGTCTTAAGAGTCGTTGGTGCGATTCTTTTCTGTGTTGGTGCACAGAGCCCCTCATGTGTTGTAGCATATGTGGTGGCAGATATCTTAAGAGTCGTTGGTGCGATTCTTTTCTGTGTTGGTGCACAGAGCCCCTCATGTGTTGTGGCATATGTGGCGGCAGATGTCTTAATGAGTCGTTGGTGCGATTCTTTTCTGTGTTGGTGCACAGAGCCCCTCATGTGTTGTAGCATATGTGGCGGTAGTTAAGTAGAGAGTCGTTGGTGCGATTCTGGTCTGTGTTGGTGCACAGATTACAATGAAAGTTTCACGAGTTGAGTATACATTGCCTATGAGTTTGATTTCGGTAAATTCTAACTGATTTGTTACAATTTTCATGGTTTAACTTGTTGATCGCGGTCGTGTCCTGTCTGTGTTGGTGCACAGAGCGCCCCATGTGTTGTAGCACATATTGCGCTAGTTTTCTTTTTCTGAGAATCAATCGGTCGAGTCCAGTCTGTGTTGGTGCACAGAGCGCCCCATGTGTTGTAGCACATATTGCGCTAGTTTTTTTTTTCTGAGTATCAATGGGTCGAGTCCTGTCTGTGTTGGTGCACAGAGCGCTTCATGTGTTGTAGCACATATTGCGCTAGTTTTATTTTTCTGAGAATCAATGGGTCGATTCTAGTCTGTGTTGATGCACAGAGCGCCTCATGTGTAGTAAGCACATGTGGTGACTAGTCTCAACCGCACCTTATGTGTAGTAGCTTATGTGACAAGACAAGGTAAGAATCATTGGTGTGATTCTGGACTGTATTTTGGACAGATTATGGTAAATAGTAACTGATTCGTTAGAATTTTGATTTTCTTTGGTTCAACTTACCGATCGAACCTTTTCTAATGATTAATGTTAGGGGTGCGAAACCTTGACAACAAGGTATTGTAAATGAAGACTAGAGAAATTAAAGTAACAATGAGATAGATTTACCTGAGTTATAAGGTATTGGCAGGATAGGCCGAGTTACCTTAGTTATTAGGTAATGGCTGGATAGCCGAGTTACCTTAGATATTTGGCAGGATAGCCGAGCTTGTTTACTCTGTGAGTATATTTGGTCCGCAGGTACTACACCCGAGGACGGGTGCTAGTCAGGGATGGCCGTGTCGTGGATAGATGGCAACACAGTACAGCGAACAGCGCCATCTAACGATTTGTTTGGTAAACGAAGAATCATGTGATCGGAAACGCAAGCGAGCCCTACCGCTTGGACACGATCGTCGGTGGAGGGGATGCCGCGAGGACTGGTGGAGAGACCGAGTGGTGCGACAGTCAGTCTACAGTCGACCGTCGAGCTCGGACAGTCTCGGCAATCGCTCAATACCAACGCACGTGTTTGTTTCCGACGCACGTGTGCGTTTCGGTTGTAAATAGCTAGTTTATTAAAGTTACTGTGAATTCAAATAATCTTTTCGTTCGAGTACCCACTGAAGTGCCCACACCTGTCTAAACTATGTCGGATCGTGAAGAAGACCCGATGTATCGCATCTCGGCCACCCGCTGATGCGACATATATATGTATGTATTTAGAAATATATAAGTATGTTTATCAGTTGTCTAGTACTCATAACACAAGCTCTGCTTAGCTTGAGACTAGACGGCGTTGTGTGATAGTTGTGGAATATTATTATTATTATTATTATTATTATAAGAAGGCCTATGACTCGGTGCCACATACATGGCTCATGAGGGTGTTGGAGTTGTACAAAGTAGATGCAACTCTGCGCACCTTCCTGATGTCGTGTATGGGGCAATAGAGGACGGTCCTTCGATATCCAGGATGTCGAAATATTCAAAGGAATAGCGAACCGATAAGGATCGAGCGAGGCATATTTCAGGGTGATAGTTTGAGTCCGCTTTGGTTCTGCTTAGCCTTGAATCCTCTAAGCACGCTGCTGGAGGATTCAGGTCTAGGCTATCGGCTGAGGAGAGGTGGTCAGGTTATATCGCACCTCCTCTACATGGATGACCTAAAACTCTTTGCCCCCAACAATTTGCAACTGATGGAGCTACTGAAAGTAACTCAAACTTGCAGTAGCGCCATCAGGATGGAATTTGGTGTGGACAAATGTGCGGTCATGTATGTAAAGCGAGGGGAGATTGTTGAATCCGTGGGAACCCAACTCTCGGATTCCACAAACCTTAGAGCCCTCTCCGCATCCGAAACCTATAAGTATTTGGGTATGTCGGAAGCGTTAGGCATCAATGTTACTGACATGAAGCAATCGTTGAAGGAGCGCTTCTTTGGCCGCCTGAAAAAAGTACTTAATAGTCTTCTATCAGGCGGAAACAAGGTGCGCGCCTTCAACGGTTGGGTCATGCCGGTTTTGATGTACTCTTTTGGCATACTCAAATGGACTCAGACCGAACTCGACGCCCTGGATAGGAGGGCCCGTACGTTGCTGACTGCAAATCGAATGCATCACCCACGGTCATCGGTAATGAGGCTGTATATCCCGCGAAAGTGTGGAGGTCGAGGGTTTTTAAACGCTAAGACCCTCCACAATCGCGAGATATGCAGTCTCAGGGAATATTTTCTAGAAACCGACGTGGGGATGCATCGAGATGTAGTCGCCGTGGACAAGGGCCTCACCCCGCTCTCCTTGGCTAAAGAGAACTGGCGCAAGCCAGTAGTGCTTGACACTAATGATCGCATGGAGGTATGGCAGAGTAAGGAGCTTCACGGACGCTTTTTGCGGGCCCTACATGGACCCGATGTTGATCTACTAGCGTCCGTAGCCTGGCTGCGTTTCGGTGACCTCTTTGGGGAAACCGAAGGTTTTGTCTGTGCAATTATGGACGAAGTTATGATGACGAACAATTACCGGAGATTTATTGCGAAAGACGGCACGGTTGACATCTGTCGGGCATGCCACCGGCCGGGAGAATCAATCAAGCATATTATCTCCGGGTGTTCTCGTCTAGCTAACGAAGAGTACTTGCATAGACACAACCTTGTAGCCAGGATAATCCATCAGCAACTTGCTCTGAAATACAACCTTGTGGAATCGGAGGTGCCGTACTACAGGTATGTGCCCGACCCAGTTCTCGAAAATGGTAATATCACATTATATTGGGATCGATCCATCATCACTGACAGGACTATTGTTGCCAATAAGCCTGATATAGTGGTGGTGGATCGATCAGAGCGGCGCGCAATGATTGTTGACATAACCGTCCCGCATGATGGGAACCTCGTGAAAGCCGAGAAAGATAAACAAATCAAGTATCTTGACTTGGCTCACGAGGTTGTCGACATGTGGGATGTGGACTCAGCGATCATTGTGCCGATAGTCGTGACAGCCAATGGTCTAATAGCCAAGAGCCTCGACCAACACCTGAGGAGGCTCTCGTTGGGCAGCTAGATCAAGGGCTTGATCCAGAAAGCGGTACTTCTGGACACGGCCCGAATAGTAAGGAGGTTCCTCTCTCTGGAGCCCTGACCGCCGGTAGCTTGGACCCTGTTCCCGATACCGGTGGGCTACTATTTTTTATATTTTTAAATGTTTTTATATTTCTTTATACTAATATTTAAAAATATAATTTATAAGAATTTATTTGAATAAAGGAGATAATAATAATCTTTATTACGATAAAGGTAGGTCTTTATTACGAAAAAACTTCATCTATTGATAAAGGTAGGTACTTCACTTTCTTCGAATAGCATTAAATTAACTATTTCCGAGTCATTTTTTATTATCTTAGTATATATTATTGTTACGACTATTTGCTTTTATTCAAACAGCCCATTTTTTCTTGTCGCATAACTTAATAACATGTAGGTGTCCGTCGCGCTCGGAGGCCTGTTGCGCTTTGAGTGCATCGTGCACGGAGCAATATTTGTCTCATTTAGATTGATCGCGACGAACACAGGTTTTGATGAGACTGTTGTTTTCGTTTTTCTTTTTGTAATGATATGTTCTTGATTACTAGTTTATTTATTTATTTATAAGTAGGTATAAAAAGTATGTATTAGGTATGTTGAAACTGTGAGTACTCCCCGTCACTTTTCCCTAAAGGTTCATTCGAAAACCAGCGTCAGACAGCATCTGTCTGGCATTAATGCTGAAATGAACCTTTTTGGCGCAGCCGTGAGGCACACACTATTGTTGTTGTAACATAGTTTTTTTTTAAATTTTGTTAATTTTGTATTTTGTGTTTCACGAACTGTGTCCAAATAAACTTTTTTCTTTCTTTCTTTATACACACAAGATTCATGGTACACAAGAGCAGAAGTACAAAGTATTATGGTATAACTACATAAATCTAAACAGATCAAATAACCCTGTCTCCTAAACTAGGTAGTCCTGTGTCTTAGGAGACAGTGTTAGGCCATACAGGGTGGTGAGTCATGTAGGTATAGCGGCAGACAGGAGTTTAGCGTGAGGGTGGTAAAGTAATACATTTGTGTGCCGGTGTAAATGTGGTTGAGTGTGAGTGTGTGAGTGAGTGACCACAAGGATGTGTAAGTGTATGAGTGGTGAGTGTGGGGGTGTGTGCGTACTTCAAGGGTGCGTGTGAGAGAGAGAGTGGTTATGCAGTGATTAAAGGTAGGTAGATGAGTGAGAAATCGTGTATTGGGTGTAAGTCGGGTAGTGTAATGATTTTGGGATTATTCAATGAATGTAAGTAAGAAAGAAGAAGAAGAAGACTCCGTGAATGAGTAGTCTTTTAACAGTAGCCATTTAGTCAGTTTGTTTTTCAGGTTGTGAGAGTTTAGATCCTTAATTTTTAATTTATTATTGATTTTCCTGTATAAATGGGACCAAGAATGTAAAATTGATGCCGGGCGAAAGAGGTTCTGTGCTGGGTGCTGGGTATGATTTGAGTGCGTTTGTTCCGGTCCGGAGGTGGCAGGTACTTATGTATCCTTATTATTGCCTTGAACACAAAGAGCTGGCGCACTGTTAGGACTTTACAGTCGGCATAGAGTTCATGAGTTGGATATCTAAAAGGTTTTTTTGACATTACTTTTAGTATAGCTCTTTGTGCTCTCTCTATTCTAAGAAAAAAAGTTGTACCTGCTCCACCCCATGCGGTTATACAGTACCCGAGTATAGATTGGCAGAGGGAGTAGTAAATCATCCTCAGCGTGGTATTATCGGCAGAATCTCTAAGGGACTTAAAAATGTGGATTAGACGCATAGTTCTCGAGGTAAGGGTATCAATTTGCTTGTCCCACCTTAGTCCGCAATCGATCTGTACACCCAAATACTTAACAGTGTCCGAACGGCTCATCGTGGGACAGGCGCAAGGTACCGTCGGGTCAGGACAGGAGTGAGCTACAAGGGTGAAATCTGATCCAGGAGTACTACCACGTCTTAACCCGAAAGGAATGTAAGTGGTTTTATTTAGGTTTAGCGTTAGCAGGTTAAAGTTTAGCCATATCATTATTTCAGACATTACAGCTTCCGCATTCACTTTTACCGTGTCCCAAGATGAGCCCCGGACTAGGACTGCTGTATCGTCGGCGTAGGCGTAAATATTGCAGTTAGGAAGTTTCAACTTACACAGATCGTTGACGTAAATTTGGAATAGGGTTGGGCCCAATATGCTTCCCTGGGGAACGCCGTAGGATATGTTTTCTTCATCACTCAGGTAAGTATCTATCTTGACGCACTGTTTGCGGTTAGTAAGGTAGCTCCGAAAAATATCTAGAGCAATACCCTGTACACCTATGACTTCCAGTTTTGAGATGAGTTTGGGGACAGAAACTGTATCAAATGCCTTTGAAAGGTCCAGAAAGATTCCGAGGCATTTAGTTTTACTGTCCAAGTTTGCAGCAACGGTTTTCGTTAGTTCCAGTACAGCATCTTCTGTTGACAGTCCTGGTCTGAAGCCATACTGGTTGTCGGAGATAATTCGGTATTTATCAAGGAAGCGCCTTAAGTGGTTGTTTAGAATCCTTTCTAGGACCTTAGAAAGAGCTGTCAGAACCGAGATAGGCCTGTAGTTAGTGACGCAGTTTCTGTCCCCGCCCTTGTATATCGGGTGAATAATAGCCTTTTTAAAAGCATCTGGGAATACGCCTGTTTTGAGGGATAGGTTAAAGAGGAAAGTCAAGGGTGGGACCAAGCCGCCATGGGATCTGGAGGCGATAGTCCTCGCGCGCTTGTATGAGTGGCGCGCGGAGGCACTAAGCCAGGGGGAAGTTCCGCTTCCGCGGCAAATCGCTGCGGAGCGGACTGAGCTCCGGCGCGATCTCATGGCGACATGGAAGGAACGACTGTCGCAACCCAGCGCAGGGCACGCCGCGATAGCGGCGATAAGACCCCTCTTTGAGGAGTGGCTAGAGAGGCGCCACGGCGCCCTCACCTACCGCCTGACGCAGGTCCTCACCGGACACGGAAGTTTCGGGAGGTTCCTGCACATCATCAGGCGGGAGGAAACGCCCGGGTGTCACCATTGCCAGGATCGCCCAGAGGACACGGTGGAGCACACGGTGGAGGTCTGCCCCGCTTGGGCGGAGCACCGCCGTGTCCTCGTAGAGGCGATCGGCAGCGGCGGCGACCTCTCGCGCCCGGCCCTGGTGCAAGCCATGGTCCGGGGCGAGAGGGAGTGGGAGGCAGTCACCTCCTTCTGCGAAGCAGTCATGCTAGCGAAGGAGGTGGCGGGACGGCTCAGGGAGAGAGCCTCCCGTCCCAGCCGCCGCGGGAGACGCTCCGGGCGTCGGGAGCCGCGCGACGACTCCCGGCCACCGTAGGCGCGGGCCTGCGGGCGGAGAGTAATGGGTAGGTCACCGTCCGATCAGGACCAGGCCCGTGCCGGACGGCGCGTACGTGTACCACGCGCGCCTCAAAGAGATGTCAGCATCGAGGAGGGGCCCCATAGGGCCGAAGCCTGCCGGGTCAGCGGGATTGTCCGAAAGGGTTACCGCTGGCCCGGAACATAAAGGGCTAAGGAAGGAACACGGGTGGGTTTTAGTCAGTAAGAGTCTGACACTCCCTTTCGCTCCACCCAGAGCGGGAGGGGTCATTTGATGATTTCCCATCCGCAAAAAAAAAAAAAAAAGGGTGGGACCAATACATGTCGAGTACGTTTTAACAGCAGCGGCGACAGACCATCCCAGCCCACGGCACTCTTGTCGCGTAGCTGCAGTATGAGGGACTCAACTTCCGATTCACAAACATCGAAAATACCAAGAGAATTAACCTGTGAGGGTTGGGAACTATTACGGTATGGGTGGGAATAGTGTGTAATTGGCGTGTTAGTAGCTTGATGCTGAGATGTGATTTTTTCAGCTAGGTCGCTTCATATGGAACTAAAGAAGTGACACACCTCGTTAATTGAAGACATGGGATCACCTTTCAATTCCAACAACTCAGAGGGACTTGTCTGCGGTTTATGTCTGTTTGTGATTGTGTTAATAGTTTGCCACAGTTTACGGGGACAGTTTTTGTCTTCTTGTAACTCATTTGATTCATAAGCGGTTCTTAGTTTCCTAAGCAAATCATTGCAGAAGTTGCGGTATCGCGTATAGGTAGTTTTTAAGATAATGTTATCTGGAGAGTTATTGGCTTTGAGGTGCATTCTATCTCGATTTTGTATACATTTTAACAATCCTGGAGTGACCCAAGGTTTTAAAACATGTTTTTTTCTAGGGACATTTACTTGAGATGAATGTTTAGAGACGACCGAGGTAACAGTGTCGATGAGAATGGTTGTTGATGTGTTGACGTCTGCATTTTCGAGATCAGTAATAATGGCTGCATAGTTTACTCGAATGACTTTGTGGGATGATTTGTGCGGAGGGATGTAATTAGCAATATTCAAGACAGTAGGTTTGTGGTCTGTGATATGCGATTCTAGGATGAGGGAGGTGGATGGGAGGTTGGTCTTAAGGAAGATGTGGTCTAAACATCGATCTAACCGAGTAGGGATGAGATGGGTGGGCAAAAGTCCGTGAGAGGCATTTAGTGAGAGGTATTCGAGCGTTCTCTCATTTCTGTTGGTAGTTCATATCACCCATAAGAGCGATGTTAGAGTAGCGAGAAACACCATTATATAGACTGTCGAGATTAGAGATAAAGGAATTAAAGTTACTCTTGGAGTTAAGAGATGGTGAACGATATACTGCAATTACTGCCAATTCGTTGCTACCTATTTCACACACCAGTCAATTACCTCCTTCAAATTCAGGTTCCCACACAGAACTTGGCAAACCAGTTTTGGTGTATATAATAATGCCGTCATTTTGATTGCAGTTAGAGAGGGTAGAGTGAGCCTGAAACCCGTCCAGAACAGGTAAACAAGTGACCTTACTGAGCCAGCATTCAGTGAGAATCACAACGTCATAAGTGATTTTTGTTTGATTTATTAGAAGCTGGAGATAGTCAAAGTTTTTACTGACACTGCGGATATTTAGATGAAGTAGATTAAAATTACCAAAAGTTGATGGGATAACATACCGTGGACAATGTTCAGGTAGGCAGTTGAAGGAGGTACCTATATACGAAGATGCATCAATTTCTTGTATGATGTCATTTATATTCGCTATTTTTAGTTACGAATAAACCACAAGACTGGCAATTAAAGAAAAAGGCTAGCAGATGGGGAGAGAGGAACGGAGTTGAAGCCTTATTGAGACAAAGAACTTTATGTACGCGACGTGGGTAAGGTGTTACCGTGTATATTGAGAGAAGTTTGTGTTTGTAGTTAGGTGAGGTAGTGTGGATGTGTACAATATGTAATATAAAATTTGAGTTTAATGTTGAGATAATTGTGTTTAGGAAATATCGGAGCAGAACCAAAAAGTTATACGCTAGAAGGTGATATAGTCATTTTGATTCGAGATTTTGAAAAGACTGATCAGAACCAATCAGAATATGCTTGTCCCCCCCTTCCAGCTTCCTCAGGAAGATGTTGCCATTGGAAACCCAGCAGAATTTGTAATCGTGCCTTGATGCAAATTTCCGGGCTTGATGGTAAAGTTTCCTTGCACTTAATGGCAGTTGCTCGGCGATATAAATAGGTTGCGGCTTGCCAGGTATTCCGACGTGAGAGGTGTTGAGTTTCTGGTCTTTAGACCTGCCCTTATTGAAAGATCGAACTGCCGAAACGACAGATTGCTTAGAACTTACGGCAACAAATTCGGCAATTATAGGGCGCGGGGAGTTGGTATTAGTGGATTTTCCTGATAGGCGATACACGTCTCGAATATTGGAGTCACTGATAGGCGTTCCCAAAGCCTCGCAAATTTTTATCACAGTACTTGAGAGACTGGCACTGGTTTCGGAGTTAGCAGTAGGCACATTACGGATTTCGACGCCAGATGAGCGAGATTTGAGCTGCTGGTCGATGATCTTTTTTTCTAGATGTTCTATGTGTCTTTGCTGAGCATCTCGAGTTTTCTTTAGGTCTTCTATCTCATTCTTCATGTCTTCAAACTTCGTGTTGAGGAAGCTCATGGATTGAATAATCTCATCGTTGGAATTTTGAATTGCGACGTTAGTTGCCTGAATGGCTAAGTTTTGAGACTTTATTTCCGCAACGTCGGATACAAGTTTGGTAATTAGGGCAGTCTGTTCCACTAATGATTTCGAGATGCAGAGGTCCTGTTCATTAACTTGGGGAGTATGGTAGCTGGAGCCGTCCTGCGGAGAATCAGCATTGCGCGGGCGTTTCTTACTAAAGTTCAACTATATCCGACGATCCTGCATACTTATCTCTTTTGTTGACTGTACAGTCACGAGCAAAAGTATGTATACACTTGGCTTTATTCAAAGGCGACTTTCTCCTTTATTTTTGAAAATGAAATTTTATATTAGTAGGAACATAGTATTTTCGAACCCATGGGTATATGTAAAGTGTCGTATTTCAACGTTGCATTCGTCATTTTGTGAAAAAATCGCAATTTAAAGTGGCCAAGTGTTGACATATTGGTGCTCGTGACTGTACATCTTATGTACTGAGGAAGGCTCTCGTTGGGAATCATGCTTGGGTGATGTTAGAGGCAGTCTTCGCATCATAAAATAGATGGTTACTGTTGTAAACAAAACAATACGACCCTTATCGGTCACTGACCCCGAGCTGGTAGCACCAGCAACACTACTTGTAGGTACTACTGTAACATGTCATAACTGTGGCTAGGGCTACCGACTGGAACTGTCATACTTATTGCGTCTTACTTTAGGTAAGTACAACTTGATCAACAAGTACATGCGAGCCAAACAATTATGTTTGTAATTAGTGTCAGTGTCGATGACGCGGCGACGGAGGAGCGTGGTCGCTGCGTGTCCGCTGCGTAGTGGGAGCGCGGCGGGCGGTCACCCGTTGTGTTGGTAACATTACGCCGTAATTAGTCGTCAATTAAGGCATTCCTGTGATCCGCGGGTTAATTCATTAATTACGATCAGGTTTAGCGTGCAAGTGCACTTTGCCTTGATGTGCCGACTTCGATAACGTGCTGACGTCAGATAGTAGTGACGTCACCATTAGCATGCCACGTCACTCGTCAACGTGTTATCTGCACCGCGCTGCACTACTGACCCTACCTAACAGCTGGGATACATACTCATGTATGGGAGATGCGATCTAACTACACTTTGTTAATCCCCTGTTATTCGAAACTGAAACAACCTAACTAATGTGAACACTGCCATGTACAGTTGTTTGTTAATAAAGTGGTCGTTGCAACTGTACTGTGAAGTATCCAAAGCTCTGTAGAGCGTGTAAGTGGCCACTGTAGTAGGCATGGAGTTGTGTGCGCCAGCGCAGCGCTCAGTGTGCTGACTGGTGAGGCAGGGGCCGCAATATCGCGCACACATCGCACCCAATAGCTCTAATTAATTTAAATCTATGCGAACGCGATAAAAAACGAATTAAACAACTAAACAGTCCCATTAACGCGTCCCAAAAGATTTAGTGAACGCCAGATAAGCGATGATATCGCCCCGCAGCGGCCGCAGTGCGCGACCCTGTGGTCCCTGTGGCGCGACCGCTGCCGCGCTGGGAACGAGCGCGACCCTCGCCGATAGGCGATAGCATCGCTTTTACTGCCATTAGAATACTATTGTTGGGAATTAATTGAATAGCTTCAAGGGCATTGTTGATGAGATCACACCGTCACCGCACCGCGCGCCACCGCACCGCGCGCCTCCGCGCCGCGTGCTTGTGATTCTTTCAAAGCTATTCAAATAACCGCTTCCACGATCAGTGATCAGTGATCGCATTCGAAAACAAATATTTATAGTGGAGGAGATGTTAACTACGTGTCACTTGCAGTTCGCAGTTACTGTTATTAGGAGTGGTGAGTGTTGATGTTGTGCGCCTGCGCCGGTTGTTTTCGTACTTCTCATTCCAAGTTCTGTTACAAAATCTTGATATAAGCTGCGACATTATCGTTCTAACAGAATGTTGGTTATCCAAACAAACGGCCAATATACCATCTATCGATGGCTATAATCTTCACAAAAGCGATAGAACATTCAACCAGAATGATGGCGTAGTGGTTTATATTAAAAATTATTTAAAAACATTAGTAGAGGAACCCCATTTGCTAGACTGCAACTGCTTAATAATTAAAATGATTCCCGATACAGTAATTATGGTTATTTATAGGCCTCCATCCCAAAGTATTCATGGGTTTTTGTATTCGCTTAACAGTAGCTTAGAAAAATTAGCTTCGTTTAAAAATATCGTACTGGTAGGTGATATCAACATAAACATTGCTGCCGGAAAAATCGATACTCATTCACATAATTACCTGAATATTTGCTCATTTCATGGACTATTACCAGCTCATTATAACCCAACCCACCAGAGCGGCTCTTGGCTAGAACATATCCTTATAAAATCGAAAAGTCCATCCAAAACATTGGTTACTAATTCGTCACTTACCGATCATCAAGCTGTTTTACTAACATTACTAATTTCTTCACCTAGAAATAACTGCATGCGCAGCTATACTAAACTTAATATGACGAGTCTTGAAACTGACTTACGCGGCATTAATTTTGACCCCGTTTACAATTCACATGATCCAAATGTTTCTCTACAATATTTTGTCGATTTTTTACGTTCAACGATAACGAAAAATACTTTTACTAAAGTAATACCTAGAAAGTATAGTAATATTAAACCTTGGATTACGCCCGGACTTGTTCGCTGTATCAGACATAGAGATAAACTACATCAAAAATCGAAAAAAGCACCGGATAATGAACTATTATCGAGTATTTATTAAACGGGGTACGTATTTGAATATCGAAGATTAAAATACCGACTTTTAAAATATCGATGTTCGAAACATCGAAAATGGAAATATCGAACGACCATAAAACCGAAAATTAAAATAACGAAAGTTTATATTATCGAATGGTTAAATATCCTACGTCCAATATATCTAAAATCTAAATATCTACTAAAGTTACATCGAAAGATCTAAATATCGAAATACAGATAATCGAACGTCCTAAATATCGATGGGTACACATATTATTTGAACATCGAAAATTAATATACCTACGTGTAAAAATGGGTTAATTTTCAACATTTAATACATTCATTAATTCACCTTAAAAATACGTACAAGTTAAAATATCGAACAAATTTTGTATTAAGTAGTATGAGTGGAAAATGGTTGCTTCTGCAACGTCTCCGGCGCTACGGGAAGTGCAACCCCTTCGCCCTTGCGTAACAAAGGATAGGCACCCATGTTCACCTCCGCAGCTTCGGCTTGCTGGTCGCCTCCGGCGACCAGCCTCAGCCGCTACGGCTCCCACCCGCCTGCCTATGCTTTGTTACAGCGGGCGGGGTTTGCCCTCCCTTCGCGACTCCGGATTTTTATATACACTGTAGGGGTAACAGCCAAAAGACTACGTAAGTTCGGGGTGCCCCAATTCGGTTTTGGAACAATTTCCACCTATTTTATCCATGAAAATCAGTGTCCAGTGTACAAGCCTAGATTCATCGTGAAGGTATTATTTAGGTCTTTAAATTTAAATATTCTCTTGAAAGTCAATATGTTGTGCTACTAAAGTTAGTGACAGAAACGTATCGCTGCAAAACCGACTCCACGTAGTCTTGTCTGCCCCTAGAGTGTAATTTAGAATCGCGTAGGCGCGGAGGGGCAAGGCAGCCCGCGAGCTGAGGAGCAGGTGGTTTTAACACCCGCGGTGTGCGTTTAGACCATCTGCGATGTTAAGCTCGCGTGGGACTGCCGGAGCCCTGCAGCGCCGGAGCCGTGACAGCAACCATGCTTGCTTGCATGTTGCATGATTGCTGCATGCTTGTTTGCTAGATGGTAATCAGTTACTAGAGCAGTGGTGGCCAAGTGGTAACGGCCGCGACTTACGAGTTGTAGGTCGTGGGTTCGAACCCAGACAGGCGCTTTACTTTGTGTAAATTATTTCATCACCACTGCTCTCAAAACGGTGAAGGAAAACATCGTCAGGAAACCGGCATGTCCTAGAACCAAAAATTCGAAGACATGTGACATCTGCCAATCCGCACTGGGCCCGCGTGGTGGATTACGGCCCACTCCCTCTCACCGAGAGGAGGCCTGTGTCCCAGCAGTGGGAACATTATAGGCTGATTATGGAATCAGTTACTAGGTGGGTTACAAAAAAAAACAAGGAAAACCTCATGTAATGTACTTCAATTATTTTTACATAATAAAAACCCAAATGTCATTCGATATTTTGAATCATTCGAATTTTTAATCACTCGACATTTCAATCTTCGACGTTTTAAGCGTAGGTATAACAGTTTTCGACATTTTGATATAATCGATATTTAAATTTTCGATGTTTTGAACATCGATATTTTAACAGTCGGTATTTTAATTTTCGATATTCAAATACGTACCCATTAACCGATATAGGAATTTCGGTAATAATCTGTTGAAAAAGCTAAAAAACCAATATGATCACAGTCAACTACAGAAAGCAGGCAAAAACAGTAAACTTATAATTATGGAAATTCATAAAAACTAACACTATTAGGTCAAAAAATTCGGAACCGGCGCTAGATCTTTTATCTTCGGAGCAAAACCCTACCGAATCAGCAAATAAAGCTAACAACTTCTTCATTAATGTAGGAAAAAGCTTAGCAGAAAAAACCTTACTATCTAATAGAGCTTTTTCCATTCAAAGCCAAACTAAGACATGTGCAGCACGAAACTCTTTTGTCTTATTAGATACAGATGTTACTGAGGTAATAAGTATAATAGTGGATTAAAGGAAATTTGTGCCGTTGCACTGGCATGCGGCACCGGCATGCGGCACCGGCATGCGGCACCGGCATGCGGCACCGGCATGCAGCACCGGGATGCAGCACCGGCATGCGGCACCGGCTTGGGGCACCGGCATGCGGCACCGGCATGTTGCACCGGCATGTGGCAACGGCATGCGGCACCGACATGCGGCACCGGTATGTGGCACCCGCATGCGGCACCGGCATGCAGCACCGGCATGCCGCACCGGCATGCGGCACTGCTGCTGCTGAGCGCGTTGATGTCTTTTACTCGACAGATCGTCTTAGCGCGTTGTTTCTACGGACAGTCAATTTACAATGTGTATTTTTTTGTCACAATAATTATAACAACTCGTTCTAATGAATAGTTTAATTGTTTGCTTGGATAGCTCGCACATGCGCAGGCTAATGTCTCCCACGGGGCATGCGCGGGGTATTTGTCGCGGTTTACGATCGTCCGCCACGCCTTACCCACATACACAGATATTTACGAGCTGCGCCTGCGCCGATCGCTCGCGGAATAAAACTGCGCGTAATGAAAATATGACACCTTCGCTCGCGCGGGGCCCGCAGGCCGTGTGAACCGCGCCGCTGCTGCCACTCACCCGGGATGCCAGACTTTTAAACGGATATTTTCATGCGCACGGTATTTTCTTTTTGTTTAATTGTTTAACTACGAGAGAGATTTTAAACAAAGAGCAACTGTCCTGCATGTTTTTGCCTCAATCACTACCCACGGGATATAATTGGAATCAAAGGTAGACAAAACTCAAGGTTACTTATAGCTTCGTTTATGAAATTACTTTTATAAAATGATGACCTAAGTTTTACAGTAACAAGTTGGTGCGTGTATGACCCTGATGTGTGCGTGTGTGCAGTACGTCGGTGCTCAGTGCGCCTGCTGTATGACGTGTCGTGAGCCGGTTCCCGGCGGTGGCGCCTTTTTGCCGAATCTGCGCCGGCGGACATAAATCCTGCAGCCGTCTGTTGTGTGGGGTAAGCGGGACGAAGGGGGGCAAGGGGGCGAGGGGGGCGGGGGGTGCGAGACAGAGGTAACCTGCTCATTAAAATACCTAAAACAGAATCCCGGGCGCAGTTTAATAAACGACGATGTTAGCGCTCGTGAGAAACCTGCGCTAATTAACTGCCGGGGAAAACTCGAACAGCAAGCATTGCGCCCGCGCCGCCGCCGCTTGAGGAAGCGGAGCGGACTGAGCGTAGCGGTAAGTAGTGAAATATTCACCGGTAATTTTATGCGTAATAACATGGCTGCTTGTAATTATCCAATTCTCGCACAATGTTGCTCCAATAACTGCCGATAAACACGCGTCCCTACATACATGCGTACACGCGTGGCGCAGCACAAGTTAATATTCGATTGAGTGTGAGCTACTGCTACTGCTGCTGACTGCTGCTGCGGGTCACACGTGTGCTATTAACACGTCACTTACGTACACGCGTGGCGCAGCACAAGTTAATGTTCGAGTGAGTGTGAGCTACTGCTACTGCTGCTGACTGCTGCTGCGGGTCACACGTGTGCTATTAACACGTCACTTACGTACACGCGTGGCGCATCACAAGTTAATGTTCGAGTGAGTGTGAGCTACTGCTACTGCTGCTGACTGCTGCTGCGGGTCACACGTGTGCTATTAACACGTCACTTACGTACACGCGTGGCGCAGCACAAGTTAATGTTCGATTCAGTGTGAGCTACTGCTACTGCTGCTGACTGCTGCTGCGGGTCACACGTGTGCTATCAACACGTCACTTACGTACACGCGTGGCGCAACACAAGTTAATGTTCGATTCAGGGTGAGCTACTGCTACTGATGCTGACTGCTGCTGCGGGTCACACGTGTGCTATTAACACGTCACTTACGTACACGCGTGGCGCAGCACAAGTTAATGTTCGAGTGAGTGTGAGCTAATGCTACTGCTGCTGACTGCTGCTGCGGGTCATACGTGTGCTATTAACACGTCACTTACGTACACGCGTGGCGCAACACTAGTTAATGTTCGATTCAGTGTGAGCTACTGCTACTGATACTGACTGCTGCTGCGGGTCACACGTGTGCCATTAACACGTCACTTACGTACACGCGTGGCGCAGCACAAGTTAATGTTCGATTCAGTGTGAGCTACTGCTACTGATGCTGACTGCTGCTGCGGGTCACACGTGTGCTATTAACACGTCACTTACGTACACGCGTGGCGCAGCACAAGTTAATGTTCGAGTGAGTGTGAGCTAATGCTACTGCTGCTGACTGCTGCTGCGGGTCATACGTGTGCTATTAACACGTCACTTACGAAACCACGGAGTTACATTAAGTGCGTATCGGTAAAACTGCCGCTGCTATAGTAGATTTATAGTAAAAGATAAATAGATAGTAAGAAATAGATATCACTATAATAATAATATAATATAATTCGAACTCTAGGCCTGTGCCGGAAGAGTTTACTTTGCCGGAACAGGTCTAACGTGAGGAGCCAGACCAAGAGGGATACAGAAACCCGCAGGGCAGCATGTGGCGAGCTGTTGGGCAGTAGCGACCCCACGGACCCTATCTCCCGGGAGAAGTCTTGTTCCTCACCTCTGGCTTGCCTTTAAACTCAAACTCAAACTCTTTATTGCATTCATGTGTTCACATAGTTGTTACAATAGGTATACTTAATTAAGTTCCAACATGAAACCCGGTTAGGGCACGGCAACATAATAATAATAATTTTAAACATACTTAATCTATCTATCTACCTATAAATATTTATGAACAATGACGAGGAACAGAGCTCCCACCTCATTCTTGCCTTTATTGGCCGGCTTGAGTGGAGATTCGCAAGAGCAAACGTGCTCGGAGGAAGGAAGTATTCCAGTAAGATGCTGGTAGGGATCTTGACCGTACTTCCGGGATTGTCCTGATAGCCGTGGAATACCTCTCCACTCCTCATAAGCACCTCAGGACATGTTGCCCCCTTGTCGCTACGTCACTATGTGCTAGCGGCCGTTTTCGGGGGCCCATTATTGAGTGTGGCAGGGGTCATAGTTTTACCATAGTTCCTGGAAACCGGTCCACTTTAGCCACCCAAACCAATAGTTCAACTTTTTATTTTTCCATATCCTGCAATAGTCCTACACCAACCGGGGGTTATCCTTGGGTGCACTTTCATAGTGCATACAGGGATAATCGTCGGTTGGTGCCGCATTTCATTAAAATTTCGTAAGGGGCCTCTGCGAGTTGGCTTCGGCCCTCGTACGCCTTCCAAAGGACCGGGACCGCACGGTCCCGAGTTATGTAAAATAAAATAAAAAATAATAATAATAGTAGAAGAAGTGGTGGTGTAGTGGTAGCAGTTTTATTAATTGCGACATCTGGGAACGAGACAGCTAAAAACAGTTGTGTTTATGTACTAATTACATTACGAGTAACTTCATCGTGCTCATTGGATAAACTGTAAGCGTGTAACCGTGTAACCATTACACGATGTGTTTCAGCGATAAGCAGCTAGACTAACGCTACTATTTAATTCTTAAACAATATAATAATATAAGTAATTTATTTCACATTATCCTATATGGGCACTTACGAAATGTCTGAAGCAAGGTGCTATGTAGAGTTCAACCTCGCTATCGTTTTCGGCCTAAAATAAAAATCCATTTTCGGTCGGACTCTTATACTATGTTAAAGGAAACATGGGCTGGAGTATATTTCCCGATGTCGAGTGTCAAGGCAACGTGATTTAAATATGCTGTGATTTGTGAATGTTGTCATAGGAACTTATTACGTATACTCGTATGTGCGGTGTCGTATATTTTCCACGCTATCCTAATACTTAATGAAAACATCCTCGTACAATAACGCAATATACTAATTATCATTAATTAATTAACTGCTCATGTTGTTTAACTAGCAGGTATGTGTTAGACAGACAGGCAACAAAAAACAAAGTAATTATGAAATAAGGCGACAAGTGCCGCATGCGCCGGGGCGGGTATTCTAATGACTGTAATGTACCGAGCGACCACAAAAACTAACTCGCGAACGGGCGACCAGCGCGGGCGCGGCGGTAACGACGAGGGACATGCGCGTGCGCCGCACTTGCCGCACTTATTCATATCAGCTCCACAAGCAGTGCGACACAGAGGGACCGCCCCTCATCACCAGAGACAGCTAGTCACATCGTGACGTCATCGTCCGCGCTACACCGACCGTAGTCCGCACTCCGCAGTCCACAGTCCGCGCTAAACAGGAACGTTACAAGAAGTCACTAACGGACACCTGAGCACTGAAGGCTCCTGTGGGGCTCCGAAAACACCTTCAGTGCGCGAGTGACTCATCTTGCCTCAGGGAGTACTTAATAACGAAAAATCAAATGAAGCGCTCTTGTTGCTACTACACCTTCTGTCAGTTCCTGCGCAGTGCCAGGCCTGGTACGGCCTCGCTCGGCTGCGCCTGCGCATCATGCTCGTACACACGTTTTTTTCCGCCGTTTTTGCGCGGTATTAATTACCGCGGCGCACGCGCGATTATCCGCCCGATTTGCGCCGTGTGCGCGCGCGCAGCCAACCGGCTCATCGCGACGCAAATAGATCTGCATTCCTGATCACACACGATGCAGACACACTATCATGCACAATGAGCTCGACCGCAGCGAATATTCAGATAATTTTTATTGACAAAATTATTTTTGTAACTAATGTATTACGGTCATGTCTACCTCTATTAATTAGTGGTAGAACCGTGCCAGTCGCCACTGTGTACCACTATGTACCGCTGTGTACCAGTATGTACCGCTGTGTACCACTATGTACCGCTATGTACCACTATACTCTGTGGGACAGTATCGGCTTATATCGCCGCGCTAATAGACACCACATCCTGCGCGCACGCACGCGGAAACCGCCACTCATTTACATTTTAATACGGGGGCAGATTAGATAGTATCACCACTCGCCGCCGATAGTGTCACTGGAGTTGCGCAGCACCGCGTCTGGCCGCTGGACCACCGAACTGACAAACATTATGCCTGCCAGTGACCGGAGTGCTTCGACAACAATACTGTAGCGACCTTCTACCATGCCAGTGCCTTGCTGGGAGCACGATCTGTTGTCCAGAGGAGGGTGACATGTGTTAGTTTGACCAGCGCTAGTATTGTCATCTAGAAAGTCTGTTGATAAGTACAGCGATGACGTGCGTACTGCAAGGAATGGCAGTGCCACGAGACAAATTGGGGATAAAGACAATGCTTAGCAGAGGACCTGGAGCACGCCCGCGCAGCGCAGGGACATGTCGTAGCGCTCCTACTAACTGACCACTGCGACCGTCCATGATGTCCTCAACAAAAGCAGGTATCCCCGGCAGCTTGTTCCACACTGTGACACGTCGTTGCACGTCGTCGTCGGCAGAACTTCAGTTTCAAGGGAAGGGTCGAGAGAATCAATTACCCTATGATCTCTATTCTCCCTAAATTGATTCCCTTAATCCAAGAACAATTACAAGTCCCGCAGTCTGGAAGTCACTGACGGAGTAAGGCCTGTATTGTGCATCAACAACATAATATATAACTTGTGGCAATACCAATGTCTTGCCACAAGTTATATATTTTGTTGATGAAGATTGATATGTGCAAGACTGTAACATTACAACAAGGTGCACATACATAGCCCGTAGCCAGACGCCGCCTACCAACAAGCACCGCGGATGCGGATCCGCGGCGGCTGGCACTTACCGATGAGATCGGGCGGCGCGGCTCGCGGTGCAATAAATATAAAACATTTGAACAAACCCCGCGACTGATGGTTCGTTACGATCGCGGTCATTTACTCTGTGCCCGCGCGCCACCGCGCCGTGTAAATTGCTCACCCCCGCCCCGCGCCCGGAGCCCGCGCCCCGCACCAGTCCCGCGCCCCGGGCCCGCCGTGCCCCGGGGTCACGCTCCGCTCGAAGGCTTCTATTTTTGTTCAGGTCCGGGGTAAATTGCAAGCCGGTGTGATGACCGCCCGCTGGCACCCATTTATTATTATAACTAATCTTAATGAGAATTCTCTTATCGCGCACTCGCTACGCTTGAACGACCCAAATATACCTAAATTGTAAATTGTATTTTGGAATATATTTCTAGTTAGTACCGTTACGCCGTGTTCGGGTCTCGGCGGGGCACTGTCGTCTGTGACGTCACGTGCAAACTGACGCACCTTCACTCGCGGCGACCACGTGTGCGCGACTCCAGCGCACGCTGCGCGCCACCGCCACCTCTGGAGCCAGCTCCTGAGCGGTCGACTGTGTGTTCACGCACGTCATGGTCTGTTCAGTGCCGTGCGCGAGGAATTTGTCTATTAGTGAAGCTTTATGGTTACTAAAGAAGCAGTTTTTGTGGTGTTGTCCTGTCCGCGCCGGGTGATACCGGGCGGCAAATCAGCCACCTCCGACCACAGCCAGCCGGCGGGACGTGAGCGTGTCATCGCGCCGACACGCTCGCACAACAGTAATAAATTGGATTAGCTGGTACATTGCGGCGCTGCGCGGCGTGACGCGGCGTGACGCGGCGTGACGCACTATGACGCGTTTTTGTCTCTCCCGCGGCCGCCGCCACGACGCGGGAACAAATTCAATCTCCACGTTCTACGAGCGGATCATCGACTCGATACGTTTTATATCGAGTCACGCTCTGCCATTTCCAATTTAATTTATAAAATTGTAGAGTAAAAAGTGTATTTAATTACAGCTCCATTTTGTGGAGCACGTGAGTACAATCTGCCTGCGCCGGCGCTCAGTGGGGCTGTGCAGACGAGGAGGTGCTGCGCTCACACGCGACGTACTAGCTCATCGTTGTACATGACTCTCAAGATTCCAATGTAACCATCCATTATAGGCTTCTCCTGGTGCCTGCCTTAGTCCCATCTTACTTGCGATTAGCGCAAAATGTTGTTGTTGTATCATAGATTTTGTGGTTTTTACAAAAAAAAACCGGGCAAGAGCGAGTCGGACTCGCGCACCGAGGGTTCCGTACCATCTTATGTTTTTAAATTTTCACCGGCGAGCTACTTACTTGATCTCGTTCAAACCAATTTTCGGTGGAAGTTTACATGGTAATGTACAGACGCCAGCACATCAAGTTACTACAATCTGTCAGATTTATTTAATAGATTTTCGACCTTTTTGCTAAAGCATAAGGTTCAAGGTTGATTGGGAAAATCTGACAGTTTCGGGTAGGTTGACCTGCTGGCGTGCGTACATCATATATTTTTTTTTGTTTTATCATTCTCTTATTTTAGAAGTTACAGGGGGGGGGACACATTTTACCACTTTGGAAGTGTCTCTCGGTTAGAAAAAAATGATATTAGAAACCTCAATATCATTTTTGAAGACCTAATCATAGACGTTTGGGTTTGATGAAAAAAAAAAAATTATTGTTTTTTTTTTCTATTTTTTTTGTGAAAATCTTAATGTGGTTCACAGAATACATCTACTTACCAAGTTTCAACAGTATAGTTCTTATAGTTTCGGAAAAAAGTGGCTGTGACATACGGACGGACAGACAGACATGACGAATCCATAAGGGTTCCGTTTTGGCCATTTGGCTACGGAACCCTAAAAAGCAGCTCGTCGCCTGCCAGACCCCGTTAACCCGCCTCCGCGAGTGAATCAATGTGAAGCTCCCGTACCTAGGTGGGCTTCTATGACACCCCGCGGTATTGAGTGGGTGGGTGCCGTGAGTGGGTCGTAACTTTCTGAACTCGTGATCGCGCAGGCCCATTAGGTATGTTAAATCAAAACTTCCAGTTTTCACCTTCGAAACCGAAAATACAATATCGTTATGCTATACCAGGAACCTGCCAAACGGCCAGCAATACTGCATAAGATTGCATCAGTTCTGGTAGATACATGATGTTGATGGTGTACAGGGTGCGCGGGCGCAGGTCGGGGTGCGCGCCGCCGTGCGCATGCGCAGGATGCCTCTTCATTCTACACGACAGAGCGCGGGGAGTGGGGCGCGAGGAGCGGGGCGCGGCGTAGCAGGGGGAACGCCGCGGGGTCGACGCCCGCACAGCGTGCAGGTGCCTGCGCTACGCCGCGCACGAGTGCAGAAGGATCACTCTGTACAACGACTGATAGCAAAATCACGTATATGCACACGTTCCACAAATGGCTAAACTGCAGGAACCCGAAACGTGCACTCCACTGATACACACACGAAGCGACAGCATACGTATCAGTGCGTTCACTCACTTTGTTGCGTGTGCGGCACTTCTGTAGGTGGCCGTAGTGTGTGGTGCCCCCCTCCCCTCTCTGACATAACACCTGACTGGTTCTGTCTGACATAACCCGCTCCCGCTCCGCACATATCTGCTCGCTACGGGTTTTTGTCGCGGGAATCTACGCTGCCGCGCCGGCGCAGCCACCGAGCACATCCACAATGCTATCGTTATCAAACAATAACGCACGAAGTCCTTCACTACAACCTACAACTATGTACTAACGTAAGTTTGAAGCAAGTCATTCACGACTTTGAACTGAAACACCTTCATCTCTTTTTGATGCGTTAGTAGTTCAGTTGGTAATTATACTTATAATAATTGACATGATCGTGGTTCGGCATCATCGCTGACGCCATACTTATTATTAAGGTCAATAGAAAGCCTCATATGTGAACAAAACAAGTTCAACAGTTATAGATGGTCGGTAGACAATGGTGCCGGTGTTCCGTCAGCGCGCGTAACCTCCGCGCGCTGGGCGGCGCCCGCCCCCCGCGCCCACTGTTGACACAGCATGCAGGCTGTACATCTATGGTCATAACACCGGTGACACTGATGTCATTAAACCCGGGCTTGTGTGCACAAAGATCGCGATCATGAACATTGCAACAATAGCGGACTACGAAAACATCCGATCTAACATACTCGTAGCAGGCATACGAGTACAATCTGTGAACAGTCGCTATGATGATAACACTTCCGCACTCGATCTCAATAATTATGGTTTAAAGAGGCTTACAGGACCTAAACGCAAGTTTTAGAAACAATAAAAGTATAATTATGATCGACTATAGTAAACCAAATCAGAAAAATACATGGTATTCTTCAGGATATATTAGCATATAATTATCCTGGAAAATATCATATACATATTTTTGTATTATGTTTTGATGAAAACATAATACAACTAATTTGACACGATAGAAAAAAATCATGAAGATACCTCTAAAAACTTTCTTTTTACAAGCTTTTATTTAACTTGCAATATATCTATGTTTGTTCGGGTGGACTCTTGCAACTCAATTTTGAAGCATACACGTTTAGTTTGGATGACAATGCATGGTTTGCAATGTGACGTCATTCTAAATCCAACATGGCGGAACACCCAAGATGGCGGACTAGTTATTTTTTAATGCACTCTTACAATATGGGTATCAAATGAAAGGGCTTGCTGAGAATAACTCGAAAAATTAAGTGACGTCACTGTAAATTTAAGACGGAACACCCAAGATGGCGGACTAATTATTTTTAATGCACTCTTACAATATGGATATCAAATGAAAGGGCTTGCTGAGAATAAATCGAAAAATAAAGTGAAGTCATTCTAAATCCAACATGGCGGAACACCCAAGATGGTGGAACAGTTATTTTTAACGCACTCCTACAATATGGGTATCAAATGAAAGGGCTTGCTGAGAATAACTCGAAAAATAAAGTGACGTCATTCTAAATCCAACATGGCCATATTGGATTTAGAATGACGTCACTTTATTTGTCCACCATCTTGCACTCTAAATCCAATATGGCGGACTTCTAAAGATGATTGACTAAGTTTTTTTTGCTTTTCTACAATATGGGTATCAAATGAAAGGACTTGCTGAGAATACGAATTTATGCGAGTTAAGCTCCGTTGCTTCATCCGTCTGAAATGGTGTACTGGGGTTTTGGAGTCTTCGATTATGATATTGAGGTCGAATTGTTCGAGTCTGTAGCATCGGTTGGTTAACTTTGACTTGTGTAATTTGGTGAGATAGGCGTCAACAGCATTGGTTTTCAACCTGTCTAGGAGAAGGATACCTCCAAAATCAAACCCGGAACTCCGTCTCGTAAGGCACAAGTAAGATTCAAGCTGAAGTAAGTGGCGCATTCCTCCATACACCCAAGTCAAGGTAAGGCCGTGCCGAGGACTGAGTGGCATCAGGGTGTAACATGATGTCGTGAACGAGATGAACAGACTGAGAAACCTGTCCAGCAATAACTAAAAGGTAAAATAATTAAAAGTAAAAACACTTTTTTTAAAACAAGTTTTTATTTAAATGCGCTAAAAAGAATACAATAAACTTTTCTTTAAAACTTTTACTATCAACTTATAACGTCATTATCATTACACAATTTATATGATAGAGCTTGTCGCGAGATTCACCTGTGTAGATATGCAAGTAAATTAAATAACATGATCTGATTGATTAAATTTTTTTTTAATTTTAACTAAGTAAATACGAGTACCTACTTAAATCTCGCGACAAGCTTTTATATCATACTAGCTGTTACGCGCGACTTCTTCCGCATGGAATTTAACAAAAAAGTTATTGTTCTGTTCGCAGAGTTTACGATAACTTATTAATACTGTATTCCGTGGTTAAGAAATACCTATGCTAATTTTAATGAAATTCTTCTATTTTATGAATCGATATTTAGTTTTTGTAGGTACAGACAGCGTCAGTATGTGCTAACCCCTCAAGTTTTAAAATGTTACACTGCTACAATATTGAATTCCTTACGAATAATCTAAAGAATACTTCAAAAAGAGTCCATTGTGTTGACTCGGATTCGAACCATCGCATCACCGAAAGTCGTCATACTCATACCGGCAGTTTGATGAACTAGCCAGCGAGCCCATATGAATTGCGATGAAATTGTTATCTACTATCGGCTGAGTCATTTTATCTTTAGGTCCCTGTATAATCGAAAGATGTTATAATTTGAGGGTATCCATTAATTTTACTTACTTACGTTTTCTTTATAAAATTAATCCATACCTTCAAGTTAGAACTTTGTATACGTTCACTTAAAACGGCGAAGAGTAAACGACTACGATTTATCCATTATTTTTCTATACGATTTCTGATTTTATGAGAACTAAAATAGTTGTTCTGTATGAACAAAATGTGAGCATAAAAGGAATTGCGAGACAGCTTGGCTGGCATAGCCGTAAGTTAATTATAATGTTATTTGGGTTCTCTGATTTTTTTGTTGTTGAGCTAGTTGCGGTATCTTGTGAGTGGTATTTAATAACTTATTTAAAACCATTATTTTCTATACAGAGACAAACGGTGCGCATAAGGGTGCGCAAATACCAAGAAACCGGCGATGTTAAGACAATGTCCATGGGTCGGCGGACTACTGGGATCTATACGGACCAATCTGAATTGATTTGCCCTTGGGAAAACAATATCGTTCTCTTCAGTGACGAAAAAACCTTCAGGCCAGACTGTGACGGTCGAAAACTATTGTGGAGGAAACCTAATGAACGATACCAACATCAAAATGTTTTACCTAACAGAGCCAGTGGTAGAATAACATTGGGTAAGTTACCTTTCAATAAGTAAATTATTATGTATATTCCACCCCATTTAATTACATAATATTGTATTTAATTTAACAAAATATATAAACGTATCACTGCCTATATATTTAACTATTTATTTAATATAATTTTATAGTATATTAAATTAATATTATAAATTATATAATTTATGTAATTCAGTAGTATTATATATTTTATTCTATTTTGAACGTCATGACAATTGTTTGGAGACAAATGTCTAATTAAACAAAATTAAACCTTTGTTGTTATTTTCAGGGTATTGGGGGTGGATGTCCTCCATGGGACCGGGAGAATTGGTAGAAGCAAGTGGGCGCATGAACAGCTAGACCTATCTGCAAAATTTACAAAATGTTATGGTGCCAACAAAGTCAAAGTCAAATCATTTATTTCAAATAGGCACATTAAAGGCACTTTTGAACGTCAAAAAAAAACTAAATAGAAATGATTCTAGTCACCCATTCCAAAAGGTAGTTTTCGTATGGAGAAGAATGGGCAAGAAACTCCACCGTTACTCTTTTAAAATGTTTTACAAGGTCTTGTATACATAATAAAAATTATAAATGAACACGATGCACCCATAATCAAATTAGTCTACCACAAAAGGTAATAAGAATTAAAAATTAAGCAATGACAGGTAAATCAAATAAGTGATAGATACATGGTGCTCACATATTTACAAGTTATTTAAAAAAAAAATGCAAAGTAGTTGAATTTTAACAAGTGTGTGAGCCACTGTAGTCGCAGATTGTAAAAATGAATTAAAATAAGATGTCATAATTTAAAAATATATATATATATATAAATTAAATTAGGAACAAGTTTGATTTTGTCTAGACTGTCCTATGGGGCAGGAGTCAGGACCAGCATGTTTCCAAACATTCTTATCTTGGATATAATCCTCTAATTTGTAATATCCTTCTTTACAAAGTGTACTTTTAATATGAATTTTAAATTTTCTTTCATTTAATTGCAATATGTCACAAGGTATTTTGTTGTAGCATTTAACACAGTACCCCATAAAAGATGTTTGTACTTTAGATAATCTGAAAAAAGGTTGATCTAATTTATCTTTATTTCTAGTATTAAAATTATGCCTATCACTTATTTTATTAAAAAGATGTTGATTTTTTCTTACATACATAATATTTTCATAAATGAATTGGCAAGGTACTGTCATGATATTAACCTTTTTAAATAGTTCCCTAAGAGATTCGCGACGACGTAGATTGTAAATGGCTCTGACAGCTCTCTTTTGTAAAATAAAAATGGATTCAATGTCAGCAGCCCGACCCCATAGTAAAATGCCATATGACATAATACTGTGGAAGTAACTAAAATAGACAAAACGCGCGGTTTCTACATCTGTTAACTGTCTTATCTTTCTAACAGCATAAGCGACGGAGCTTAGCCGCCCCGCAATAGATGTTATATGAGGTCCCCATTGTAATTTCTCGTCTAGCGTGATTCCCAGGAAAACTGTCTGATCAATAAATTCTAGTTTTTGGCCATTCAATATGATTTCACATTCGCTACTTCTAACATTCGGTAATTTAAATCTAATGCATTTGGTTTTTTTTTCATTACGTACTAAATTATTTACCGTAAACCAATCTTGGTCCTGAAGAATAGAGTTATTCACGTCGTCAAGACTTTGTGACCGTCGGTCTATTTTAAAGTTTAATGATGTGTCATCTTCAAATAACACCGTCTTCGGTTGATTTTGAAGTAATTGGGGTAAATCATTAATGTAAACTAAAAAGAGGAATGGACCCAATATCGAACCTTGAGGAACACCCATTGTCATTTCAGACCCTAATGAGTTTATGCCGTTTACTTGAACTTTAACCTTTCTATCTTTCAGGTATGATCTTAGCAAGTCAAGTGCTGTTTTTCTAATTCCATAGTGCTCCAGTTTCATCAGAAGTGTCTCGTGGTTTACGCAATCGAACGCCTTAGAGAGGTCGCAAAAAATTCCAATGGCATCTTGTGCTTCTTCCCAGGCGTTAAAAATGTTCTTTATTAGGGTAACACCGGCGTCAGTAGTGCAACGCCCTTTGGTGAAACCGTACTGGTGTTCATGAAAGATGGAATTTTTATTAAAGTGACGTAACATTTGATTGAGCATCAACTTTTCAAACACCTTACTGAGAACTGGTAGAATTGACACAGGTCTATAATTGTTAGGATCTTTACTATCACCGGATTTGAACAATGGTACTACTTTACTATGTTTCATAAGATCCGGAAAGACTCCTTGGTCAACACTGGTGTTAAATATGAAAGCTAAATAGGGCGCAATAGTTTCGATGAAAGATCTACATACTTTTACAGACATTCCCCAGAGATCTTCTGTTGATTTAATGTTAAAATCTCTAAAAGCTTTTATAACAGCCTGGGGGCTTGTATGCTGAAACCTAAACTCCAAAGGGCATACCTTTACATTCTTTTTAAGTAAGGCAGCAGAAAGCGTGGGGGATGAATTTAAAGCTTCAGTAGTTTTAAGGGCCAACAGTGCGAGTTGCTTACCCAGAAGGACAGATCTATTTTGTTTAAGATAACTGTACGGTCCACCATTTCACGCCTAAACCAATGAACGGATTTCGATAAAATTTGACAGACAGATAAAAAAAATGAAAAATGTTTAAAAAAAATGTTTATTTGTCTCAAAAGTAAGTAATTGATAATACTTGTGTTGGGGCTATCTCGCTCTTTCCCTTATATAGAGACACAATATAGAGACGATTTTTTACAAAAGGTAAATGACTTATAAACTAATTAACAGCTCTCTGTATAACTGTACTTGTACGCCTGTGTGAAACTATAATTATAACTAGCTTCTGCCCGCAACTTCGTTCGCGTGGAAGTCGTAACGTAACCCAACCACAACAGAACTAAAATAAGGGCCTCATTTTTATAAAACTTCCCTGTAGGTATGCGTTTGTAGTTCTGGTCTCAGACTCTCAGCAACCTTTTTAGTTTTTATTGAATTTTATTAACGCTTGTGTTCCTGCATATTGTTTGTTTTCTTACAGATTCCTGACGAACAGCTAACACTAAGATAATGTAACAGTACATTGTAATCACAAGGGATTTCTCACTAACAGTCACCTACATAACCATAGATATTTATTAAAACCAAAGATGACAGAAGAGAAGCTTTATGTTCTTCTGTGTACGTTTCACGAACTGTCATAATAAAATGTAATGTCTAACAAAATGTAAAAAAAAGTCAAGGACAAGGCACAAAGATATCAATGGAATCGAACATAGGTTTTCAAAGCAGTCGCCGAACCGCTAAGCTACTTGCTTTGTTGAAAGTTATATTAATATTATTTCATGAATATGATCGACTGCGTAGCTCCTTATGGTATAGCGATATTTATAATATATGGTATAGCGATATTAGCGGTAAAGTAGCATGCAATTTTTTTTTTGTATAATGTAATTATCACTAATTATTTTTATGACATATTGATAATTGTTTTTATGACATTGGTGAATATATGGAATATTGTAAAAATCCAAGATGACATGTACTTAATTTTGACATTGATTTTAAAGTAACGACTTCCTAATTATAATAATTCATATTGGACATTTTTAATCATTAAATCTTATAATTAATTGTAAGTATGTACTTAGTTAAATAAAATGACATTTGAATATTTGTACACCATATGTTATGGTAGAGTGTATTGAACTTAAAAAATATTTAACACCATACTATGTAAAACTACATTCTTACAAATAAATAAATTCTATTCTATTCTATTCTATTCTCCACAGTCGGTGGTACTTTATTCACATTACAATCTAGCCTATTAGCTAATAAGTAATTAAAATTTTAATATAACTTATACTGCTAAGAAACTATAATATTAAGAAATCGTCCAATAACGTCTTTCTTCTATGTTTTGGGGAAGACACTTGATTCACGTGTTCTTTATAATAGTCAGCACTTTGTTAGTTAAAGTTCACTCACACTGCACTAAACAAACTTTTTAGTCTTCGCACTAGATCAGTGTTGTCAAGGAGTTGGATCGCCTCGACATTCACGTGATGATGAAGTCTGTGTTCATGGGCTTCTGCATATTAGAATAGAATAGATAAGATAAGATCATTTTATTAATTTGTCAAAACATGCGTATACATGCAAATTAAGCATGCAAGCTGTCACAATATTAATATTTCGTACGTAAGTACATGTTTCACCGTAAGTACATGTTTCACCGTAAGGCGTAGGAACAGTTTTAGATGACGTTTGCCCAATTGTAATTGTAAAACATTTTAAAAGAGTAGGTAACGGTGAAGTTTATTGCCCATTCTTCTCCATATGAAAACTACCTTTTGGAATTGGGCGACTAGAATCAATTCTATTTTTTTATCGTAATTTTTGACGTTCAAAAGTGCCTTCTAAGTGCCTATTTGAAATAAATGCTTGGACTTTTTGACTTTGATTATTTTGCAAATAAGAAAGAAATAAAAATATACTTATGTATAGGTATTTGCTACTAGGGCATGTGGGGTATCATATGAAAGAGCGCAGTTTGCACATTCTCAAACATTTTTCTTTTTTTTTAGGCCGCATAGTTTTCGACTTTTGAATCTCCGAAGTTTGCAAAGAGAAAAATCTGAAATTATTTTATGTTATAGAAGTTCATGTAGAGATTACAGGAAAAATAAAGTAAATATATAAGAAGAAGAAGAGAAAGAAGAAGAAGAAAGAGAGAGAGAAGAAGAGAAAAAGAAAAGTAGAAGAAGAAGAGTAGTAAGAGTAGAAGTGTAAGTATATATAAACATAAATAAATAAATAATAAAAAAATTAAACCGACTTCAAAAAGAAATACCTCAAAATTATGAAATAACTTTAATTTCGGAAGTCGGTGTCTTGGGATCTGTATTCTATTTTAAGTTTTATGCCACCGACTTCCGAAATTAAAGTTATTTCATAATTTTGAGTTATTTCTTTGTGAAGTCGGTTTAATTTTTTTAAATTATTTTTATTTCGTAATTTTTAGTTTTTGCACTAGAATTTAACCAAGGTTTTGAGATGTTTTCCCTTTGACACTACACCCGTAGCTCGTATCAATAAGCCAGGCCGTCACACTTACACGTATTAGTCCATATCTTGAAAATTACTGAATCGATCTTGATGAAACTTGAACTGTTCCCTAAGTTGAAGTAAATGTAAGCCAATAAAAAAAATCGTCACGATCCGATCAATAGTTCCGGAGATATGCGTGGACAAACATACATACATACATACATACGTCTACAAAATTTTGTATATTTGTTTGGAAGCCCTAATAGATTGTCATATGTGAATATAATGCAATTCCAATAATATTACATACATACGTATCGAATTGATAACCTCCTGTTTTTTGAAGTCGGTAAAAATAAAACGAAGTCTCTAAATAGCACACTTTTTCAGAAATTATCAACATTAGTTCCACTATCGGTCAAGAGATGGCGCTGACATAAAACTGCAATATTCTACACCGCAGTGCACAGTGTTAAAATTCTCTGATGAATATAGACCTCGCCGATGAAAATTTAAAAACATGATAGTACGGAACCCTCGGTGCGCGAGTCCGACTCGCTCTTGCCCGGTTTTTTTCAGTAAATAGTTTGTTCAATTATATAATCAAAAGTTACTGTTTTGTCTTTTACTGTTTTACAAACATCATTTTTTTATCACATTGACACATCTATTCAAAAAGAGATAGTGTATTCGTAACAAACAGGGACTAAAAAACGCATGTAATAAAAAACTTAAAAAATAAAAAGAGCACTGGCTATGATGGCATTTCAACCACAGTTGTAAAATTTGTTTCTAATTGTATAGCTGCGCCCCTTGCCCATATCATTAACGTCAGCATAAACTCTGGAGTATTTCCAGAAAGTCTAAAAACTGTAATAGTTAAACCACTATATAAAAATAAGGATAAAGACGAAATGGCAAACTATAGACCAATTGCTCTAATTCCCATCTTCTCAAAGATCATAGAAAAAATTATCTATGAATCTCTCTACAATTTCCTAACAAAATTTGACATACTGTGTGACGAACAAAAGGGTTTTAGAAAAAATAAAAACATCAACATGGCTATTTTCGACTTTCTCCATAGAATTATGCCAAAAGTAGACTCTAAAATACCGGTATGCGCAATATATGCCGATATGTCGAAGGCTTTTGATTGTGTGGATCACGACACCCTTCTAACCAAACTTCACGCGTGCGGTATTCGTGGCAATGTTCTTAAGAGCCTATACTACCTCAGCTAAAATTCACTCTTTATCTCGCTCACACGATACTGCTCGCGGACTGTGTGAAAGCGAGACAGAGTACGGTGCTGGGCGGGAGGCAGCGCCAATAGTTTAGGTATTTGCTTTTTACGGTGAAAATAAAGGTAATTCAAAAAAACTAACTAACATAAGACCTGCTTTATAGTTAGTTCAGTTAGTATGCAAAGTTTCATGATCTAATTTGAAGTATTTTTTGAATACCAGCGGTTTATTATTCGGTTTGGAGATAACTTTGGATTTTTTTTCTATCGAGAAAATTTTATGGAATCGTGTTTTCGTCTAACATAAGACCTTACATTAATCCTCAACTTTAACATATATTTATTTCAAAATTAATGCTGCAGTATTTTCGACATAACGGAGGATCATGCTAAGCCATTTGAGGTAGTATAGGCTCTTAATTTATTAAAAACGTATTTAAAAGGTCGTAGGCAATGTACGGAGATATCGAGCCTGTGCTTAGGATCGAGAAAAGAATTAAAATCTATATCGTCTTTTAGAGAAATAAAATATGGTGTTCCGCAGGGCAGCGTCCTCGGACCTCCTTTATTTTTATTATATATAAATGACCTGTCACGTCATATAATTCATCCTATGGTATTATTTGCAGATGATAGCACATCAATTGTTTCATGTATCAATAAAGAATCATATGTAAACGACATTAACAATACAATTAGTAGTTTAATAAAGTGGCTTGACGATAATAATTTAGTTATTAATCTCCAAAAAACTAAAATCATGCATTTTTACCAACGAATATCTGTGGGAGATATGGATATAAACTACAATGGTCAAACTATAGAAAAAGTAAACAGTACAAAATTTTTAGGAATCATAATTGACAGCCAGTTAACTTGGAAGGCGCAAGCAGAAGATATAAGTAAACGTGCGTTTATGTTGCATAATCTATCAAAAAAAGTAAATTTACCGACAATATTAGTGGCTTACCATGGTCTTGTAATTTCCATCTTAAGATTTGGTATAATATTTTGGGGTCATTGTAGTGAACGAGAAAGCATTTTCAAAGCTCAAAAACGCTGTCTGAGAGCTATATTTGGTCTTAAGGTAACAGACAGTTGCGTACCTATATTTAAGTCTCATAAATTACTAACCTTCCCATGCCTTTATATTCTTGAATTAGCAATATTTGTAATAACAAATCGATGTCTATTTGCAACTTTAATAGAAACTAGAAAACGAAGTACAGCTATGAGATCTCAATACCTGAATCTATTATACACGGGCGCATTTAAAACTAGTTTATTAAAAAGAAATGTGATTTGTATGGCTCCTGTAATCTTTAATAAACTACCTGATCAACTTAAGAACTTACCGTTGCAAAAATTTAAAAAACGTTTCACAGAAATACTTGTAGATAAATGTTATTATTCTGTACAGGATTTCTTAAATGATAATTTTTTGTAATATCCTCTACTTTGTATTACATTTGCATGCTATATTAAGGCAGAATGTACATGGATCCTATTATATAATTTAACAACTTATTTTTATGTACCTACATTCTAAGCAAATAAAGACATATTCTATTCTATTCTATTCTAAAATAGCATGTCCGTGACTACCGCCGCCCCACCAACGCCAATCTCTTCCATATTTGGTAAATAATTAGTACTCAATTGGTACTAATTAGTACTCGAACCACAAAATTGGTACCTTAGGAGTTTTCGATAAAATCGACTTAGAAGGTGGTCCGGCGGTAGTCACGCTCCCTTCAGCAGGACCACCATGAGCGCAGAAAAAGGGGGCACGCTACAGCTATTCTAAGTATACAAATAATTAGTACCCATAAATACGATTTATTTCGTAAAAAAAACAGAACTTTGTATTTACCGAGAAATCAACGGTGATAACTTTCTCGCAATTGTTCAGCAGGACCACGATTTTGAATGTTGATTCCAAGTTAGAGAAGCTTGTCGCTTTCCTCAAACCTACATAAAAAATTAGTACCCTGCAAGATAAAATTAGTACCCAAAATTCAAAACTAGTACTCCATTGCAGTAGTTTACGAGATATACCATGCCATTGGTGGGGTGGCGGTAGTCACGGTGTCAAATTTTCATTTCAAGATTTCCCTATTAAAAACTCTGTGATTTCTACCCAAATTTATACAAAAAATAGTACTCCTTAAGAAGTTATAGCGACCAAAAATTCAGATTCCTAAGTATTCCACAATTAATTCCAAATTAAGTTGTCAATGGTAATGGCGCCGATTCCCTTGTTCACAAGCACAACTTAATTTCGTCGGGTTATACGCGGAGATTTAGTATGGAAAAGTAATGAAAGCTAATTTCTCTTAAAATACATCACTTAGGAATCTGAAATTTTGGTCGCTATAAGTTCTTTAGGAGTACTAATTTTTGTATAAAGGGTAGAAATCACAGAGTTTTTAATAGGGAAATCATGAAATGAAAATTTGGCACCGTGACTACCGCCACCCCACCAATGGCATGGTATATCTCGTAAACTACTGGAGTACTAGTTTTGAATTTTGGGTACTAATTTTATCTTGCAGGGTACTAATTTTTTATGTAGGTTTGAGGAATGCGACAAGATTCTCTAACTTGGAATCAACATTCAAAATCGTGGTCCTGCTGAACAATTGCGAGAAAGTTATCATTGTTGATTTCTCGGTAAATACAAATGTTAGAGTTCTGTTTTTTTTTACGAAATAAATCATATTTATGGGTACTAATTATTTGTATATTTAGAATAGCTGTAGCGTGCTCCCTTTTTCGGCGCTCATGGTGGTCCTGCTGAAGGGAGCGTGACTACCGCCGGACCACCTTCAAAGTCGATTTTCTCGAAAACTCCTAAGGTACATACCAATTTTGTGGTTCGAGTACTAATTAGTACCAATTGAGTACTAATTATTTACCAAATATGGAAGAGATTGGCGTTGGTGGGGCGGCGGTAGTCACGGACATACTATTCTTAATATGTTGCACTTCAGTACCTACTTATTTTTTCATAGAGGGTGATAAAAAGTAGAGTGTCCACCTCGGGAGCAACACTATTTTAAGCTCGAGTGACGTACTTTGAATCCCCCGCTAGAAACACAAAATAGATGTTTGCTCCCTTGGCAAATAATCTACTATTTGATATCACATCTATTCAAAAAGAGCTATTGTATTCTTTGTAAACAGGGACTAAAATAGGTCTTTAATCCCTACGGACTAAAAGTGATTTGAATTTGGAATGTGGATCTTGCTATGTAGTAAAAGTTCCAAACACCAAAGAGATCAATCACGAACATTGTATGAATAAGTAACATTGTATGTATCATAAGCTCGAGTGACCTACTTTGAATCCTTCGCTCTACTTTGGATTCAAAGAAACACTCGCCTTCAAAATAGTTATTTGCTCCCTTGGCAAACAATCTACTATTTTCAGTGTACTAGTTAGTGACAGCTATGTGAACAGAACCCAGCATTGCATAAATATTTAAGCTGTCGCGCCCTTTATACCTGGAGGCTTTTATTTAGGTAGTAAGTTTTTGTTTACATTTTCCATTTTGATTTATAATTTTTTTGCTTGAGTACGTATAGTTTTTATTGAATTTGTTGGTATATTGGCGTGGCTAGCTGACATATGGCAAATAATTTAATTTAATGTTCTGTGTCCCGTAATTTTAATTACTTTGCATACCTAGCAATCAATCAAGTATTTTCTAACTGAACAGACAGCTGTGCTGCTGGGGAGTTTATTGCGCCACTTCTTCTCCCCAGCGAAAGCGCTAGGAAGTGGTGAAGGCAGAAGGGTGGGCGTTTTTGGGAGACTGTCTTTTGTAATTTTGACGTTTGAAAAGTGCTGATTCTCAGCCTAGTTTGAATAAATGACGTTTGATTTTGAATACACAAACAACAAAAAACAATCTATAACTTGGAACTTTTACCCCCAACCCCCTAAACTAGGGGTTGGAGTTTTTATCAGACTTCCGCAAATGATGCTAGAGGTCTGAAAATTGATATAAGGACTCCTTGTTATAAATAATAAAATACGTATTTCAGGATTTTTTGTAAATCAACCCCAAAGAAAAAAAAAATTCTTTTCTTATGCAACTTACAAAAAGATGTGAATTCCCACCAAAAACATTTTCATGTAAAATGTTGCCAAGACGAGACCATCAGACCACATTTATGGCTCGCACTGTCAAAAAGTTATCAGATCTCATGTAGAGCCAAACTTCTAACTCTACACGCCCTAAGTCTACAAGCCCTAACTTCACAAACTCTACACCTTAGTCAAAATATGTGGCTTGACCGTTTCGCTACCATCACATGGGCGTAAGGTGAAACATTTATTCACAGTTCATTACTTTTCTGTTATACTAGTACCGAAATTCCGAGTTCTTGTAGTACGAAACGGCCAAGCCTCATAATTATTTTGACTAAGGTAAATGTGTGTGTGTGTGTGTGGTAAATACATTTATTTACAAAATATTTAACACGTTTATTCCAAGAAGTTTTCATTTTAATTAAGATTAAGAATTTTTAATTAAAATACCCGCCATTGTTTCAAAAGTCAAGGCAAAAAGTCTATCTCGAAATCTCGAGTTCATACGAGTACTTAGCATGCCAGATCTCGAGTGGCAGACTCGAGGTTGCATTTCCTTGTAGAAATCTCGCATCAATCATCTAAGAACTACCTAGGTGGTACCGGTAGGTGGTACCGACCGCGACGTACCAAACCAACCAGCCGCACCGAGCTGAGGGGTTAGAGGGGCCGTGCTCTAGCAGGGAACTGTGAGCCATTGGCGGAGCTCGTAGATACATTGCCATGACAGTGTGATGCGTGATGCGTGCTGACGTGGCCGCAGTGGGCACTGTGGGCAGGGGCCGGCTGTCGCAGATTAGCGACGGTTAGCCGCCGGAACCCGCTATCTGCATCCGCGCGTGCTGCCCCGCGCGCTGATAACGCGCGCGTGCTTCACCGCCGCGCGCCGCCGCGCCGCCGCTTATCAACACTGTAGGCACAGCGCGCGTGCTATGGGTTAGTAGTCAGTAGTCACTGATAACGATGGATGTCCAAATGTTGGTGCTACTCGAAGCCTATAGGTACCTACTGCGCCAATTGGTATGATCAAGTCTATCAGGTAGGTATAGGATCATCAACAGGAAGCTCTTGTTTCTTAAAGGTCAGTGAACATGCGATCAAGCCGTTGAATAAACCTTGCTAACTGTTTGAGTCCAAAGTTGACGGTTGTATAATGTTATCAAATTAGTGATCTCAGGTTTGGCGCGGCCAGTGGGGACCGTGGACAGTACGCTGCGCCGCTGCGGTAGCGGCATGCGGCAGCGCACTGTCCGCGCGGTGAAGACTGTGTGGAGCCGGTGCGGTGCTCCACTTTGTTGATAACATCAGATTACGCGAGCGGTAATTATAACGAGCGCTCGTTAACGGCCGGTTAACGTGGCAGGTAATAGCGAAGGATATGAGTCCAGCGATACTATCGCGAATGTTGTCGCTATCGCAGCTAGATCGCAACTATTTGGAAGGTGTGAGAACCGACCACTGCCACGTTCGCCGCGTCGTCGATGCTTGCTCCGACCCGACTTTGTTATGACTACGAAATAACTTGTGCTTATGTCTTAGGCAGTGTTTTACAGTAACTTACTACATATCTTTATCGACAGATTATTTTTTTATTACTAAATGGGCCCGCTCTTGACCCCGATCACGCCTGATGGAAAGCGATGTATGAGGTCTATGATAGAACGAGCGTGCCCAGAAGATGCCTGTTCACTTGCTTTTTTAAAGTGCACATTTGTGGCAAAGACGTGTGTATATATATATATTAAGAAATGCGGGTAGGCGCAGGCGCGGGGAGACGCGAGTGAAGAATCCTATTAACTGAAACAAATACTTAACCGCAGCTGTAATTACGGCGCGCGGCGGCGCGGGCGCAATCATATGCGCTGCGCGGCAGGCTGTGTGTGTACCGTCATTATGGATGCGCAGAGCAGCCGGAACGTTGCAGAACTTTGCAATGCACGGTATTTACTTTAATTGATTCCTTTCGGTGTAGCCACCTAAAGCGAAACGATTTTAAAACTCTTGCACCGATGCAACTGTTTTATACTTAACACACATCTACGTCCTTGAATAGGGTTCCAAACTCGAAACCGAACGACGTTTTATTGAGTCCAAACAAATGCTCGCCTACTTGCTTCTATAATCATTTGAAACAAAGAATGAACCCCATTGAAGAAGCTACGTAAGTAAATGTAATGTTATATCAAAAACTTGAATTTTTATTGAAAGTCAACTTACCAAATTCTACACTGAACACAGTTGTGAACCATGTTGTTCTTTGGCTACTATCCAGCGAGCAGCGTGCAGCGGTGCGCAGGAGACTTTCCTACTTATCTCAAGCTAGACACGGAGGCACTCTCCAGCATGCCGGTGTTAGCTACTATCTGAAGCTAGACACGGAGGCACTCTCCAGCATGCCGGTGCTAGCTACTATCTGAAGCTAGACACGGAGGCACTCTCCAGCATTCCGGTGCTAGCTACTATCTGAAGCTAGACACGGAGGCACTCTCCAGCATGCCGGTGCTAGCTACTATCTGAAGCTAGACACGGAGGCACTCTCCAGCATGCCGGTGCTAGCTACTATCTGAAGCTAGACACGGAGGCACTCTCCAGCATGCCGGTGCTAGCTACTATCTGAAGCTAGACACGGAGGCACTCTCCAGCATGCCGGTGCTAGCTACTATCTGAAGCTAGACACGGAGGCACTCTCCAGCATGCCGGTGCTAGCTACTATCTCAAGCTAGACACGGAGGCACTCTCCAGCATGCCGGTGCTGGCTACTATCTCAAGCTAGACACGGAGGCACTCTCCAGCATGCCGGTGCTAGCTACTATCTGAAGCTAGACACGGAGGCACTCTCCAGCATGCCGGTGCTGGCTACTATCTCAAGCTAGACACGGAGGCACTCTCCAGCATGCCGGTGCTGGCTACTATCTCAAGCTAGACACGGAGGCACTCTCCAGCATGCCGGTGCTAGCTACTATCTCAAGCTAGACACGGAGGCACTCTCCAGCATGCAGCAGCAGCCGGTGGTAGCTTCTACCTACGAGTACCTACATCATTAATATACAACATCATACATAATCAGCCTATAATGTTCCCACTGCTGGGACACAGGCCTCCTCTCGATGAGAGGGAGTGGGCCGTAATCCACCACGCGGGCCCAGTGCGGATTGGCAGATGTCACATGTCTTCGAATTTTTGGTTCTAGGACATGCCGGTTTCCTCACGATGTTTTCCTTCACCGTTTTGAGAGCAGTAGTGATGAAATAATTTACACAAAGTAAAGCGCCTGTCTGGGTTCGAACCTACGACCTATAACTCGTAAGTCGCGGCCGTTACCACTTGGCCACCACTGCTCATCATTAATATAATTGTTATAAATTATGAATGACACTAATATTATGAATAAGGTACGTTCCGTACAATGGTTATCAGTCGGCGGGTGCAGCCCCCCTGCCCCCCCCCCCTCTGCCCCATCCACTGCCGCTGCGCGCTGTTATGTCAGCGTTACAGTTATTTTTAACATTGATATCATTGTAACAATTATGTTATCATATCGCCAAATAACCGGAGCGGCGCATTATGAAACAGCGGAAATATCCTCAATGTGTCTCTCTGATGTCTGCCTACTTCTCTGCGCTGCTAGTTCGTCAACTAACGAACCGGCCGCGGCACGACCGTCACACGTGATCCTGTACTGATCCGAACTGTCCACGGTGTCATTATAATCTAAATATATAAAACTCAAAGGTGACTGACTGACATAGTGATCTAATCAACGCACAGCCCAAACCACTGGAGGGATCGGGCTGAAATTTGGCATGCAGGTAGATGTTATGACGTAGGCATCCGCTAAGAAAGGATTTTTCGAAATTCCACCCCTAAGAGGGTGAATGGGGGGAGGGTGAAATTTCACGCGGACGAAGTCGCGAGCGGAAGCTAGTTACGTATATGATCTTTTGGAAGTGACCAACGAGGCACTAGCCAGAATTAAGTGGACATAAGTCCTCCCTCGCCCTTCCCTCGGCCCCACCCCTTCACACGGCACCATTCGCGCGGCATCGTTTGCAGGCCACGGGCAGTCACGTTCGCCGCCGCGACCGTAAAGTCCGAGAGTGAAATGTCTTTATCAAAGTTATTTCGATATTGCTTAGAAAGATTCTTAGAAAGTAATAGTTTTTTGGTTTAAGACATAATATATATGTCATAATCCGTGTCGGTCCCGGAGAAAGAATATGACCACCCCATCTCGTCCCGTGGGTGTCGTAAGAGGCGACTATTTGACTAAGGGAGCTCCAGACCCAGTGCATACCATATAGCACTTTGGGTCACCCGCGTGATGGCGGGTAAACCATCAACAATCGCATTCCCAAGGAGGGTTGGTGTCAGGCAGGCGGCCGACTGTAAAACTTTGCCAAAACTTTAAGCAACATGATGAGTAAAAATATGATGCGCGATAGGGCTAGGGCGTACCCTACAGGCGACGCGCAGGGGCAGCACCCGGCTCCTGTGGGAAGAGGACTAGGGTTGTTGCACCACCCCGGGCGGGGGCCACGTAAGAAGCGAGCCCGGGAAGTGAGATTGAGGTATGCAAGTTGGAATGTTGGGACGATGACTGGGAGAGCCAGAGAGTTATCAGAAGTATTAAAAAAAAGACGAATAAATGTGGCGTAATTGCAAGAAACAAAATGGAAAGGAACGAAAGCGAGAGAAATCGGTGAAGGATACAAGTTTTTCTACTGTGGTAGTGACGGGAAAAGAAATGGCGTGGAAATAGTGTTAGACAGTAATTTGAAAGAAGGCGTGATGGGTGTAAAAAGAATTAATGATAGACTAATCGTTGTAAAAGTTATCTTAGAACATGTAATGCTGAATGTAATAAGTGTGTATGAACCGCACAGGTGGGATGTGATGAAAGGGTGAAAGAGAAGTTTTGGGAGGACTTTGACACAGTTTTGACGAACATTCCGGTGCATGAAGAATTGATAGTTGGAGGTGATTTTAATGGACATGTGGGAAGAATGCGAGGGGTTTATGAAAGAGTACATGGAGGATGGGGATTTGGTAACGTAAACAACGAGGGAGAGATATTGCTTCACTCCGCTACCGCATTTGACCTGGCAGTAGCCAACACTTGGTTCCAGAAGAACGATGGACACCTAATTACGTACAAAAGTGGCAATCACAAGACGCAAATTGATTACTTTCTCATCATCATCATCATCATTTCAGCCAAAAGACGTCCACTGCTGGACATAGGCCTCCCCCAAGCACTTCCACTTCGACCGGTTCTGTGCTTCTTGCATCCAACGGGTTCCTGCGGCCTTCACAAGGTCGTCGGTCCACCTTGTGGGAGGCCTTCCAACTCTACGTCTTCCGGTACGTGGTCGCCACTCCAGAACCTTTCGGCCCCATCGGCCATCTGTTCTGCGAGCAATGTGCCCTGCCCACTGCCACTTAAGTTTGGCAATTCTGCGGGCTATATCGGTTACCTTGGTTCTCCTGCGGATCTCCTCATTCCTGATTCGATCACGCAGGGAAACTCCAAGCATAGCCCTCTCCATTGCCCTTTGGGTGACTTTTAGCCTTCTTATAAGGCCCATTGTGAGCGACCACGTTTCAGTGCCATAAGTCATCACTGGCAACACGCACTGGTCAAAGACTTTCGTCTTGAGACACTGCGGTATGTGGGACGAGAAGATATTGCGTAGCTTCCCGAACGCTGCCCAGCCGAGTCGGATTCGACGATTGACCTCTTTCTCGAAGTTAGACCTACCTAACTGGACAGTTTGTTCTAGGTACACATACTCGTCCACGACTTCGAGTGTAGCGTCTCCGATCTTTATGGGAGTGGGTGTTACATGGGCATTTGACATGACCTTCGTTTTGTCCATGTTCATTTTAAGACCCACTCTTTCGGAGGCTCTACTGAGGTCATCGAGCATTGTACTGAGGTCCTCCATAGAGTCACTGAATTGTACATTTAAAATCGAAGATCAGAAACATCAGATGTGGAAATCAAAGCTATCACTAATTTATAATAATAATAATCAATTTCACTGTATAATTATAAAATACCATAAGCTGGGATTATAAAATAACATAAGCTGGGAGTACGTCCACGCGGTGAAGGCGGTAACAGTTTAGGACTGATTTTCGATGACGATGGTATATCATTGAAAATTTGACTCTACTGGCCAAAACTCCCATTATATTTTTTATTTTTATCTAATAAAATATGCCTTCGGGATTATGTTATTTGAGTTTAATTTCCTTCGTGACACGGTAGCCTACCCGGTAAAACAGGGGAGCAGTCACTTAGGTTTTAATTGATCAGGTATCTTCTCTTCACAATAAAACTATAACCATGCCTAGAAAGAGGTCAAATCTTTCCCAATGTTTCAAAGGAGCTAAAAGATTGAGGGTCATATGATCCCAAGAATCTACCGAAGAGCATCAGGAGAGACTTGATGCTGTTCGAGAACATCAGGCTGCAACTCGCTCCGTGGAAACCTCTTCGGATCGCGAAGCACGCCTGCGTTCTCAGCGTATTTACTCATCCACATCCAGGTTTCTAGAGAAAAGTGAAGAATATGATGCGCGACTGACCGCTGATCGTGAATGTCATGCATTGTCTCGCGAGTCGGAGACGTTCACGGATAGAGAATTGCGCTTGAGTTCCAAGCGTATCTACGCATCGACTTCTAGGTCTCCAGAGACAAGTGGGGAACGTGATGCGCGACTGACCGCTGATCGTGAACGTCACGCATTGTCTCGCGAGTCGGAGACGTTCACGGATAGACAATTGCGCTTGAGTTCTCAGCGTATCTACGCATCTGCTTCTAGGTATCTAGAGACAAGTGCGGAACGTGATGCGCGACTACTGTCCGCTGATCGTGAGTGACATGCATTGTCTCGCGAATCGGAAACGTTTACCGATACAGAATCACGCTTGATTTCCAGCGTATTAGTACGGCATGAAGAGACAGAAGAAGAGCGCAACGAACGTTTGAATTCTGATCGACTTCGACATTCTCTGAACAGAATGTCGATATCATCTGAAGAATCGGGTGTGTCTCAAGATATAGCCGTAGGGCATGGCGACCTTCCTCGGGTTGATAAGGAACGGAGTGCATTTACGTATACTCCTATGATTGACTACGCCACATATTCCGGCATCGGAGGTATGGTTCAAAATTGTACTTTTTGTGAAGCTGTTAAATGGCAAAAAGAAACAAACGGTAGGTGTTGCTCAGGTGGGAAAGTACATATTGAAATATTACAAAATCCTCCAGAAATATTAAGATCACTGCTAATCGGTGACCATCCACAGTCAAAACATTTTTTGGACAACATCCGTTCGTACAATAATGCCTTTCAAATGACATCTTTTGGTGCGAAAAAGATTTGAGAAGGCCCATTTATGCCAACATTCAAAGTGAAAGGCCAAGATTACCACCTTATTGGTTCATTATTGCCTGAAAATGACGTCTCGAATCGTCTCGCGGATCGCATTGTTATCACTGGATAACAATGCGATCCGCGAAAATCGAAAATCGAAGATCTGAAACGTTTGATGTCGAATTCTAAGAACCCGGGGACTGCCCCGGGTTCTTAGAATTCGACATCAAACGTTTCAGATCTTCGATTTAGACGACCCCGTTGTCGCTGGCATAAGCAACAGGATCCGCGTACGAAGTCGCGGGCAGAAGCTAGTTATGAATAAATCTAAAATTCGGACTTTAGAAAATCGGAACATCAAAATCAAAATATTTTATTTCACATAAGCCTACATGGGCACATAAGAAACGTCAGAAGCTAGGTGCACGGTTCCGATTGGTCGTTTCCTATGGAGAAGAACCGGCAAGAAACTACACGGTTACTCTTTTTAAAAATAATATATGATCAAACGAACTTCCAAGTGAAGTTCGATCATTATTATGATGAGTTGCTTCATTTGAAGATATGATTATAACAATGTAGTTTCCCTACTTACTTGGTAACTTCGCACATATTTTAAAGATTTTTTTAAACTATTAGGTGACGTAATTCCGGTCTGACTGCACCTCGGTTGACACTTTGACGTGTAGCTCATTTTTTAGTCATGAGTATGATATAAAACTTTCTCTATATCTGGGAATCTTTTTGCGTCAGGGAGGGAGGGTGATCATATCTTCAAATGAAGCAACTCATCATAATAATGATCGAACTTCACTTGGAAGTTCGTTTGATCATATATTATAACTCGTTGCTTCATTTTTCAGATATGATTATAACAATGTAGATGTTAAGAGAACATTATGGTTTTATTTACCTATAGACAAATCATCCTTATAGTTATACTTATGTTTCCGTAATGGTACGTTACATTTATATTTACTTAATTTCGAATTAACTTCAACGAGCTAAACATAAAGATCTTATCGATCACATGAACTTAACATAAATAAACATTTCTGTAGTGTAATATAGGAATTAATAATCAGTCTGTATGTCTGATCGTAAGCAAACAGATTTGGCAAATTCGCCTTCGTTTATAACGCACCTATTATAAAAACGAGCAAATGAATTAGATGAACTAGTCCACCCTGCGGTTTTACGAATGGTTTCTATATTAACTCCTGCTAAGCTTGCGTCCGAGGTTGACGCGTGCTGTGTACTATGCGCGCCGAATACACTGGTATCAATGCCGCTTTCTGACAAGTGTTTGATCCATCTACTGATGGTTTGCGTGGTAGCGGGTTTGTGTTGCCGTTTGTACGTCAACAACAGATTGTTTGTACTCTCAGGTCTTATGTTTTTAGTTATAGAAATATAACCTGAGAGCACCGTAACTGGACATATACGCGTATTTTCCCTGAAGTATGGCAAGAACAATATTGGCTGGTCTCTGCCGGGTGCGGATGTCTTTATGTCTGTTATGACGATTTTTATGCCGCTATCAGAGAAAAGTATGTTCTCGAGTTCAATTAAAGACAGCGTTTGTACCCTGTGAGCTGTACAAATTGCAAGTAGGATCACCAGTTTTTTTTTTTTTTCGAGCTCTAAATCGAAAAAAAAAAAAAAAAAAAAAAACTGGTGATCTCACTATTAGGGAACCATGTAGAGACATGGTTTAAAACCAATTGGGGATTCCAGGCGGTGGAGTACTTGGGTTTTATGGGTCTTAATTTATACGCCCCTTTAAGGAGACGTTTTATAGATTCGTCTGAGCCAATATTATTGCCTAAAAAGGTTGACAAGGCAGAACGATGGGAGTTTAGACTGCCATATGCACACCCACTATTAAACTGTGATGCTAAGAATGAGATTAAAGCAGATTTCGAAGGGTCAAACACATTCATGTTGTTGATCGTACAATATTGCCACCAAAGCTTAAGTGAGTTATTGTACTGCTGAATCGTACTGTTAGACAGGGATGATAGCATTAGTGTAGCCGACTCTGCTCGGGCACCTCGACGCCTGAAAGCCTGCCGGAGAGCCTCGCGACACCCAGGGTAAGGTTCTTGTGCAAAGGGTGGTACTCCCTGAAATGGGTTTAAATAAACAACGTCGGAAACTTTATGGCTTTGCAATACTATAATAACTGGCCATCACAGCCATGGTTCCCGGCTGTGATGGCCAGTTGGGATAAACTAATATGCCATGTGCATTTTTCATCGATAATTTTTCTAAGGCATTTTAATACTAGGGAAAATGGTGGAAAAGCGTAGAAGAAATGGCTCTGCCAGTCCACCGTAAATGCGTCTACGGATGCTGCGTCAGGGTCTTGTTTCCATGAGATGAATGTGGTACACTTCGCATTATCGCGGGACGCGAATAAGTCTATTTCAGGTTGACCAAAATATTTTATAATGTCTTTGAATGCTTCATCGGAAAGTGACCATTCAGTATCCGGATTGACTACTCTAGACGCGGCGTCTGCCCGGTTTTCTTTGGTATTTACGTATGATGCATATACCTATAGGTTGCGCTGTTCACACCATTTCCAAAGGGACCTAGCCAAGTAATTTAAGTGGGGGTATTGAATACCTCCCATACGATTTACATAACTGATCGCAGTGGTATTGTCCATGCGCAGTAATATTGTTTATTTTATTTATTTATTGGTTGCATCACTGGCGAAGGATTTCAAAACTAGAAAGGCTGCCATCAGCTCTAAGTAATTGATATGACAACCATTTTCTGAAGACTTCCATTTGCCATGTACTTGAGCGTTGTTGCAAACAGAACCCCAGCCTGACATCGACGCGTCGGTATAGATTTCGATATCAAAATTTGGCTGTCGCATAAAGTTGCGTGCTGTATTAACATTTGATAGCCACCAGTTCAGATCCTCTAATATAATATTAGGTAGGTTAATTTTAGCTTCGTAATTATTATTATGCTTAAGTAAAGCTAGAAACTTCTGGCGTTCTAAAATCTTAGTGTATACCCAAGCGTATTTAAGGGCTGGGCTAGTGGCGACTAGAATACCGATAAAGCGAGCTAATTCGCGGATGGAACATGGCTGTAATTTAGTGAATTTTGTTTTTTGTGCTTATTTGTCATCGTTAAAGACTCGCAGTCAATCCCGATGCAATATTAAAGTTTAACTTTTATAATTTAGTTTTGAACAATGTCAAAGTTATTGACTCGCAGTCAATCCCAGAGCATTTACAAAACTGATATTTTCACTATTCACTTCTAGATCACCAACGAATAAAGTATACCTTTGCTTACCTTCACCATCCGATGACGATTGTAACGGTCTTATTATTCGTCTACGTCTTTCTTTTTCTTCAATTTTTCAAATTTCCCTAGTGTAGTGATACATTTTTGATTGCGCGCTTCTTTTTGGCATGATGCTTAAAAGGCGCGTGCGATAGTTACCGCGCACGAAAAAGGAATGAGCCACACGTCAAAGTGTCAACCGAGGTGCAGTCAGACCGGAATTACGTCACCTAATAGTTTTAAAAAATCCTTAAAATATGTGCGAAGTTACCAAGTAAGTAGGGAAACTACATTATAATCATATCTGAAAAATTAAGCAACGAGTTATAATTGGCTTTTACAATATTTTCAAATTACAGTAGATAGGTATGGGAAATGGGGTTAAAATCTCCTTTTGTCCCACATTGTCAGACACATGTTCGGGTGACAGAGACGACCGACTCTTTCTAAAAGCATCACCGCGTGTCTCGTCAACAGCTGGCTGCAGTGGATTATAGTGGGACCTGCTTCTTGGTTGTACGAGTAGTTCTTGACGGTGACCTAGTGTGCTTCCGACATCTGCTACTGTAACTGCAGTCTTGACACAAGTGTGAGTTGCGCATGCGCACCTGCACTTCGCTACACCCACGTACCTCGCATACTTGCGCCGCTAGGCGAAGAAATTCTCTACAAACAAGTTCACAATGACGATATTTATGAAACCCTACGAGCACTCTTTGCCACAGCGCGCAATGCACCAGAGGTTCATGAAACCGAAATGTTTCACTGATGTAGAACAATGGCCACGATCACTTGGAGCTTTCAGAGTTATCTAAAATAAGTAAGCTAACAATAAGTAAGTATGGAAATAAGCGACGCGCACGTCAGGACGTGACAATGCGCGACTAACGAGCGCTCGCAGCGTGCCGGCAGCGGCGCGCGGTTTACGCGACACGATGCACCTCCAGACACCTGATTAGAGGAGCCTGCGCCTGCGCACAGCTGAGCTATCGCCGCCGCCACCCATCCCTTGCGGAGGCTCACGACGCCGCGCCGCCGACACCAGCCCGCGCATGCGCATACATCCGCCGCGCGCCGCCGTGACCGTTGTATGGCCGATCAATTGCACCACAAGAAGCACTTCGTTCACGCGCGAGTGATATTTAAGTCGTCCAACTATCCGATAAGTGGCGCGCTGGCGGCTTTATAGCTGTGCTAGCAGCCGCATCACCTCGCACGCATGCGCAGCACTGCATTACACTCGCCCGAGTCCCGACAGTACGCGTCCGGCACGCAAACACGTCGTAAAGTGTCGCCACACCGTGTCCAACACGAGCGAGTCACGCGCAACACGTCCCTCGCTGACACGTGACGGACGAGTGACGTGACACAGGTACACACCGGCACACGTGACAACTGCGCTCTCTACATGGCTAGATATAAAGCAGTCCAAGTAATGTGAAAGTCGGGTCGGATCTGCATTGATGTTTATGACTAAATAAATCAGCGCGAATGGATAACAGCAGTCGCGTCCGCCCGCTCTAACTATACGTGTTATTATAAGTGGTGTATAATAGCGCGTGCTGGTACAATCACCCCGCGCGCATTGTTCGCACATCTGTGACGCTCAGCGAGCCACTGCCACGAGTGACTTGTATGTAACGACCGTACATCATAATAATACAGTAGCGACCAGTGTTGCGCCTGCGCAGCTGTCTGTAGTGCGTCGCTCATTGTGTGTGCGGTCCGCAAGGGGTGCTGGCGCGCACCCCTTGCGCTTGCTCGCGGCCACTTGACGCCACATGCCGACCATCTAATCACGCTACATGTCTCGCTACACCGCTGAAGATACATACTGTTCTGGTTTTCCCCACATGCGAGTCATATCTGTGACCACAGACTTCATTAGTTACGACCGACAGCACGAAGCACCGCTAGTCCACCGCGATCAGTAGAGCTCCTCGCTGCTCTATGTCTATGTACAGTTGTATCAGTAGGTAGTAGCGCGCGCACGCTCATCACTTCATCAACGAGTGCGGCTGGTCGGTGCGAGCAACATGTCTCGAGTTCGCGACACCCGTCACCGGTCTCGTTTGCATCGCGCGACACTTGCAACATTCGGCACAGCCGACAGGCACAACAAAGCCTACTGACATACCAGAGTTGCCCCTTTTCGGGCTCGCCTTTAGAGGTAGGACGCTATAATATTATGTCAGCGGTTATACGTGTCAAAGTCATCATCAGCAAACAGTTAGAAACATGATAAACTATTTATTACTTTTTACATAATCAATATTTTTGTTATAGGTACATACAACATAAATTGTTATCGTTTCTTGTCTGCAACGTAATAAATACTAATTAACGTATCATAATTAAGTGTAGTTTATGTAAAAGCGACCGCGCGCAACCGTGAAGCAGACGTCTCTGAGGCACGTGTGACGTCTCCGAAGCATAATATGTGGATGTGCGCGTCGGGCGTCGCACGTCGGTCGTCACAAAATACAGAGAGTACACGTCGTCGTCGGGACGTAGCTGCGTAGGCTACACCCGCTACACCCACGCTCACACACCGACATGCGTGACCGTGGTGACGTCTCACACGTCGTCGTTGGGACGGAGCTGCGTAGGCTACACCCGCTACACCCACGCTCACACACCGACATGCGTGACCGTGGTGACGTCTCACACGTCGTCGTTGGGACGTAGCTGCGTAGGCTACACCCGCTACACCCACGCTCACACACCGACATGCGTGACCGTGGTGACGTCTCACACGTCGTCGTTGGGACGGAGCTGCGTAGGCTACACCCGCTACACCCACGCTCACACACCGACATGCGTGACCGTGGTGACGTCTCACACGTCGTCGTTGGGACGGAGCTGCGTAGGCTACACCCGCTACACCCACGCTCACACACCGACATGCGTGACCGTGGTGACGTCTCACACGTCGTCGTTGGGACGGAGCTGCGTAGGCTACACCCGCTACACCCACGCTCACACACCGACATGCGTGACCGTGGTGACGTCTCACACGTCGTCGTCGGGACGTAGCTGCGTAGGCTACACCCGCTACACCCACGCTCACACACCGACATGCGTGACCGTGGTGACGTCTCACACGTCGTCGTCGGGACGTAGCTGCGTAGGCTACACCCGCTACACCCACGCTCACACACCGACATGCGTGACCGTGGTGACGTCTCACACGTCGTCGTCGGGACGTAGCTGCGTAGGCTACACCCGCTACACCCACGCTCACACACCGACATGCGTGACCGTGGTGACGTCTCACACGTCGTCGTCGGGACGTAGCTGCGTAGGCTACACCCGCTACACCCACGCTCACACACCGACATGCGTGACCGTGGTGACGTCTCACACGTCGTCGTCGGGACGTAGCTGCGTAGGCTACACCCGCTACACCCACGCTCACACACCGACATGCGTGACCGTGGTGACGTCTCACACGTCGTCGTCGGCACGTAGCTGCGTAGGCTACACCCGCTACACCCACGCTCACACACCGACATGCGTGACCGTGGTGACGTCTCACACGTCGTCGTCGGGACGTAGCTGCGTAGGCTACACCCGCTACACCCACGCTCACACACCGACATGCGTGACCGCGGTGACGTCTCACATGAACTACTTACTACGGGACAGCTACAGACTCGAGACAACAAAATATATTTCACCTACAAAACATGTTGTAGTTGTAGGTACAGCTTCCATGTGACATCTACATCTAAATAAAATCGTATTCTTAAACAATTTTGCAATACATTATTTAATTTGTCTTTGTCCCAACACAAAGGCAAAATTAAATAATGTAAGGTACCTATGTGTAATGTAGGCTCCAAAGGGTAGGTAATACGCTGCTAGGTAATACGTAATACGGGCTGGTGTCCGCAACTCCAAGTCAATAAGGTAAGGTAAGTTAAGTGTAATGTAGGCTCCAAAGCCTAGGTAATATGTAATACGGGCTGGTGTCCGCAACTCCAAGTCAATAAGGTAAGGTAAGTTAAGTGTAATGTAGGCTCCAAAGCCTAGGTAATATGTAATACGGGCTGGTGTCCGCAACTCCAAGTCAATAAGGTAAGGTAAGTTAAGTGTAATGTAGGCTCCAAAGCCTAGGTAATAGGTAATACGGGCTGGTGTCCGCCACTCCACGTCAATAAGGTAAGGTAAGGTTTGTGTAATGTAGGCTCCAAAGCCTAGGTAATAGGTAATACGGGCTGGTTTCGCAACTCCACGTCAAGGCGCGTATTTTGCGTACGGGAAATATATATACGTATTTTTAATTTTCCAAAGCCTCTAAATAAAACACAGCACCAAAATAAAACAATTATTTAATTTCTTATGTATTCCAATTCCTTACCAAAGCATAGGATGCATAATTATGTCCCGTAACCGTATGATTGTGAGCACCGTTAGTTTATAATCTGCAGGTTCTGGAATGGAAAAGAGTACTCTTTTCCGTTCCGCGGGACTCGATTCTTTTATGTATTATACAGTATATTTATACAGTTCACAACTTATCAACAGTTTACAACCTCGCGGGTTGTAAACTGTTGATAAGTTGTGAACTGTATCATACTCATCTCATCTGCCTAGCCTTTTCCCAACTATGTTGGGGTCGGCTTCCAGTCTAACCGGATGCAGCTGAATACCAGTATTTTACATGGAGCGACTGCCTATCTGACCTCCACAACCCAGTTACTGGGTAATACGATACCCCTTGGTAAGACTGGTTTTTTCCTTTTGCGGGCTTCTGACTACCCGTAACGACTGTCAAAGATCCACGAATGAGAGCCGTCCACAGACCAACCGCGGCAACCGTAGCTTAACCTGATCGATCGACCTGTGCAGCTGTTATTATTTAGCCACGGGCCCCTCCTGTGAACTGGATCATACTGTAACGTATTAATTATATTATCGATAAGTAGTTTATAATAAATATCTATCCATGTCAAATCGTCAAATTGTGAACGAACCGCACTTATCAACAGGGTTCACAATCTGTCCGATTTTATCACGATTGTAAAATTGTGAACCGTCCTGATTTGTCGGTCTTCGCGGTAGCTGAATTGGTTGCAGTAACCTAAGCCAGGGCTCCCCTACCAAATGGGCTTAGGTTAGAACTGTGACAAATCGCGCGCGAGCCGAGCGAGCCAAGCGAACGGTGCCGCGGCAGCGGCCGGCGAGCGCTACTTCCAAGTTTGGCGCAGTTACTTGGCAATTTAGTATTAGCGCAAGGTGCGATCCGCCGCATGCAAGACTGATACCAGTTCATAATTTGTCGGTTTGCCATGCCCCATGGACAGATTAGAAACTATCGAAAAAAATGCGGTAAATTGTAAACGGTTTGTTTTTGTTCACATTTTCTCGATAGTTAATATTTAATTTATAATCTTGCCATAAAGAATATAAAGTAACGATGTTCATAATTATACGATGACACATAAAACAGACTAGACATCAGAAACATCCACAAGGCAGCGATACCGCTCGGGCGGCGACGCTAGCGCAGTGTAAGTGTCAGCGCAGACCGAACTGCAAAATGCTCGCGCATGGTCGACCAAAATGTAGAATGCATAGGTACTCGAACACGCAGTCGGCTTTCTCGAGCATGGTCGAGCATCAAATTTGGGTGTATTAAATTTTGCAAAGGATGATAATAATCATAAGATATTTTTTTCAATAATCTCAGAAAATGCTCTGCTCTGCTCTGCTCTTGGTGTGCGCTGACCCTAACGCTAACGTCGCGGTGTCGATTACGTCAACAATGGCCGGGACGCGCGTAAATGGCCTATCATCATCCAATAATATTTGGTGGCCGCCGGACAAACAGTGCGGGCGAGCGCGGGGCGGGTGCGGGGCGAGCGCGAGGGGTGGGGGCGGGGGGCGACCGGGCCGAGTGCTCGGCAAACTCGGGCGCGCGGTGTTTGCGCTCCGCACACCTGGACCACTCTTGTTTTTCTAACAACGACCAGTTTTTTCTAACAACAAAGTTTGGGATGCGTTAATTTGAGCCTCGTTTTTCTTATACAGCGTGTGCAAACATCGGCGGATCCCACACCGTCCACCTGTGCGCCCGCGCGCGTGCATGCGCTTGCGCACTGCACACAGCGGACTGACTCCGGCTCACACGACTATTATAAGCGACGACTTATATTTTGTATTTCATATTTGGTGAAGTCGATGACGTGTGACACAAAGCTGCACTAATCACCGTCACTCGTGGGGGTTAGCGCGCATTGTATGTGTGGAGTGTAGACGTGTCCAGGGGATCAGCTGCGCATGCGTCCGCTAATACCAATTTACTGGACACGTCGGTCTGTGTGACAGGGGGGCGCGGGGCGCGGGGGCGGGACGTTAATCCCCGCTCAGATGTTATGTTATTAAAGCGAGCCTAAGGAAGTCTTATTTGTATAGGATTAAATCAGTTCTTGGTTACAGGTCTAGGTAAATATACAGTGGGAGCGGATTTTTTTTTTTTAACATTCCCATACATCAATGGCACGAAGGAAGTGCGCCTGTGTGTCTGCGCTTGTCGGCAAACATAAACACTAATGTTTGTTTCAATTCTCCGTAACAAAAGCCCATGCGAGAAGGATTCAAAGCCGTACATAATGTGTAGCGCAGGCCGGGATGCCGCACAGCGACAGAGCCGCCAGTGCCCGGTCGCTGCGCAGGCAGGGAGCCCGGGATGCCGCACGGCGACAGTACCGCCAGTGCCCGGTCGCTGCGCAGGCCGGGATCCCGGGATGCTGCACGGCGACAGAGCCGCCAGTGCCCGGTTCCTGCGCAGGCAGGGAGCCCGGGATGCCGCACGGCGACAGTACCGCCAGTGCCCGGTCGCTGCGCAGGCCGGGAGCCCGGGATGCTGCACGGCGACAGAGCCGCCAGTGCCCGGTTCCTGCGCAGGCCGGGAGCCCGGGATGCTGCACGGCGACAGTGCCGCCAGTGCCCGGTCGCTGCGCAGGCAGGGAGCCCGGGATGCCGCACGGCGACAGTGCCGCCAGTGCCCGGTCGCTGCGCAGGCAGGGAGCCCGGGATGCCGCACGGCGACAGTGCCGCCAGTGCCCGGTCGCTGCGCAGGCCGGGAGCCCGGGATGCCGCACGGCGACAGTGCCGCCAGTGCCCGGTCGCTGCGCAGGCAGGGAGCCCGGGATGCCGCACGGCGACAGTGCCGCCAGTGCCCGGTCGCTGCGCAGGCAGGGAGCCCGGGATGCCGCACGGCGACAGTGCCGCCAGTGCCCGGTCGCTGCGCAGGCAGGGAGCCCGGGATGCCGCACGGCGACAGTGCCGCCAGTGCCCGGTCGCTGCGCAGGCCGGGAGCCCGGGATGCCGCACGGCGACAGTGCCGCCAGTGCCCGGTCGCTGCGCAGGCAGGGAGCCCGGGATGCCGCACGGCGACAGTGCCGCCAGTGCCCGGTCGCTGCGCAGGCCGGGAGCCCGGGATGCCGCACGGCGACAGTGCCGCCAGTGCCCGGTCGCTGCGCAGGCAGGGAGCCCGGGATGCCGCACGGCGACAGTGCCGCCAGTGCCCGGTCGCTGCGCAGGCCGGGAGCCCGGGATGCCGCACGGCGACAGTGCCGCCAGTGCCCGGTCGCTGCGCAGGCCGGGAGCCCGGGACGCCGCACGGCGACAGAGCCGCCAGTGCCCGGTCGCTCGCGGCTCCTATCCCGCACCCGGTCACCCGGTGCACGGTGACTCGACTCGACAGTGCGCTCGGTTCACACTCATTAGGCATTAGGTAAGCTCAATCGTGTATTAATGCGATTACGATAACGCTTAATTCTGGAACACAGATGGAGAGTGGAGAACGCTCTAGTCAACAATATATAAGTAGGTACTCAGAATAAATTATATCTTAATGTCAGTCTTCTCATTTACACAAATCGTCTTTGCGGTTAAAGTAATACGATACTTAAGTATCATAAATACCATAGTAACATAATGATATCATTATGATCCCACCAAAAACATTTTCATGTAAAATGTTGAGAAGACGAGACCACATAATAATATGGCTCGCACTGTCAAAAAGTTATCAGATCTCATGTAGAGCCAAGCTTCTAACTCTACACGCCCTAACTTCACAAACTCTACACCTTAGTCAAAATATGAGGCTTGGCCGTTTCGTTACTACAAGAACTATTGTATAACAGAAAAGTAATGAACAGTGAATACATTTTTCACCTTACGCCCATGTGATGGTAGCGAAACGGCCAAGCCACATATTTTGACTAAGGTGTAGAGTTTGTGAAGTTAGGGCGTGTAGAGTTAGAAGCTTGGCTCTACATGAGATCTGATAACTTTTTGGCAGTGCGAGCCATATGTGGTCTCGTCTTGGCAACATTTTACATGAAAATGTTTTTGGTGGGATTTCACATCTTTTTGAAAGTTGATTATGAAATATTTTTTTATTTTATTTTAGGAACCCCCCAAAATAAAATAAAAAAATATTTCATAATCTTTACTAAAAATCCTGAAATATGTATTTTATTATTTATAACAAGGAGTCCCTATATCAATTTTCAGAACTCTAGCATCAAAATTTGCGGAAGTTTCGAAACTTCCATCCCCTAGTTTAAGGGGTTGGAGGGTAAAAGTTCCAAGTTTTAGTTTTTTTGTTGTTTGTGTACTATTACTAGCTTACATACCAAATTTCAGCTTTCTAGGACTTCAGGAAGAACCTTAGAATATTGATGATCATCAGTGAGTCAGTGAGTCAGTGACGAAATCGGGGTATTTTAGATATCAATAAAATCTAAAGTATAAGAGCTATGCAATTGAAACTTTATAGGTTTAATAAGTCAACAACTGACATCATATCCCGAAAATTTTGTTTATCTGGTATAATCCAAACCCAAGTTAAGAAGGTTCAAAAATACGACGAAGCGCTTCGAGAAAAGGTAGGTAGTGCCCTTGCGCTTCGCTTGGCTCGTCTTGGCGGGGGCAATCCCGTGCCCCCAGATTGAAACTCCGCCATTATAGGTTTATCCGTGAAAGCTGCTACAAAGTTGAGTGACAGTTACTGGACTGCTCGCTTGTGAGTGTAGTGACGCACTGTGTTCCATCGAACGCTGCCGTCTTCGATATGTTACTGGACTGCTCGCTTGTGACTCTTGTGAGTACAGTGACGCACTGTGTTCCATCGAACGCTGACGTCTTTGATATGTTACTGGACTGCTCGCTTGTGACTCTTGTGAGTGCAGTGACGCACTGTGTTCCATCGAACGCTGCCGTCTTCGATATGTTACTGGACTGCTCGCTTGTGACTCTTGTTTGTGCAGTGACGCACTGTGTTCCATCGAACGCTGACATCTTCGATATGTTACTGGACTGCTCGCTTGTGACTCTTGTGAGTGTACTGACGCACTGTGTTCCATCGAACTCTGACGTCTTCGATAATATGTTACTGGACTGCTCGCTTGTGACTCTTGTGAGTGCAGTGACGCACTGTGTTCCATCGAACGCTTACGTCTTCGAGATGTTACTGGACTGCTCGCTTGTGAGTGCAGTGACGCACTGTGTTCCATCGAACGCTTACGTCTTCGAAATGTTACTGGACTGCTCGCTTGTGAGTGCAGTGACGCACTGTGTGTCATCGAACGCTTACGTCTTCGAAATGTTACTGAACTGCTCGCTTGTGAGTGCAGTGACGCACTGTGTTCCATCGAACGCTTACGTCTTCGAAATGTTACTGGACTGCTCGCTTGTGAGTGCAGTGACGCACTGTTTTCCATCGAACGCTTACGTCTTCGAGATGTTACTGGACTGCTCGCTTGTGAGTGCAGTGACGCACTGTGTGTCATCGAACGCTTACGTCTTCGAAATGTTACTGAACTGCTCGCTTGTGAGTGCAGTGACGCACTGTGTCCCATCGAACGCTTACGTCTTCGAGATGTTACAGGACTGCTCGCTTGTGAGTGCAGTGACGCACTGTGTTTCATCCTGTCTTTTACATTTCTATGGTTCCATCGAACCAAAACGCTTACGTCTTCGATATGTTCTTGGTAGACTCATTCATAGGTAATCTAGAGATATTCTTACAACAAAGAATCTTTGAAGCTGCGCATTACAAACACCGGGCTGCTACAATATTCTGTGACAAGCTGTTCGAGCTCCCGGTCATCCGAATTGGGAAGTTCTATGACTGTGCAGCAGCTCGCATACGATGTAACGTCACGATGCCGATGCCGGCGCGACATTGCAGCGCGGTCGCCAGAGTGTGGTGCGTGGCGCAGCTGTAGCGAGCTGGCGATGAACAGCGCAGCGGGTACTTGTGGTGCGCCTCACGTGTGCCGCCGTGAGAGAACGCGCCGGAGGCCTGCGCCCGCGCAGCCGCGCGCCTCAGTGAGGACAATCGCTGCCCGAATGTAACAGCTTGTGGTGCAACAACAGATACAGGCTCGTTACTAACAAAACTGTGCCCATGTAACAAGTAAGGGAGAGAATGAAGAAGAGAAAGTGTCATGTAAGTGAGAATCATCATTATAAGTATCATAATTAATTATGACAAGTCTACCGCGAGCATATTGCGGATAGAATGTATAATGGTGGAATGTGTAACGATCTAATGACAGCTCACAATCTGTAGGAACTCGGCAGTTAGTTTGCTTAACGAGTCCGGATTATCACGTGGTGAGTGGAACATGTACACTGTACATTTAGGAATTAGATTCAGTAATGATGTCAGCGACGGACCCTAAGGGAGCGAGCGAACGGTGCGCTGAACATTCGGCATACCTAACCAGTTAGTTAAAATAAACAGGACACGTTGTGCCACAGCTGAGATTTTATCCCGCGCCCGATCCCGCCGCCCGGTGCCGTTGGGTGGGGAGCGCAGGCTACGCGGGGCGTCTCCGGAGGGCGGGGGGTCGGCTGGAGCCGTTCATTAAACCGGTCGTCGCGAGCGCACCCCGCCGGCCGCAGCAATCATCAACCACTACATAGACTCTTTCATGCAGCATTCAAATATTCGTGTCATTGAACAGCTGCGACTAAGAAGAAGGGTAGCCAGGATAGGTCAGGGATACAGAATGCACAGTTGCTGCTACTGACAATACATTTATTCACAAGTACTTACTAAGCAATAGTTGCTTTGAAGCCACGATCGAGTCCTGGAGGCGGTGGCGATCCGCGGTGTGGATCGCGCAAGGTGCTCAAATCTCAGGTGCGCACGCACCACCGCGCGTATGGCGACCGGTTCCCGCGCCCGCGCCCAACCGCCCGCGCACCCACACCGACACGCTCATTCAATTTGTCTAACATACCTTACGATATAACGCTTACCATCCATCATCGCGACAACCGCCCGACGCCCGACGCGACGTCGCGTGGCTCTGTCGCTACTGTCGCTAGCTACACCGCGACCGGCTAAACGTTATGTAACTGATTGATGAGACTATCAAAAGATGCAACCGATACTCAACATTTGAATTGCACGACACCTTCATACTGATCCAGTCTGCAAAATATTTCCTACTATGTGCCTTTTCTTGACTGGACTAATAAAAAGAAACGGAAGTTATCCTCGTAAGCGTCACCCCATTAGCGGGCACGACTACCCGGGGCGCATCGTGATGCGCGCGCGCAGGCTGCCGCGGGCTGTGGGCCGACTGCGCACCTGTGCCGCGCCACGAGTCCCTGCGCGCGCCCGGGGCGGCTCACACGACCAGGCACCACCCTCGCTGACATCCGTGCTACGGACACAGCAGTGACGTCACACCTGATGCAGGTACTTACATCTGTATCAACCGATCATCAGACTATATCACCTGATATAGTCCTATCAGTTGTCACCGCTTTGAGTCAGAATTATACAAAACGTTTTTATCGAAATCAATGTTCAGCGTATAAAAATTAAGTAAATGGTGATTTTTTTTCTGAAATTACCATCAAAGGAAATTCTTGAGGCACTGTCACGCAGGAGACAGCGCGAGTGGTTCGAGATGCTGCGTCATCGTCACCAGATGGGGCGAGGTGAATTCGCGCGCACTTCGAGTGAGACTGTGAGATGTGTCGTTGTGTCAACTGCGCGTAATTTGCGTGAGAACGCGGAGCACGCGCAACGACGCCGCCCGCCTGCGCCCGCGCCTCACCGCTGACGAGTGACGACTATAACGCGGCCGATCCGTGCCATTTCATGAACACTTTATAGTACACTAGTACTAGTAGGTATGTATTTTTGCTTAGTCACTGAGTCACACCACACATAATAAAATGCTGAATTAAATCTATATCTATAACAAAAGCGTAGCGAAGCCAAAACTGCACATTAAATAAAAAAATCATTTATGAACGATTCTAATGCCGAAAATAATATTTTTTAGTATTTTGACTGTTTACTTGGTTTGCCTGTTTGTCTGAATGTATGTTCCAGCACAAAGAGAATATAAACACTTCCAGCATCATGCAAAAACTACCTGGAGAGATTTTGTTCAAAGAAGAATGACCACTTTCCATACATTTCAAAACCTGACAATAAAAGTTTATGTATAGTTATAAGGTATAGTAGACAGACTAGTATGTTTAGAAAATAATGTCTCATAGTCATTTTTACGATTTAAACGCTACGAAGTCCAAAAAATATTAATGTTACTTTTTAGGTTAGGATTTGCCGTTAAGAAGTTAGAACTAAATAATCTAAAATAGGAATATTTACTTAGCTGTGGAATATGGAAGCAAAGGTCGTCAGATGAGGAAGATATCGAGGTCCAGGGGTCAGCAATGGTCGTAAAAAGAAGTAACACACACAAAATGGCACAGCACACAACGAGACGCAAACTTCCTATATAGTTACTTTACTCTTTGACGCAAACACACCAACGAAGGACGCGCCAATTTTAATCGTAGAACTGTCAAATGTAAAACAAACCATTTCAGTCATCCGAACTCAATTACATACTGAATGATTAATTTACTTAATCAATATTTAATTTTCAATGAATCTGTATTATACAAAGACCAATAAAGAAATACATATTGTTTGAATAAAACATAAAATAATGTATAAAACTCAGAAACAGAGATGAATAAAGTCAAGTAGTACATAAAATGGAACGTCGTAGAAAAAGGTATTTGAGATGCGTTCCAAACATGGCAATATGTGTAGGTACCTTATACGTAAAATATGCTTATAGAAAAACTTAAAAATATATTTATCCTGCGTTTCTTTTAAAATTGTTATAAGTGTATTTGATACATAACCCAATTAGCTAAATTTTAACATTTATTTAATTACTATACACAGTCAGGTGTAAAATGGTCATTGTTCATATCCCTGAAAGTCTGGTCAGTCTGTAGGCTATGAATTAGCACGCTATATGCTAAGGGGATGACAAGTATTGCATTTTGTTCGTATTCTTCTATATACTTTACCGCAAATTGTAAAAAGACGAGCAATAATAATATTGCAGATAACATACAGGAACTCGTCCGCATCGCTGTCATCCGGAAACGGGCCCAGAAGACTGGCAGCATTGCCACGTTGAATGGCAATGCTAATGAAAACTTTTATGAATAGTTTTAGGTTTCAACGTTACATCTAGACACGCGGCAGCGTGTGAAGCCAAGTTCAAGCAAAGGAACTGGCTAGCCAGCGCTGAGTGTAATATTACACGAACCACTTGGTGCCACTTTTGACCCTTCTATAACTCAAAACCTCTATAACGTAAACACACAAAACTACGTGTGTTTAATTATAATTATCCACAAGGACATCTAGAAGCCCAAATTTCATGAAGCTAACTCAAACGGTTATAAAGATCAAAAAGTCGTAAATTTTAGCACTGACTGACTGACTGACTGACATATATAGTACCTAAATCTAACCTACTTCCAGATGACCTAGAAGGATGAAATTTGGAATCGGTAATTGTGTGTAAGCATAGGAAAAAATCTAAAAATAAAAAAAAGTGAAAAAATAGGGGGTCCCCATATAAAACAAAAAAAAAATATTGTAGCGTTGGAACCGTTACAAGCAGATATTTGAAACTATCCCAATATATGTATTATTATATATATATCTATACATATACATATATAATAAAATTGTAGAAAAGTGGTGTCTGTACAATGGAAATATATAAAAAAAAAAAGTAGCAGGGATATCGACTTCAGATGATATCGATAATTATTATATCGATGCCGAACCCGAACTTGTAATTAATTTTTTTTTGTCTATTTGTCTGTTTGTTTGTGCACGCTAATATCAGAAACGGCTTATTCGATTTAGATGCAGTTTTCACTAATATATTGTAGTAAGCTTAACTTAACATTTAGTGTTTATTTCATGTCAATCGGTTCATAAATAAAAAAGTTATGTCAATTTAAAGAATCACGGCGAACATTTGTTAAGGTAATAGGCTATTTGACAATGTAAAAAATAAGGTCATAATTATTGACACTTGTATAGATTATCGCTTTTAAAATCGATTTGCATTAATTTTGCTACAAAACAATGTATTATTTATTAAAAAAATCCCGAAAAAACTTCATCTTTTTAAATCTGGCGCCACGTAATCGAAAACGGTCTGGATTGGCTGAACTTATGATGACGTCATGATATAGTCAATTTCTGTCTATCGTTGACAGAACAGATGACTTTTGTCTAGTATCTCGACCGTTTCAACGTTTGTTTACGTGTATTTTGACGTCACGACGCCATATTGTTAAAGATAGCGTTTTGGCGGCTTATTTAAACAGTACATTTTTATTTACTATTTTCTAAAAGAAATACATTATGCAATTTGAAGTAATAGGTTTTTGTGGGCTCGTTAGACACCATTAAATAATCTGAGATGTTTATCAGAAACCAGTCAAATAGCCTATTCTATCAGAGTACGTACACGCCTCGCGCCTGCGCGTCCCATCTTCGGAACTACTGGACGGATTTGAATGATTTTTTTTTTTGTTGTATAGGTTTTATGTCTATGCAACATAAAGGCTATAATTTATCTTGGAAACTTGAACACCTGATGCAGAACCGAAACAGACCAGCTTAACTATTAATAAGAGATACAAAAAAATGGTACCATAGCAAAAATTGTTCCACGTGATGAGCATTTTCTGCTGAGAGAATAAATTTGAAGATCTGGAACACCTGATGGGGAACTCCAAGAGCCCAGCTACACCATAACACATACAGGAATGACGTCTTAGTAAAAGTTAGTCGGTCTGATGGGCATTTCCTGTTGACTTATAAAAATCGAAGATCAGAAACATCTGATGTGGAAATCAAAGCTATCACTAATTTCACCTCCACGCGGTGAAGGCGGTAACAGTTTAGGACTGATTTTCGATGACGATGGTATGTATATTGAAAATTTCACTCTACTGGCCAAAACTCCCATTTATTTATTTTTTAACGTGAAGAAATGCTCATGCATTCTGCACTACCACGGGGAGATAGTGCAGTTATGTGCTACTCTAACCCACTAAAACTCCACGGTGTCCTCCTCTGCCGCTTACGGCGGGAACATGGGCACGCGTTAGCACTCATCCGTGAACCCGCCGCGGCTGTCCGTCACCGGACCCTCCTCTGGGGAGTACTTCCCATCACCGGCGCACCAGAATACATAGCACGCCGTGACCACCCCAGGGACCAAACCAGCACATGGGCGCCAGACGACCCCGTGTCTGGGCACCCTTGGTAGGGGAACAGTCACTTAGATTTTAATTGATCAGGTATCTTCACAATAAAACTATAACCTTGCCTAGAAAGAGGTCAAATCTTTCCCAATGTTCCAAAGGAGCTAAAAGATTGAGGATCATAAGATCCCAAGAATCTACCGAAGAGCGTCAGGAGAGACTTGATGCTGTTCGAGAACATCAGGCTGCAACTCGCTCCGTGGAAACCTCTTCAGATGGCGAAGCGCGCCTGCGTTCTCATCGTATTTACGCATCTACATCCCGATCTCTAGAGACCAGTGAAGAATATGATGCGCGACTGACCGCTGATCGTGAATGAGTCGTCATGCATTTTCTCGCGAGTCGGAGACGTTCACGGATAGAGAATTGCGCTTGAGTTCCAAGCGTATCTACGCATCGACTTTTAGGTCTCCAGAGACAAGTGGGGAACGTGATGCGCGACTGACCGCTGATCGTGAACGTCACGCATTATCTCGCGAGTCGGAGACGTTCACGGATAGAGAATTGCACTTGAGTTCTCAGCGTATCTACGCATCTGCTTCTAGGTCTCTAGAGACAAGTGCGGAACGTGATGCGCGACTGTCCGCTGATCGTGAGCGACATGCATTGTCTCGCGAATCGGAAACGTTTACCGATACAGAATCACGCTTGAGTTCTCAGCGTATTCGCACATCTACTAACAGGTCTTTTGAAACGAGTGATGAACGTGAGATTATCATACATTGTTCCGAACACGCACACAACAAAATATTCATAATCTGTTAGAAAGTGAGAAAGAAAGAATTGCTGGAGTACGGCATGAAGAGACAGATTAAGAAGAGCGCAACGAACGTTTAAATTTTGATCGACTTCGACATTCTCTGAACAGAATGTCGATATCATCTGAAGAATCGGATGTGTCTCAAGATATAGCCGTAGGGCATGGCGACCTTCCTTGGGTTGATAAGGAACGGAGTGCATTTACGTATACTCCTATGATTGACTACGCCACATATTCCGCCATCGGAGGTATGGTTAAAAATTGTACTTTTTGTGAAGCTGTTAAATGGCAAAAAGAAACAAACGGTATGTGTTGCTCAGGTGGAAAAGTACATATTGAAATATTACAAAATCTTCCAGAAATATTAAGATCACTGCTAATCGGTGACCATTCACAGTCAGAACATTTCTTGGACAACATACGTTCGTACAATAATACCTTTCAAATGACATCTTTTATTTATTTATTACATCATGGAAGACTTACAGCTTTTGTTGCGAAACAGATTTCAGAAGGCCCATTTATGCCAACATTCAAAGTGCAAGGCCAAGTTTACCACCTTAATGATTCTATTGCCTGAAAATGACGTCTCGAATCGTCTCGCGCATCCCGTTGTTTTCCAGTCCCCGGGCTCTTAGAATTCGACATCAGACGTTTCAGATCTTCGATTTTGACGACCCCGTTGTCGCTGGCATAAGCAACAGGATCCGCGGACGAAGTCGCGGGCAGAAGCTAGTGTAATATAAGAACGGTTATTTTAGTCAACTTTTAAGAAAGCAAATAGCTTAGCGGTTCGAAGACTGGTTTGCAAACCTATGTTACATTCCCAACAATTGATATTTTTGTGCTACCTTTTTTACGTTTTCTTAAATTATTATAATATGGTGATAGTTCGTAGAACGTACACAGAAATACATAAATAACGTTTATTTTATTCTCATAGTTTATGGTCTCTTCTGTCATCTTTGGTGATACGGAATGAGAAAGTTTATAGTGAATAAGACAGAGATTAAAACAGAAGAAGAACTAGCAGGGGATCGAGGAGGGGGGTGGAGGGGGGGTTCAGGGGATCAGACCGGAATAACTCAAAATAAATATCTATGGTCAGGTGTCATTAATTCATTATATAGGAACGGAGGCGTTCATAAAAACACTAAAAGTTTCGCAAGTAATGGGTAATTACTATTGAAGGCTGCGGGTGTCGACCTCAGGACAAGCTGCTTCTCACACGGACAACTGTACGTAGCTTGCTCCCGCGACACCAGTCTTGACTCTCATCATATTTTGGGTGCTGAGACCAAAACTACGAATTTAGTATACAGGAAGGTATTTCTTAAAATGTGGCTGTTTTTTTAGTTAATTGTGGTGACGAGTCACGATGACTTTCACGGGAACGAAGTCGCGGGCAGAAGCTTTAGTTAATAAAATAAACGATCCCAATACTAGTATTCACACTAATATTATAAATGCGTAAGTTTGTGGGGGTGTGTGGGGGTGTGTGTGTGTATGTTTATATGTTTGTTACTTCTTCACGCTTAAACGGCTGGACCAATTTTGAGAAAATGTTGTATGGAGGTAGCTGACACCCTGGATTAACATATAGGCTACTTTTTATCTTGATATTCCCACGGGATCGACATTTATGCGGGTGAAACCGAGGGGAATAGCTAGTTAATATATAAGTCAACTGTCCCACTAGATATTTTTGTTGTTAATTTTTCCAATAATAAGCCTACACATCTTCTATCGAAAAGTATCACTTAGCTTGGTGCTACTTCCTGCTCAAGTAGTTCACGTAGCAAACGGTGTGTGCGTGTGCGTGCGTATAAGGGTACGTGTGTGCGAGTGCGTGTGTCCGCGCGGCGCGACCGACCGACGCGGCTTGACGCTGTACGACGCGGCACAGTTGCACGCTGTCGATGCACTATCGCAGCGCGACGGATGTGGCCCGTTCGCGACTCGCGGGATAACATCTCGCAGCTTCCGCCCATTTATCTGCCACGTCTCAGCCCTATGGCGCCCCGCCACCGCTCAGCTCACCACCCCGCACACCTGCCATCAATAAGACATATTATATCAATGTCAGACATAGCTTCCCTTGAATCACAGTTATTCTGAATGTACTAATGTGCGTTAATTGAGCTTTTAAACTGTTCGCGTTGTTGAGACAGGAAGCTGCACCCAATCGCGTTGTTGAGACAGGAAGCTGCACCCAATCGCGTTGTTGAGACAGGAAGCTGCACCCAATCGCGTAGACTTTCAATCACAATCTGAATCTTTTTGAAAGATATTGCTAATCCATCCATACTATTAATATTATAAATTCGAAAGTAACTCCGTCTGTCGGTCTGTCTGTATGTCACCTTTTCACGCCTAAATTGCATCCCGGGGAAGGACATAGGATAGTTTTTATCCGGATATTCCCACGTAATCGACACATGCGGGGCGCTGCTAGTACTATCTATATCTAAAGGCACAACAATGACTGATGCATTTTTATAGATTATTCCTGACGAACGGCTATCACTAAAATATTATACAGTAGACTGCACACACGCGGTATTTTTCATTATCACTCACCTAATATAATCACAAAAGAGCCCTAAGCTTCGTGTCTTGACCCTTGACCTTGACCTTGTCATACACTTTGCGATAAACTGTACAAGATTACGAAAATAATGCTATATTGCTATTGATAATATAATATTACACATCCCGCATAGCAAATAACGTGATAATTTATAGCCTATAAACTGACCAGACTTTTAAGGAATATCTGTGCTAAATTTCAACAGAATCTATTATCTATGTTTTAGGCATTAAAATCGCTCCCAGACCTTACTATTTTTTGTTTCGCCGTTATTGTCCCACTACTGGGCAAGGACCTCCCAACCCTCCCTCCTTATCAAAGGACCAATCCTTATCAAAGGAGTCCAGCTCATCCCGCCATCTCCGCCCGGGCCTGCCGCGATTACAAAAATACGATGGGCAAAGTATACTGTACATCCGTCCACAATTTTTTTTTGGTTCAACAGACCTATTTCTTATCTCATAATTCTTGTTACGAGCTACAAAATAACAAACCGTTTGATTCAAGTCTTAAATATATGGGGTTTCCTGAAAAACAATGTTCAGTTTCATTTTATTCACAATTTCTACCTACACCTACATATGAATACAAGCGTGAATATGCTATGTCATGGAAAATATAATACGATACGAAGTATCTTAAGTAAGACCAATACTATTTTCACTTATTTTGGAATAATTAAACTTATAAAATAATTAAAAATCTTTATTTATCCTAAAACATGCAGAGTTTGAAATACAGTTTGGATATTTGGTTTAGAAATACATATATTTATCGTATATGTTGCCGATTCTGTATAAGAATCATACTCTACCTCTTAAGCTAGGTTATACCTGTATTTTACAATGATCAACAGCAAAAACATCCCACCAAAAACATTTTATGTATTACATTGTAGTAACGACGTTTCGTTACTACAATATAATACATAAAAAAGTCTCTAAACTCTACACCTTAGTCAAAATATGTGGCTTGACCGTTGTCAAGTCACATATTTTGACTAAGGTGTAGAGTTTGTGAAGTTAGGGCTTGTCTTAGTTAGAGCGTGTAGAGTTAGAAGCTTGGCTCTACATGAGATCTGATAACTTTTTGACAGTACGAGCCATATGTGGTGACTGACGTCTTGGCAACATTTTACATGAAAATGTTTTTAACCCCCGACGCAAAAACGACGGGGTGTTATAAGTTTGACGTGTCTGTGTGGGGGTGTGTGTGTGTGTGTGTATGTGTGTGTGTGTGTCTGTCTGTGGCATCGTAGCTCCCGAACGGATGAACCGATTTTGATTTAGTTTTTTTTGTTTGAAAGGTGTATTAGTCGGGAGTGTTCTTAGCTATGTTTGATGAAAATCGGTCCAAGATGGCCGCCGCTACAAAATGGCGGATAACATATTTTTTCACAATTCCCTCAATATGGGTATCAAATGAAAGGGCTTCAATAGTAGAATACTATACACTATAACAAATTTCAAATCCAAGATGGCCGCCACAACAAAGTGGCGAATTACATTTTTTTTTCTCAACTCCCTCAATATGGATATCAAATGAAAGGGCTTGACTAGTAGAATACTATACACTATTAAAAATTTCAAATCCAAGATGGCCGCCGCCACAAAATGGCGAATTACATTTTTTTTTTCACAACTCCTTCAATAAAGGTATCAAATGCAAGGGCTTGACAAGTAGAATAATGTACACTATACTTATTGAAAGGGAATGAGGAATATTAACTACATCGAAATGAAAACTAAAAACTTGAAAAATATAATCAAACAAAAAAAATCTGTTTAGTCTTAAAAATTATTCTTCAACTATAAATTACTTAATCAATTAACACCAACCACCTGATTAAACACCAAATTACCAGAATCTTAAAACGGAAGAAAATAAAAGAAATGAAATACAAAAATTAAGGAGTCCCTACAAAAAGCATGAAATAAAAAATTAAATTAAAAATTTAAAAAACCCCCGACAAAAATAAAATTAAGGAATCCCTACCATACCATACCATAATCAGCCTATAATGTTCTAACTGTTGGGACTCAGGCCTCTCGGTGAGAGGGAGTGGGTCGTAATCCACCACGCGGGCCCAGTGCGGGTTGGTAGATGTCACATGTCTTCGAATTTTTGGTTCTAGGACATGCCGGTTTCCTCATGATGTTTTCCTTCACCGTTTTGAGAGCAGTGGTGATGAAATAATTTACACAAAGTAAAGCGCCTGTCTGGGTTCGAACCTACGACCTACAACTCGTAAGTCGCGGCCGTTACCACTTGGCCACCACTCCCCACAAATCCCTACAAAAAGCATGAAATAAAAAAATATTATGGAAGTCGGGGGACCACAGAATAGAAGCTGTTCCACATGCAGAACGGTCCCCCGACTTCCATAAGATTTTTTGACGTGACAACGTCTTAAATTAGGTTGCGGCTGGGAGTCACTTATGAAAAAGTGTAACGCTCGGTAACGTTACGATGAGTCACCGAACGAGAGAGAGGCCCGCCGAATGCCTTGCGTCTCTCTCCCACTCAACTATTCTACCGAGAAAAAGACGTTGTCACGTAAAATCTTCGCCCGTAAAACCGACTTTACAGGCAACCATTTTTATTTCATGCTTTTTGTAGGGATTCCTTAATTTTATTTTTGTCGGAGGTTTTTTAAATTTTGACGTGACAACGTCTTAAATTAGGTTGCGGCTGGGAGTCACTTATGAAAAAGTGTAACGCTCGGTAACGTTACGATGAGTCACCGAACGAGAGAGAGGCCCGCCGAATGCCTTGCGTCTCTCTCCCACTCAACTATTCTACCGAGAAAAAGACGTTGTCACGTAAAATCTTCGCCCGTAAAACCGACTTTACAGGCAACCATTTTTTTTAATTTAATTTTTTTTTCCTCTGAAAACTCCATACTTTTGACGGTCGTCGCCCGTTGTAAAGAATTATCAGTAAGCCAATAGCTTTTAAATGAGATACGTCTCACGTCTGTTGTCTAAGTTTCAATTTTGGGGACGCTTAAGTGCCGTACTGACGTCGTCCTCTTAAAAAATCAATATACAGTTTTGACTTCGAAACGATTTTATTATATGTTTAGATTCGTATGTACATTTTTGAAATATATGTAGGTACCTACATTACTACAATATTTTTTTATGTTAAATGTTTGTTGTGTGTGTTGTTTGTTTGTTTGTTATACTTTTTGCAATATTGAATGAAAAAAAAAAAACATTGTGATATATAAGGGTTAGTATTACTATTGTATTGCAAAATATAGTCAAATTAGACGTTTTTGTAGGTACAGTCAACAAAGGAGATAAGTAGGTATGCAGGATCGTCGGATATAGTTGAAGTTTAGTAAGAAACCGATGGATGTTGTCGACTGAAAGAAGAATGACCACTTTCCATACATTTCAAAACCTGACAATAAAAGTTTATGTATAGTTATAAGGTATAGTACTGTAAGTTTAGCAAATAATGTCTCATAGTCATTTTAACGATTTAAACGCTACGAAGTCCAAAAAATATTAATGTTACTTTTTAGGTTAGGATTTGCCGTTAAGAAGTTAGAACTAAATAATTATTAACTCTCGAATTGTAATCTAAAATAGGAATACTTACTTAGCTGTGGAATATGGAAAGCAAAGGTCGTCGGATGAGGAAGATATCGAGGTCCAGGATGCAGCAATGGTCGTAAAAAGAAGTAACACACACAAAATATATGGCGCCAATAGATGTCATTACGTGTTTTCACTTATTGCAATAAAAAAAAGTTGTTATAGAATGCTTTAAATTGATTATATCTGTTGATATACTGAAGCGATTGCGATGAAACCAAGACTAATAACTACTCCGAGTTCTACACTATATTTGAGTATAAAAATGAACCATAAAGGTTTGGTACTTTTTACGTTGAACCTGTTCAAATAGAAAATCTCTCACATCCAAACAGACAAAAATTCCAAAAATTTATGAAATGGCATCTGTTGGTTATCCTTTAACACCCCAACAATTTTTTTTTTATATTTTCAATGTACAGAAACGCCTCGTCTACAGATTTATTATATGTATAGAATAGATTAGGTACTTAATTTGTTACCTTAGTTGTTCATTTTAGGTATACCCCCGTTTGCTCGAATTTTATTTGCCCTAATATCGTTTGCCATAATAGTCAACAGCCATAATATTATATGACATAATATTTTTTTGCCCTACTCTTATTTGCTATAATAGTCACGTGCTAGAAGCTTTGTTTCCCATAAAAACACTTGCCATAACATCATTTGTCATAATCATTGTAAGCCCTAATTATCACGTGCCCTAATTATCAAATGCCATAATTATCATATGCCATAATTATCATATGCCATAACATCATTTGCCATCGACATTGGGTGTGTAACGTTTGTTATATTAGGAGAAACTGGATGCAATCGGGACTTTAAGGCACCCCGACTCGGATAGGTTAGGTTAGAAGGGGATGGCGGAGTCGTTTGAGCGAGCGAAGTGAGCGAATAGACCCCGCCATCCCCTTCGTGGTTATTTTTTTATAAACCACCCAGAAGTAGGAGCCCCGCTTAGCGGGGCTCCGTCGACCAAGCCCACCCTCGCCCATGCATAGAATATTTTAAGGTTTTGGTTAGGTGCCATTTTAGTTAGGTTAGAACTGTGACCATTAAACTTAACAGAGAAGAATAAATAAATTTATTCTTATTCTTATTAAACCAAACATTACACACCCATCGACATCGACAGCCAGAAAGCTAATAGGTAGGTAGGTATTAGAATTAAAAACAAGTTTAATAATCATACTATATAATTATAACTAGCACTTTGCCCGCGACTTCGTCCGCGTGTATTTCGTACTTTCCTCTAAAAAATTCGAATATGTATGTTTATGATCTTATATATGATCTTATATGGATTTATGATATTATAAACAAAAAATGCCAAACTTAATAATTTACTTAGATAAGTATTCGTGCCAAGTTTCAAGTTTATTAACTCAAGGAATAAGATTTTTCATACAAACGAAATCCCCCCTTTTCACCCCCTTAAAGGTAGAATTTCCAAAAATCCCTTCTTAGTGCTCCCCTACATTATAAAAGGAAGCCGTATGCAAAATTTCACATTCCTAGACCCAGTAGTTTCGGCTGTACGTTGATATGTCAGTCAGTCAGTCAGTCAGTCAGTCATTCATTCAGTCAGTCAGTTTCTTCTTTTATATATATAGATTAGTACAATTTATTATAAAATATTTTTCTAATCATTATTATGGCATTTAAATATTATGTCTTACAATCATTATGGTATTTAAAAAAAAAAAATATGTTTCTCATCTGGAACGAACAACCCTCTCACTAGGAGCCGGGCGTTGATAGCTGCGCCACAGTTATTAACTTTTGTAGTTATCATCGTTTAACTATTATTAAGATTTTATCTGTTATTGTTCCTAAATAAACGATTTATTATTATTATTATTTAAATATTATGTCTAATCATTATTATGGTATTTAAAAATATGTAAAACAATACGTATGGCATCTAAGTTTCGGGCAATTAAAAGTATGTCATATGTCTTTTAGGGCAAACAAAACATTCGGGCAAATGAAATTCGGGTAAATGAAATTCGGGAATATGATGATTATGGTATATAATCTTTGGGCAAACAATACCAAACCTTCATTTTATTGTGCATGCTGTGGTCTCCTGTAATTGAAGTAGTACACCTATCAAATACTTTGTCGTCCATTAACTATCTATATGTAATGTTTAGTGTAATAGGTATATCTTTTGTCGGAAATCCTAAAATAAATAAAAAAATAAAAATAATAGCAAGCAAGAATTTATGAACACTTGTACAAGAAGTGCAGAAAGTAAAAGATTGTCTGATTTGGCACTGGATGGCGCCTTTTCCATACATTCTTTGCAAATAAATATATTGTATTCTTTTCTATTGTATGAATCCCTAAGTCAACTAGGTACGGTTAATTTTCAAGTGGCACAGCATGCGGTCCGGCGCAGCGACCGGCTCGGCAGCCCCTGCGCACGCATGCTGGATGCTGCTTCCAGCATGTGGCACGAATGTGCATACTGCTTCCACAACTATAATCGCATGCTTCTAAATATATGCGTACGGGACGGGCTTTTTCTCTGCTATACCTCTCAAAATCGCAACAATCATTACTTAATGAATGTGTTATTGACGTATAAGTCGCGTCGCGACACAATGCTGCCGGAGCTCGGAGCCTGGCTTCTTGGGCGGGAGCATGCTGTACCAGAGGAGCGCGACGTGCTCTCTACAATCAGTTAATGACGTATAAGTCGCGTCGCGACACAATGCTGCCGGAGCTCGGAGCCTGGCTTCATGGGCGGGAGCATGCTGTACTAGAGGAGCGCGACGTGCTCTCTACAATCAGTTAATGACGTATAAGTCGCGTCGCGACACAATGCTGCCGGAGCTCGGAGCCTGGCTTCATGGGCGGGAGCATGCTGTACTAGAGGAGCGCGACGTGCTCTCTACAATCAGTTAATGACGTATAAGTCGCGTCGCGACACAATGCTGCCGGAGCTCGGAGCCTGGCTTCATGGGCGGGAGCATGCTGTACTAGAGGAGCGCGACGTGCTCTCTACAATCAGTTAATGACGTATAAGTCGCATCGCGACACAATGCTGCCGGAGCTCGGCGCCTGGCTTCATGGGCGGGAGCATGCTGTACTAGAGGAGCGCGACGTGCTCTCTACAATCAGTTAATGACGTATAAGTCGCGTCGCGACACAATGCTGCCGGAGCTCGGAGCCTGGCTTCATGGGCGGGAGCATGCTGTACTAGAGGAGCGCGACGTGCTCTCTACAATCAGTTAATGACGTATAAGTCGCGTCGCGACACAATGCTGCCGGAGCTCGGAGCCTGGCTTCATGGGCGGGAGCATGCTGTACTAGAGGAGCGCGACGTGCTCTCTACAATCAGTTAATGACGTATAAGTCGCGTCGCGACACAATGCTGCCGGAGCTCGGAGCCTGGCTTCATGGGCGGGAGCATGCTGTACTAGAGGAGCGCGACGTGCTCTCTACAATCAGTTAATGACGTATAAGTCGCGTCGCGACACAATGCTGCCGGAGCTCGGAGCCTGGCTTCATGGGCGGGAGCATGCTGTACTAGAGGAGCGCGACGTGCTCTCTACAATCAGTTAATGACGTATAAGTCGCGTCGCGACACAATGCTGCCGGAGCTCGGAGCCTGGCTTCATGGGCGGGAGCATGCTGTACTAGAGGAGCGCGACGTGCTCTCTACAATCAGTTAATGACGTATAAGTCGCATCGCGACACAATGCTGCCGGAGCTCGGAGCCTGGCTTCATGGGCGGGAGCATGCTGTACTAGAGGAGCGCGACGTGCTCTCTACAATCAGTTAATGACGTATAAGTCGCGTCGCGACACAATGCTGCCGGAGCTCGGAGCCTGGCTTCATGGGCGGGAGCATGCTGTACTAGAGGAGCGCGACGTGCTCTCTACAATCAGTTAATGACGTATAAGTCGCGTCGCGACACAATGCTGCCGGAGCTCGGAGCCTGGCTTCATGGGCGGGAGCATGCTGTACTAGAGGAGCGCGACGTGCTCTCTACAATCAGTTAATGACGTATAAGTCGCGTCGCGACACAATGCTGCCGGAGCTCGGAGCCTGGCTTCATGGGCGGGAGCATGCTGTACTAGAGGAGCGCGACGTGCTCTCTACAATCTGTTAATGACGTATAAGTCGCGTCGCGACACAATGCTGCCGGAGCTCGGAGCCTGGCTTCATGGGCGGGAGCATGCTGTACTAGAGGAGCGCGACGTGCTCTCTACAATCAGTTAATGACGTATAAGTCGCGTCGCGACACAATGCTGCCGGAGCTCGGAGCCTGGCTTCATGGGCGGGAGCATGCTGTACTAGAGGAGCGCGACGTGCTCTCTACAATCAGTTAATGACGTATAAGTCGCGTCGCGACACAATGCTGCCGGAGCTCGGAGCCTGGCTTCATGGGCGGGAGCATGCTGTACTAGAGGAGCGCGACGTGCTCTCTACAATCAGTTAATGACGTATAAGTCGCATCGCGACACAATGCTGCCGGAGCTCGGAGCCTGGCTTCATGGGCGGGAGCATGCTGTACTAGAGGAGCGCGACGTGCTCTCTACAATCAGTTAATGACGTATAAGTCGCGTCGCGACACAATGCTGCCGGAGCTCGGAGCCTGGCTTCATGGGCGGGAGCATGCTGTACTAGAGGAGCGCGACGTGCTCTCTACAATCAGTTAATGACGTATAAGTCGCGTCGCGACACAATGCTGCCGGAGCTCGGAGCCTGGCTTCATGGGCGGGAGCATGCTGTACTAGAGGAGCGCGACGTGCTCTCTACAATCAGTTAATGACGTATAAGTCGCGTCGCGACACAATGCTGCCGGAGCTCGGAGCCTGGCTTCATGGGCGGGAGCATGCTGTACTAGAGGAGCGCGACGTGCTCTCTACAATCAGTTAATGACGTATAAGTCGCGTCGCGACACAATGCTGCCGGAACTCGGAGCCTGGCTTCATGGGCGGGAGCATGCTGTACTAGAGGAGCGCGACGTGCTCTCTACAATCAGTTAATGACGTATAAGTCGCATCGCAACACAATGATGCCGGAGCTCGGAGCCTGGCTTCATGGGCGGGAGCATGCTGTACTAGAGGAGCGCGACGTGCTCTCTACCATCGCTGCGGGCGTCGCTGGTGGACGCGCCCAACGCGCGACGTCGGCGGCCGCACTAATGAACAGATCGTCGCAGATACTCGCTCTGTGCGTATCAATGTCCTACTAATTAGACACACACACGACGCGCCAATTATCTGCAGTAAGACACTAAGCTTCAGTGACATAATAATAGAGCAGCGCAGAGATGCGTGCGCGCCGCTGTGCCGCTCTACTGGTGCTCACACTAACTCCTGACGGAGTGAGAAGCTGTCCTCACTCCACACCACGCCACCTCCGGCTTTGACAGTCTACTCTCATTACTCTTCGAATGGGAAATCATTCCAGTCATATAAAGCCATGAAAACAAATCAATTTAAAAGTAAGATTCGAAATCTACTAACAGATAAATGTTATTATAATATAAATGACTTTTTGACAGATACCTGACATGCTTGAACTTTTATATTATTATTTCTATACTAATATTATTCTCATAAAATGTAATAATGAATGTAAATGACCCCGTCTTTAGTCTTTGCTTTATTGAAGTAATTATTTGTTTGTCTACATCTACACTAATATCTACATCTACACTAATCTACACTAATATTATAATGAATAAACTCAAAAAATACTGTGCCGATTCAATAAATTCTTTCACTATTAGAAAGCTACATTCACCCTGAGTAACATAGGCTATATTTATTGCTGGAAAAGATTAGGGATCCTTACTAAAACTTTAGTAACGTAACCCAAGGTGTAAAAAAAATGCCATAAAACATCTTTCGTCGCATGCGCTGCGGAAACTATTGATGATAGAACTAAAGTATGTTTTACAATATTAAAGAACATATCAATAACTACAAAAAAGTTCGCGATACTATATTATGTCCAACTATTATCGTTATGTCACAATAACCACTTTTTATATTTTGAAAGTTGATATAAATACCGACCAAAATTAGACTATGTTAGTCATACTTAATCATAATTATTGTTTTCAAGACTGTCTCAATTCATGTACTTATATTAATTTTTGAATTGTTCAAATTGGCTATTCCATTCAATAGATATTACGAATTTAATAAGTCATAGAAATAGAAAAAATAAACACATCTATGAAATAGGTCCCTACGCAGCGGACGTAACCGACATTGAACATTTTTTTACCGACTTCAAAAAAAAAAGGAGGTTATCAATTCGATACGTATGTATGTAATATTATTGGAATTGCATTATATTCACATATGACAATATACTAAGGCTTCCAAACAAATATACAAAATTTCATAGACGTATGTATGTATGTATGTATGTATGTATGTATGTATGTATGTTTGTCCACGCATATCTCCGTAACTATTAATCGGATCGTGACCATTCTTTTTTTATTGGCTTACATTTACTTCAACTTAGGGAACAGTGCAAGTTTCATCAAGATCGATTCAGTAATTTTCAAGATATGGACTAATACGTGTAAGTGTGACGGCCTGGCGTATTGATACGAGCTACGGGTGTAGTGTCAAAGGGAAAACATCTCAAAACCTTGGTCAAATTCTAGTGCAAAAACTAAAAATTACGAAATAAAAAGTAATTTAAAAAAATTAAACCGACTTCAAAAAGTAATCAACTCAAAATTATGAAATAACTTTAATTTCGGAAGTCGGTGGCAAAAAACTAAAATACAGATCCCAAGACACCGACTTCCGAAATTAAAGTTATTTCATAATTTTGAGTTGATTACTTTTTGAAGTCGGTTTAATTTTTTTAAATTACTTTTTTGACTATTTTATTTGCAATTTTTTTTTCCAAGTTAAAAAGTTCTTCTCAGAACTAATTAAAAATTGTTTATTCACGCTTTACTGTTTATTTTTTATAGTATTCTCTCACTTTTTCAATAGTAAGTATTTATCAAAAGTTCTAAGTATTCTTATTTTATCTGATTTAAAAAAAGTCAACAATATGTAATCCGGTTAAATTTTATATGGGTTTAAATTTTATATGCCTAGGGAAAAAGGTCTCAACTATCTAAAAGTAGCTCCCAAGCGAGATTAGCAGATCTATTAGGGCTTCCATCCAAACAAATATACAAAATTTTGTAGACGTATGTATGTATGTATGTTTGTCCACGCATATCTCCGTAACTATTAATCGGATCGTGACCATTCTTTTTTTATTGGCTTACATTTACTTCAACTTAGGGAACAGTGCAAGTTTCATGAAAATCGATTCAGTCATTTTCAAGATATGGACTAAGACGTGAAAGTGTGACGGCCTGACTTATTGATACGAGCTACGGGTGTAGTGTCAAAGCGAAAACATCTCAAAACCTTGGTCAAATTCTAGTGCAACAACTAAAAATTACCAAATAAAAAATAATTTAAAAAAATTAAACCGACTTCAAAAAGAAATTAACTCAAAATTATGAAATAACTTTAATTTCGGAAGTCGGTGGCATAAACTAAAACTAAAATACAGATCCCAAGACACCGACTTCCGAAATTAAAGTTATTTCATAATTTTGAGTTAATTTCTTTTTGAAGTTGGTTTAATTTTTTTAAATTATTATTTATTTCACTTGGATGTATTTTTGAGATCGTAAAACGAAAGCAAACGAAAGTGTCAGTCAACGAGCGTATGTGACGTGACGCAATATTTTTTTTTCAAGCGTTTTGGCTTTGTCACCTAGTAACGTAGTCAGTACAACGCCATCTACAGAGTTCTTGGAAACTATTTTTTTTTTAATAGGTACCTACTCAAAAAGAAAACCTCTCATTATTTGTATTGTGTATTTTATACTATCTAAGCTAACTCCCTCTAAAAAGTCTCTTAACTGGACTACTCGGAAAACAATAAAGAAGCACTAACGATCAAGGCAAAGATTTAAAAATCACACAATAGCGTTCAAGTATGCGGCCAAGTTGCCTATGAGGTCGCAATCGCACACGATATGAAACTGCAAGAGCAGGGTTCAAGCGGCGCAGGCGCAGCACCGAGTGGGGAGCGCGCATAGCTGCAAGCTGCAATAAATAAAAGTAAATCAGTGCTGCGCCAGATTAAAAGCTCCGAGGGGCAAGCGAGGAGCGCGGGGGCGCGCGCTTGCGGGGCGGGGGGTGGCCGCCGCCGGCAGTCGAAGCCCGAGGCCCGCGGAGAGCGCACGAATGCAGCGTAGTGCGAAGTGTCCGCAATTTTCCCCAGTGCAGTGAGTGAGTGTAGTGCGTGCCGGAGCCGACAGGGCCGCGGTCAGACAGTGAAGCGCTGCAGTGCGACGTCGCCAGCCCGTGGCGGCATGCGGGAGGCGCGCGCGCCCCAGCGGCGCCCGGCGCTGCGCTGACCTGATGCGCCGCGCGCGGACCCCGCGGCGCACGCCGCTGCTGCTCGCCCTCGCCCTCGCCTGCCTGCTGCGCGTACGTCCACAGTACATACCACCAACATGCTCTACTTGACAACATTACGAGGAAAACCTCTTCAGGAGCTTAAGCTTATTTATACAAAACTGGTCCGAAGCTTCTGCCCCACTGAACCCAGCCCTTGCATCGAAAAATTAATCATGCAAAACTCCAAATTGCAAATTCCGAAAAAACTCAAACAATGCGGCAAAAACTTTAAAGTGATCGCTATTAGAGTTTACCTAAGTACTAAGTGATAATATTTTGTTATATCAATCACTATAATTCAAAATCTTAAGTTTCATTAATTGGAGTCTGGATGTCTGCTGGTCCGTCACAAATTCAAGGGATAATAATTGTATTCGTTGCGAATGCGATATATGACGCGGCGTGTGATAGTAATATGGCAAGTATCAGTGACGGTCGATGCTCACAGCGCAGCGGTGCGGTATGTCCCGCGAGCTGCGTGTGCGTGACACTCATACTGATAGGCCATCACTCCATCAGCATGCAGCTCACGTGGACACGTCGCTCGTCTGCGCAGCTCTCCGCTCCGACTCCCGCCAGCTACACGCGCTCGCAGTGCCAGCACACAATCACATTCTTTCGGACAATCAAATTAACAAAGACCTTCTCTCAGCTTAGAATAAGGAAACCTTGAAGTCTGGAAGCTCCATTATACCATATCCTAGTCATGCACCAAGCTAAGATTGAATTAAAAGCAGGGGGCATTTAAGAGAGATTTGTACTATACATTATTAATTTTGTTTAAAACTAATATAAGAGACAAAATGTTTGCTTAGTACTATAATAGCTCCAACTTACAGTCCCGCCCATAGATTATACAGTCTATTATTGGTGTCCCGCCATAACGTCGAGCACCATACGGTTCTCAATAAATCTCAAACATCAACTTTTGGATCATGCTCGCTGTACTCCAACTTCTTCTCCAAAACTGGATGTAGAATTGAGAAACTCGCTGTTACCACTATCTTGAGAATATATATATATTTTTTTATAAAGTTCTTATTGACTTAGAGAATTTAGGTTAACGAAAACATAAAGTTGCAATATACAATTGTATCTAATTGTAAGAGACTACCAAATAAGCACAAGAATAGATAAACAACAACTAACAAGCCCAGGATAACGACCTACTGACCACACGAGTGTACGGCGTGTGCCAGCGTCAACAACACAAACTAACCATCAACCAACTGATTATCCTGTGAACACGTCTTAGGACATCGCATGGAGACGAGTCGTAGACCGCTGGGTCACGATCTTGGAAAATAAACAGATGTTAACTTTCACGCCCTGCATCTCGATGTGAGAATACCTAATCACGTGCTACTACTAGCCATCTAGTCCCTACCTCGAAGCTATTAACTAAGTACGTACGACAACGTACCGAGCATTACCAGTGTACTGACCTCTCATTGAACGGAGAGCCTCAACGCGACCTCAGCTGGAAATGCATAGCTTATGCCGCCTTAGCTTATGTCGTCGTGTCTGCCCATACAGAAAGTTTTGTAGAAATCGATCTATTCAAATTCAAACTTAAAAGCATTTATTTCAATTAAACCATTTACAGGCACTTTTGAATTGTCAAAGATTCCGTCAGGTCGTCGGTAAATTGAAACTAGTTGCCCATTCCAAAACGTATGAAGATCCCTACAAAGAACGGGCAAAAGGTGCAAAAACTTCCAAGGACAATCAAAATAGCCTGTAAGATCTTACGGGATGTATCGACTGCCCAGAGCTCCATAGCCTTTTCTGCCGACTATTTGTGCCCGACAAATACATCGGACACTGTCAGAGCCGCCGGCACAATCTGTTTGCGCAACTGCCATCTAAAACTGTAGCCAGAGCCGAATCTCCAGTCTGTCGTACTCTAAAGGTCCTTCTGACTGCCAACCCTGAATGTGATATGTTTGCGGATAAATGGATGCGTATATGTGCGTATATGTCTGGTGTTCTGTGAGAGAAAGTATGCAAAGGAGTCCACTGTGCCATGTTACTTTTAAATTAAACCATATTGAACATAATCATCGTCAACGTAATAATTGTATGTATGTTAATTAATGTAATTGGTGTGGTACCGTTTTAATTAACTATAAATAAATAAGATATTACAAAATCCTGATTACGTTATTCTTGTTGCTTCTTTATGTGAGAACAATGTATGACTAGGTATATTGGTAACTTTCGCTATATGTATAAAATGAAGTTCATTCGTAAAAGATTCTAAGATTGGGCTCCTGCGACCTTTTCCGGTGAACGGCCAACATGAGATTCTATTCTATTCTAGAAGAAGGCTTCAGCCTGCCCGCTCTCAAAAAACACATGTCAAAATCTTTCATCTAATCGAAACTGCTCCGGTTAAATTTTTGTGTCATCTTTTACCAGTTGTGTATGAAATAATCAAATGACCCATCGGGTGTTGAAATCTTATTGGAATTCAAATTATGACATTTATCTACATTAACATTTACTTCCGAAATAGAAGTAAACGGCAAAAGACGGTGCGGTGCAGCAGGTGTCCGTCAAGGCTCAGTTTTAGGCCCGTGGTTGCATTTAATCAGATAGTCGCAGAAAAGACAAAAAATAATTGTCTAAGATATAAAATACGATTGTTGTCAAAAAATACGTCTGATACGTTTTATTTTGACAGCGATAAACCTTAGAATAGCTGATTGAATGAATAGCTTATGATGCGCACAATATTTTGACAGAAAAATAGTATATTACAATATTAGCTAATGATGTGTTAATAATTTTATACTCGGATTACCCAATGGTCCTTCTCTTTCTGTTTGTGTATTTACGAAAGGCGCCATATTGCCTAGCAGTTTCATAATTCCTAGTCCTGTTTTGCTGATTTACTCACAGAACACTAAAAATATAAATACTAGAGAGAAACCAACTAACATAACTTGGCTTTACTTGCGAAGTCTGCACCACATAGTGAAGTACTGTTGACGCTCTATCGATCTGTATAATAAGTGTACAGATATCTACCATCTGCCATTCGATGGCAAACACAAACGCAAAGTGTCGCGTAAGTGCTTATTTTAGTCCTCGAACGAATTCCACTATAATTTTCACTTTCAAAGACTTTTGTAAAATTTTACATAGGTACCCACTACACTATACATACATACATACGTCTATAAAATTTTGTATATTTGTTTGGAAGCCCTAATACAGTGTGAGTCTTCATAATGTGCACATATCGAAATGAGGGAAACTAAGCTTAATTTTATTGACGGAAAAAATATTTTAAAAAATCTAAAAAAAAAAAAAAATTGTAGCATTTTTAAACATTTTTTTCGCTGCTGTGACCTCCTGTGTAAACAATCGCCCCTCAATTGAGAATTATGGTTTGTTTTAAACAAAAATCTGATATTTTTTCATAAATTTTTACAATAATTGTAAAATTACTCAATAAAAGCCCTGATTACCTACCCTTTTTGATTACTTTAAATTATTCTCCATCGTATCAGATTTATAAACGTAAAAATACCATGTTTATAACTCAATCACAACATTTCCTATCAACTGTTAAAGAAAGGCCTTGCAATCACCATACTTTAGCAGGTAAAGAACCTTTTAAATATTTTTTTATTTTTTCAAATATTTTTTCCGTCGATAAAATTAAGCTATATTTCCCTCATTTCGTTATGTGCACATTATGAAGACTCACACTGTATATTGTCATATGTGAACTTAATGCAATTCCAATAATATTACATACATACGTGTCGAATTGATAACCTCCTTTTTTACCGACTTCAAAAAAAAGGAGGTTCCAAACAAATATACAAAATGTTATAGTCGTATGTATGTATGTATGTTTGTCCACGCATTTCTCCGCAACTATTAATCGGATCGTGACCATTTTTTTTGTATTGGCTTACGTTTACTTCAACTTAGGGAACAGTGCAAGTTTCATCAAAATCGATTCAGTAATTTTCAAGATATGGACTAATAAGTGTAAGTGTGACGGCTTGGCTTATTGATACGAGCTACGGGTGTAGTGTCAAAGGGAAAACATCTCAAAACCTTGGTCAAATTCTAGTGCAATATTTAAAACAAAACTATTATATACTTATTACGAACAAATATTCAAGTTTTTACTTAACTAAAAATTACGAAATAAAAAAGTAATTTAAAAAAAAAAACCGACCAAGTGCGTGTTGGGCCACGCACAATGTAGGGTTCCGTAGTAGCCCCGCTATCACTATATATAGTACGATTCTGTTGTTCTTTATTCTGAATATAATGAATATAATTATGTAATGGTAAAGATATTAGGAGTTTATGGTTATAATAACAATATATGCAAGGGTGTCCAGAGTAAAACAAAACTTTAACACCTAACGTAACCACGGAGGTCATACCTTGCAAGAAAATCTTAACACCGCGATCTACAAAAGTGACGTCACGGCACAACGCCATCTGTTATCGAATAGCGATACGAAACATAACAAAATATTGATTTTCGAAGATAATTATTTAAACAGATTCGACATTAACTAATAAGAACCACTTTCTTCCTTGTAAAGCTAAAAAATAAGAGTACGATTGCTGCCAAGTTATTATTTCAATTCATAAAATTGTAATTCCATCATTCCATTCTAGCGGCAGTATTGTGAAACTTATGATAATTTATTATGGTTTTTTTATTTTATATTTTGTTTTTTAATGCAAGTCTTTAACTCTTTACCCGTCATAAACAAGTAACTACTTCGTCTTAGAGATTTTGTATTTGGTACAAAATTATCCAACACCCAAGTTCAACGACTATTACTGCTAAACTAATAAAGTTATCTTAATTCCTATAGTTTTCCTTTAAAGTTCATGAAATGCACTATCATCTTGATTTTTTCCAGATTTTTCAAGCCAGCAGTTTAGCTTTCAGAGGGGGGGGGGGGACGCCCTACTGGAACAAAATTTTTCACTTTAAAGTTTCATATTTCGTAAATGGAGCTTTAAATCGAAAAATATCTTTAGCAACCCTCAAGTCATTTTAGAAGACCTATTCAACGATATCCAACACGATGGGGTAGACGACGAAAAAAAAATTCATTCCCACTTCACATGTAGGGGAGCTACCCTAAAAAAAAATATTTTCCAAAATTTTATTTTACCACTTTGTCGGCGTAATTTATAAACACACTTCTGCAAAATTACAGCTTTCTAGTACTTACGGTCTCTTAGCAAAACTTCGTACAGACAGACGGACATGACGAAACTATAAGGGTTCCTTGTAGGTACTACGGAACCCTAAAAAAGTAATTTAAACGGTGTCAAAAAACTAAAACTAAAAAAAATACATATCCCAAGACACCGACTTCCGAAATTAAAGTTATTTCTTAATTTTGAGTTCATTTATTTTTGAAGTCGGTATTTTTTTTAATTTCTTTTGTAATTAATATTTTCTATGAACGCACTTCAGACACAAGCCCCTCTGCATCGCCCCCTCAGCTCCTCAGCGAGTGTTCCTCAAACATTTGCATTCAGTACGAAATCATTTAAATATTTTTTGTTTAAAGTCAAAGTCAGTTTCTTTATTTGTTTATTTCATTCACATTTTAAACCTTTTAAAAAATCTAATAAAACAAGGTAAGTATGTGGTTTTTCCAATAATTTACACGTCAAGTGTCATTTAAAGCTGAAATTTGGTATGCAGGCTAGGATTTGCAAACAAACAACAAAAAAAAAAGAAATTTGTAGCTTTCACTCCAACCCCATAAAAGGGAGGTGCCAGTCCGTATTTCTTGCGCATAATTTGTAACCTACTGAAACAAATGAAATCCCACCAAAAATAATTCAAGTAGGTTGCCAAGACTCACGTGACGCTATGACGCTGTCACTGTTCAAAACTTATTAGAGGGACAATTCATGTAAAGTAGGTTGCCAACACTCTCGTAACGCTATGACGCTGTCACTGTTCAAAACTTATTAGAGGGACAATTCATGTAAAGTAGGTTGCCAAGACTCACGTGACGCTATGACGCTGTCACTGTTCAAAACTTATTAGAGGGACAATTCATGTAAAGTAGGTTGCCAACACTCTCGTAACGCTATGACGCTGTCACTGTTCAAAACTTATTAGAGGGACAATTCATGTAAAGTAGGTTGCCAACACTCACGTAACGCTATGACGCTGTCACTGTTCAAAACTTATTAGAGGGACAATTCATGTAAAGTAGGTTGCCAAGACTCACGTGACGCTATGACGCTGTCACTGTTCAAAACTTATTAGAGGGACAATTCATGTAAAGTAGGTTGCCAACACTCTCGTAACGCTATGACGCTGTCACTGTTCAAAACTTATTAGAGGGACAATTCATGTAAAGTAGGTTGCCAACACTCACGTAACGCTATGACGCTGTCACTGTTCAAAACTTATTAGAGGGACAATTCATGTAAAGTAGGTTGCCAACACTCACGTAACGCTATGACGCTGTCACTGTTCAAAACTTATTAGAGGGACAATTCATGTAAAGTAGGTTGCCAAGACTCACGTAACGCTATGACGCTGTCACTGTTCAAAACTTATTAGAGGGACAATTCATCTAAAGTAGGTTGCCAACACTCACGTAACGCTATGACGCTGTCACTGTTCAAAACTTATTAGAAAGACAATTCATGTAAAGTAGGTTGCCAAGACTCACGTAACGCTATGACGCTGTCACTGTTCAAAAGTTATTAGAGGGACAATTCATGTAAAGTAGGTTGCCAAGACTCACGTAACGCTATGACGCTGTCACTGTTCAAAACTTATTAGAGGGACAATTCATGTAAAGTAGGTTGCCAAGACTCACGTAACGCTATGACGCTGTCACTGTTCAAAACTTATTAGAGGGACAATTCATGTAAAGTAGGTTGCCAAGACTCACGTAACGCTATGACGCTGTCACTGTTCAAAAGTTATTAGAGGGACAATTCATGTAAAGTAGGTTGCCAACACTCACGTAACGCTATGACGCTGTCACTGGTCAAAAGTTATTAGAGGGACAATTCATGTAAAGTAGGTTGCCAACACTCACGTAACGCTATGACGCTGTCACTGGTCAAAAGTTATTAGAGGGACAATTCATGTAAAGTAGGTTGCCAAGATTCACGTAACGCTATGACGCTGTCACTGTTCAAAAGTTATTAGAGGGACAATTCATGTAAAGTAGGTTGCCAACACTCACGTAACGCTATGACGCTGTCACTGGTCAAAAGTTATTAGAGGGACAATTCATGTAAAGTAGGTTCCCAACACTCTCGTAACGCTATGACGCTGTCACTGTTCAAAACTTATTACAGGAACAATTCCCGTATTTTTAAGAACGTTCGCATTCTAATATCAGTCTCTTATCTGTCAAAAATACCTCTAATTTCCCTACATAACATTTTTGACAAGTTTTTGACATTGATGGTCGCTGAGTTGAGATTGCGACTAGATTTTGAACGTTTTTAATTACGAGAATTGGCCTTCAGATGTAATGTAGAGCCAAGCCCCTAACTCTACAAGGCCGACAAGCCTCTACAAACCTTACATCTTGGTCAACATGCATGGCTTGGTAGTTCCGTTGAACTATTGCATGACACAACAATAAAGACCAGTGACTTCATTGTTTATTAAGCCTACATTTTTTACTCATATTTCGAGAAAAAATGTTTTTATATTTTAATATTTAGTCTGTTCGAGTCAGTGCTTCCCCTTCAACACGCGAAGGCGCGGACTTGGCACGAATAACAACATCCACGAGCCATTCCACACAAACGTTATTGTTACAAACAGACATTTGGGATACTTGGGATACTTGGGATACTCACTATCTAAAGAGGCTATCGAAAGAAATGTCATTGAAAACTGTGATCCTGTCTTAGTGACGCCCTTCAGCATAATATAGTACAATGACATATTAGCATAATATAGTACAATGACATATTAGCCAAGATTCACGCGATACACTTTACCGACGCCAGCCTTTGTTTACCAACCGTCAGATAGTTTGCCATATCTATGAAATTTATTTTATTTGTAAATACTAAGTAAATTAAACAAAACTAACGAAAATAAACCGTAATTAAGTCCAGTCATTTTATCACTTCGAGGTTCGTAATACTACAAATCATGTTTTAAAGTAAAGACACATAGTTCTCCATTTAGAATTATTAATTAAAGTAAAAATAATACTCGACAAAGTAAATACTTATATAATTTTGTATATAATAATAATGTATTATTCATTGAGGCCAATGTGTATAGAAAGTGGTGAGATGGTTTTGTACTATATAATTATAAAAACTTTTTACAAAAAAAAAACAACCGACTTCCAAAAAATACACTACAAATTGAAAAATAACTTTAATTTCGGAAGTCGGTGTCTTTGGTTCCGCATTTTCGTTTAATGACACCGACTTCCGAAATTAAAGTTATTTTTAACCGACTTCAAAAAAAGGAGGAGGTTTCTCAATTCGACCGTATATTTTTTTTTTTTTTTTTTTTTTTTTATGTGTGTTCGCGGATAACTTCGCCGTTTATGAACCGATTTTGATTATTCTTTTTTTGTTGGAAAGGAGATATGCCAAGGGTGGTACCATGGTAAGGAAACCAGGATCTGATGATGGCATCCCAGTGAAATCGAGGGGAACATTCGAAAATCGTAGGAGCGACTAGTGCGTTTGGTAATTTTTTCATTAAGTATTTTAAAGCACTACAATTTAATGAAGGCCTGGAGTCGATCTGATGATGGAGCCGAAAGACAGTCGAGGGGACTCCTCAACGATTTACAGCAGTTACCTTGTGTTTGGGCTTGATTAATTTGCATTGATGTGAACTTTACACCTATATGGGTTGTGACTGTCATTAGGGGTCTGATGATGAAGACGAAGGACAGTTAAGGGAACTCCTCAACAGTTTACAGTAGCTATCTTGTGTTTGGAATTAATTCATTTATATTGATGAGAGCTTTAACGGCAAAGGAAACATTTCATGTGATAAATAAACAAAATAAATAAAAACTTTGCACCCATATGGGTTATAAGTGCTATTACAGGTCTGATGATGGAGACCATAGACAGTTGAGGGAATTCCTCAACAATTTACAGCAGTTACCTTTTGTTGGGCTTACTTCATACGGTTGAATATGCCAAAATGTTCAGTTCGTACAAAAATAATACCTAATTAAGATTTTAGTTTTACATAGGACGACCACTACCTAACTACTAGTCATGCTGATGCGTCAATTTGAAACCGAATTTAAGTTGCGTAATCGCGTCATTTCTAGCAATGCTCTTTCGTCGTGTGGCCTACTCAATAATTAAAGTAACTTGAGCATTTGCTCTCGAAAATCATTATTTGGTAAAGTGGAGCTGATGATGAAGACCACAGGTGGCCATTGGAACTACTCAATGACAAATATTTAACGGGTTGCGATTCGATTACTTTAATATGGTTGCTAAGAAATTTATGCTCGTTACAATGCGTATGGTGAAGTGGAGCTGATGGTGACTTCTCAATCAGCTCCAGTTCTCCTGGTTCTTACTAGGTGAACTCCTCAACAATTAACGTCCCTGCATCGGGAAAAGCAATATTTTGTAAAAGGTGATGATCAGTTGATATTAGGTTATTGTAACTTAAATAAATTACAAACTGACCCACTAAAAAGTGAAAAATAAAAACTTTTTTACAAAAAAACAACCGACTTCCAAAAAACACTATAAAGTTAAAAATAACTTTAATTTCGGAAGTCGGTGGCAAAAAACTAAAATACAAATCCAAAGACACCGACTTCCGAAATTAAAGTTATTTTTAACTTTATAGTGTTTTTTGGAAGTCGGTTGTTTTTTTGTAAAAAAGTTTTTCAATTTGTAGTGTATTTTTTGGAAGTCGGTTGTTTTTTTTTTTGTAAAAAGTTTTTATTTTTCACTTTTTAGTGGGTCAGTTTGTAATTACAAGCTTTTTTATCTAAGTTACAATAGCCTAATGTCAACTGCTCATCACATGTTACAAAATATTGCTTTTCCCGATGCTGGGACGTTTATTGTTGAGGAGTTCTCCTGGTAAGAGCCAGGAGAACTCCTCAACAACCACTCACCATACGCATTGTAACGAGCATAAATTGCTTAGCAACCATATTAAAGTAACCGAATCGCAACCCGTGAAATATTTGTCATTGAGTAGTTCCGATGGCTATCTGTGGTCTTCATCATCAGCTCCACTTTACCAAATGATGATTTCCGAGAGCAAATGCTCAAGTTACTTTAATTATTGAGTAGGCCACACGACGAAAGAGCATTGCTAGAAATGACGCGATTACTCAACTTAAATTCGGTTTCAAATTGACGCATCAGCATGACTAGTAGGTAGTGGTCGTCCTATGTAAAACTACAATCTTAATTAGGTATTATTATTGTACGAACTGAACATTTTGGCATATTGAACCGTATGAAGTAAGCCCAACAAAAACTGCTGTAAATCGTCCAAACACAAGGTAGCTACTGTAAACTGTTGAGGAGTTCCCTTAACTGTCCTTCGTCTTCATCATCAGACCCCGAATGACAGTCACAACCATGTAGGTGTAAAGTTCTCATCAATACAAATTAATCAAGCCCAAACACAAGGTAACTGCTGTAAACCGTTGAGGAGTTCCCTCGACTGTCTTTCGGCTTCATCATCAGATCGACTCCAGGCCTTCATTAAATTGTAGTGCTTTAAAATACCTAATGAAAAAATTAACAAACGCACTAGTCGCTCCTACGATTTTCGAATGTTCCCCTCGATTTCACTGGGATGCCATCATCAGATCCTGGTTTTCTTATCATGGGACCACCCTTGGCATATCTCCTTTCCAACAAAAAAAGAATAATCAAAATCGGTTCATAAACGACGAAGTTATCCGCGAACACACATAAAAAAAAAAAAAAAAAAAAAATATACGGTCGAATTGAGAAACCTCCTTCTTTTTTGAAGTCGGTTAAAAATGTCAAGTTTTATGGTTTTATCTCAAGGCAGAGCGAGCAGCTCAATCCCAAGCTTTTTGCCTTGTAAATAATCACAAATGTTATACTTTTTGCCTTGTAAATAATCACAAATGTTATACTTTTTGCCTTGTAAATAATCACAAATGTTATACTTTTTGCCTTGTAAATAATCACAAATGTTATAGTGCCTATCCTTTTTTACAAAGTTTGGTTTTAATACTGCTTTTAAACCGTTTATTGGGTAAGTGTCGAATGATGTTTAGTAAATCTATGTATGTATATAAATAAATATGTTCGCTGGTAAGCGCAACACTTGATAACTATTTTTTGTGTTAAATGTTCGTAATAGTCAGAATCAGGTTTTTAGGGTTCCGTAGCCAAATGGCAAAAACGGAACCCTTATTTATTTATTTATCACATACACAGCTACCATTACAGGAAGTTCCTAATGCGGTAGCGTGGTCCTTACTTAGACTATATTAAATAACATTACAGGAAGTTCCTAATGCGGTAGCGTGGTCCTTACTTAGACTATATTAAATAACTAGCTTAAATAACATAACACGTAGGTATAACATTAGTTTTGTGAATTCATTGAGAGAGCATGAAAATAAATCGATCCTGTCAGCCGTGTCATTCCGTGCATGTATATGGATTCGTCATGTCTGTCTGTCTGTCCGTCCGTATGTCACAGCCACTTTTTTCCGAAACTATAAGAACTACACTGTTGAAACTTGGTAAGTAGTTGCTATGAACCGCATTAAGATTTTCACAAAAAAAAAATTAAAAACCCCCGACACAAAATAATAAAAAAATTAAGGAATCCCTACAAAAAGCATGAAATAAAATTTTATTTAAATAGAAATTCATATGGAAGTCGGGGGACCGTTCTATGGAACACCTTCTATTCTAAGAGGTCGCCCGACTTCCATATGAATTTTATTTCATGCTTTTTGTAGGGATGGATACCTTGATTTTTTTATTAATTTTTTTATTATTTTGTGTCGGGGGTTTTTAAATTTTTAATTTATTTTTTTATTTCATGCTTTTTGGAGGGATTCCTTAATTTTTTTATTATTTTGTGTCGGGGGTTTTTAAATTTTAATTTTTGCACTAGAATTTATTTAATTTTCAAGTGTTTAGTTTCATTTCGTTAGTTAATATTCCTCATTCCTTATCAATAAAGTGTACATTATTCTACTTGTCAAGCCCTTTCATTTGATATCCATATTGAGGGAGTAGTGAAAAAAAATGTAATTCGCCATTTTGTGGTCGCGGTCACCTTGGATTTGAAATTTATCATAGTGCATAGCATTCTACTAGTCAAGCCCTTTCATTTGATACCCATATTGAGGGGTTTGTGAAAAAATTTGTAATCCGCCATTTTGTGGCGGCGGCCATCTGGGACCGATTTTCATCAAACATAGCTAAGAACACTCCCGACTAATTCACCTTTCAAACAAAAAAAAAAAAAACAAAATCGGTTCATCCGTTCGGGAGCTACGATGCCACAGACAGACACACACACACACACACACACACAGACACGTCAAACTTATAACACCCCGTCGTTTTTGCGTCGGGGGTTAAAAATAGAAAAAAACAATAAATTATGGGGGTTCCCCAAATACTTAGAACTGAAACTCAAAAAAAAATTTTTCATCAATCCTATCTATGGATAGGTCTTCAAAAATGATATTGAGGTTTCTAATATATTTTTTTTTTCTAAACTGAATAGTTTGCGCGAGAGACACTTCCAAAGTGGTAAAATGTGTGTGTCCCCCCTGTAACTTCTAAAATAAGAGAATGATAAAACTAAAAAAAATATATGATGTAGGTACATTATCATGTAAACTTCCACCGAAAATTGGTTTGAAGGAGATCTAGTAAGTAGCTCGCCGGTGAAAATTTAAAATCATATGATGGTACGGAACCCTCGGTGCGCGAGTCCAACTCGCTCTTGCCCGGATTTTTTAAACATGTTGCCCAAAATCAAAATATGTTATATCACATAAGCCTACATGGGCACTTATGAATCGTCAGAAGCTAAGTGCACGGTTCCAATTGGTCGTTTCCTATGGAAAAGAGCCGGCAAGAAACTCCACGGTTACTCTTTTAAAAAATAATTGGCTTAGTTTTCTAATTACAGTAGGTATGGGAGGACAGCGTAGGCCTGTCAACAAGTACCAGATACCTTCTTAATAAAATAAAAATATGGTATAAAGATCTAAAGTCTACAAGGCCTACAAAGTCCTCACATTTACAAAATACAACAATATAACAATACAATATAATATAACCGCATTGGGTTATATCCTGTAATGGAACAAGTAAATAAATATGAAAGAATCTATCAAAAAGACGAATAAAATATAAAAACTTATTAAAACCAAATGATATGATTGCCATTACAACTAGCCCAAAGCTGAAACTAATGATAAATTGATGGTGTGGTGTCATCAAAGTATCTTTTACTATGGTTATACTATTAGTCTATTAGTTATTCTGTGCTGTGACACCAAAAAAATCTATCGTGAAAAAAGATACGACCATAGGAGAAAATCAGCAGTTAATTTTAAAAAATCACAGGTAATTTGACTTGACCATTGTGTTCTAACAACACGCTTTCAAAGTGTCAAAACTTCACAACAGTCTTGATATAGTTCATATCTTTGAGTTGTTGTGCCAATCTACTCAATATTATTAAACAGTAACTAGTAAGTAATAACTATGATGCGGTGATGGTAACAATATTGTTTTGGAGATTTCACACTCCTTCTCTTATTGATTAGAGTTAAATTAGTGTTGAAATAAGTTCGTATCTTTCAAATGAGTTTTTATTTGACGTGCAGCTGTCGATAACGACGAGACAAATCAATATCAAACCACTGTTTGGCATCATACGTACAAAGTTTGTACGTATGATGCCAAACAGTGGAGATCACCGCACACATTATAGTCCCATAGTGGTTGCAAGCAATATTGCCGACTAGCGCAGCCTTAAGCCGTAGGTACGTGTACGTGGGGCATACTGAAAGCTACTGGAGCTGGCCACTTAAAATAAAAGAATGAAATAGTAGACGGTTTGCCAAGGGAGCAAACAACTATTTTGAAGGCAAGAGTGTTTCTTTGAATCCAGGGCAGAGCGAAGGACTCAAAGAAACACTCGAGCTTAAATAGTGTTGCTCCCGAGGTGAATACTCTACTTTTTATCACCCTCTATGAATAACTAAGTAAGTGCAACGTATGAGTAAGAATAGTACGTTTATTTATTTACATACAATTACTTGAGGAAGACATACTTATTTTTTATAAAACTAAGTAAAATCATAATTTGAGAAAACAGTTACAAACGAAGGCTTTGCTTTTCGCGCGTTTTTTTATTTTTTCACAAACTTTTCTTCTTGTTTTGGCTCGCGCGTTTTACTTTGTCATACAGACTGTTACTTGTTCATACAACGTTCGTGATTGATCTCTTTGGTGATTGGAACTTTTACTACTTATCAATATCCACATTCCAAATTCAAATCACTTTTAGTCTCTAGGGATTAAAGAGCTATTTTAGTCCCTGTTTACGAAGCTATTTTTGAATAGATGTGATAAAAAAATAATTATGGAATTCGAAAATGGAACTCTTTGGGAACATGTTACTTTTTAATTTTCGAGAGTGTCATTTGTTTTGTCGCTGTGACATCCTTTCGAAAATTGTGTGTCGCTATCAAAATTAATTTAACTCGTGAACATTTTCGTTCAATAATTTTTTATGAATTTCGTTGTGGCTTAAGTCAACAAGAGAGTTCCCAGAGACTTCAATTGGCATTTGGTGATGAAGCACCATGTCGCTTATCTGTGTATTCGTGGTTTGGAAAATTTAGACGTGGACGTGATCATCTCCATGACGAGGTACGTGAAGGTCGGCCGGCGACTGCGGTTACAGACTATTGATACCGTACGACAACTTATTGAAACTGAAAAAAAATCACTTGCCAGCAAATTCGTGCTTTGTTAGCTAGAATGAGCCAAGTGCAAAACATATGTGCATCTGAAGGTTCGGAAGCTTTGCACTCAATGGATACCGCTTGACTTAACGGAGGACCAGAAACGACTGCGTGTCCAGTGGTGCCGTAAAATGATAAAAAAGTTTAACGGAAGACAGTCATTGTCTGTCTATAATATCGTGACAGGTGACGAAACCTAGGTGTACTGCTTTGAACCCGAAAAAAAAGCCAGTCGGCAGAGTGAGTCTTTCCTTTTTAAGATTTGCCGACGAAACTTAAAAAAGGTAAAAAAATGGTTGCTTCTTTTTCGGCAAATCAAAGGACAGTGGCTGCACATTGGTACCTCAACACCTGATTGCCCAAAGTCTTACAAAAAGTTCGCGAAAAGCGTCCTCGAAGCAATGTCCTCCTTCACCACGATAACACATCCTCACATTCCGCTAAGGTAACCAGCCTATTTGAATGCTGCAAATGTGGAACTGATGATGCATCCGCCTTACAGCCCGGTCCTCGCACCCTGCGACTTCTTTTTGTTTCCAAAAATTAAAGACAAACTTAGAGGCACAGAATCGGCGGTGAATGCGTTCCATGAAGCCATTGAAGAGGTCCCTAAGGAAGGCTGCTCCAACTGCTTTGTACAATGAAGAGGTCCCTAAGGAAGGCTGCTCCAACTGCTTTGTACAATGGTTTCACCGAATGCAAAGATGCATTAATTGCATAGATGCTTAAATATACTTTGAAAAAACAATATATGTATCGTAAGTCTTATATCCAGTCTTATTTATCAGAATCCAGAATCTTTCAATACGCCCAAGTATAATATCTAGGAAATATCCAAAAACACTAAAAAAAATAGCTAAACTCTTTTTAAATAAAATTAAGTACTCTATCATTCATGAAGAAAGTTTTATAGTAGTAATCTCGTTGAGGCGCGTTATGGGCGGCTGGCGTGGTGGGCGTGCAGGCACGCGGGGCGGGGCGCGGTGGCGAGGGCGGGGCGCAGTGGGCGGATCGCAGCGCCCCGCCTGCGCTTGCGCCGACGCGCCCTAACAAACAAACGGCACGATGTAAACAAAGCTCTGACACGCGCTCTTGCTGTCATTCCCGCTGCGCCGCCCGCCCCCGCCGAGCCGCCCGCCCTCGCGGTTATATCCATTTAGTTAGTACTGAGTAAAACAATTATTAGGTGTTTAACAACTTTTAGCTTGAACGCTAGACAGATACTTGTAGTCGGGAGCGAGTCGGACGTTCAAAAGTTGAAAGTTCAGGGGTTATCAGGATCGGAGTTAATACAAAAATAAATGTTTTTAAAATTGTTCATTCGTGTCCTTTACTTTAAAAAAAAAAACTATAAATGTTCGCGAGAAATTAGAATACTCTTTATCATGTACAGTTGTACACTGTCTGTCTGTCAAGTCTGACAACCAGTCTTACCAAGGGGTATCGTATTACCCAGTAACTGGGTTGTGGAGGTCAGATAGGCAGTCGCTCCATATAAAATACTGGTATTCAGCTGTATCATCCGGTTAGACTGGAAGCCGACCCCAACATAGTTGGGAAAAGGCTAGGCAGATGATGATGATGTTTAGTTGTACACTATAGAATAGAAACTTTGATTTTTAGACAGAGTGCATACGGTTACCTCCCTCTCACCGAGAGGAGGCCTGTGTCCCAGCAGTGGGAACATTATAGGCTGATTATGATTATGATGCATACGGTTAGTAACAATTTTACTTAACATCTAGTGTGTCGTATCTACTAGACACAGACACAGGTTTACATACAATTAAAATTTAAATTCAGCGTGAAGCCACATCCACAACATTGCACATTTTACATTGGGAGCCCCCACCGATCTGTGAACCCACTAAGTATCCTTAGTGGGTTCACACCCACTAAGGATACTGTTGCTACTGCCGCGAGGCCGCGTCATCAGGGATGCGCACCTGTTTCTATAACGATCTGTGAACCCAGACCCACTAAGGATACTGTTGCTACTGCCGCGAGGCCGCGTCATCAGGGATGCGCACCTGTTTCTATAACGATCTGTGCCCAGACCCACTAAGGATACTGTTGCTACTTCCGCGAGGCCGCGTCATCAGGTATGCGCACCTGTTTCTATAACGATCTGTGAACCCAGACCCACTAAGGATACTGTTGCTACTGCCGCGAGGCCGCGTCATCAGGGATGCGCACCTGTTTCTATAACGATCTGTGAACCCAGACCCACTAAGGATACTGTTGCTACTGCCGCGAGGCCGCGTCATCAGGGATGCGCACCTGTTTCTATAACGATCTGTGAACCCAGACCCACTAAGGATACTGTTGCTACTGCCGCGAGGCCGCGTCATCAGGGATGCGCACCTGTTTCTATAACGATCTGTGAACCCAGACCCACTAAGGATACTATTGCTACTGCCGCGAGGCCGCGTCATCAGGGATGCGCACCTGTTTCTATAACGATCTGTGAACCCAGACCCACTAAGGATACTGTTGCTACTGCCGCGAGGCCGCGTCATCAGGGATGCGCACCTGTTTCTATAACGATCTGTGAACCCAGACCCACTAAGGATACTGTTGCTACTGCCGCGAGGCCGCGTCATCAGGGATGCGCACCTGTTTCTATAACGATCTGTGAACCCAGACCCACTAAGGATACTGTTGCTACTGCCGCGAGGCCGCGTCATCAGGGATGCGCACCTGTTTCTATAACGATCTGTGAACCCAGACCCACTAAGGATACTGTTGCTACTGCCGCGAGGCCGCGTCATCAGGGATGCGCACCTGTTTCTATAACGATCTGTGAACCCAGACCCACTAAGGATACTGTTGCTACTGCCGCGAGGCCGCGTCATCAGGGATGCGCACCTGTTTCTATAACGATCTGTGAACCCAGACCCACTAAGGATACTATTGCTACTGCCGCGAGGCCGCGTCATCAGGGATGCGCACCTGTTTCTATGGTACCTACGACCACTGAGTTTGACCATTTTTAACCGACTTTAAAAAATGAGGAGGTTCTCAATTCGACGGTATGTTTTTTTTTTCTTTTTGTGTGTTTGTTACGCGATTACTCCGCCAATGGTGGACCGATTTTCAAAATTCTTTTTTTGTTCGAAAGGAGATACTTCTGAAGTGGTCTCATAGTCACCAAGATAGGATCTGATGATTGGATCCTGGAGAAATCGAGGGCAACCCTCAAATAAATTTTATGGGCCCACACATCGTTTTTCGCAAATCTTATGAAGTAATTTAAGTACTTGCGTATGGTGATCATCAGCTAAGCTGATGATGGAAGGTACTCCTTATCAGTAAGGAGTACCTACGCATCGACTGATTTAAATTGACACGACGACGACAAACCCTTTCGTCGTCGTCGTCGTTGTCACGACATGTTGGTTGAACGTGACGTTGTCACGACATGTTGGTTGAACGTGACGTTGTCGTTTGTCAATTGATTGTTAATTTATTTTGACTGATGAAGATGACCACAGATAGCCACCGGAACTACTTAATAATAAATATTTCACGGGTTGCAATTCGATTACTTTAATATGGTTGCTAAGTAATTTATGCTCGTCACAATGCGAATGGTGAAATGGAGCTGATGGTGGAATACTACGAGAACTCCTCAACAATTAACGTCCCTGCATTTTACAAATTTAAAAATATTAACTCTCCCTAGTGTATACATATATGAAACTGTAATGTTCATAAAATCAAATCCAAACTTATTTGAATTTTGCACTAGGGCCAGACAGAAGGACAAGCTGCGCACTGTAGCCAGTAAAACAAAGCTTTTGCACCAAGAGCATCTTTTGTATGGGCCTTCCACCTTTTCTTACAAATATGAGTCATTAAAATGCCTTTAAAAAAAAACTACATGAATTATTGTTAAGTAAATGTTACTACTCTATAAGAGAATTTCTAAATGACAATACATTGACTAATTTGTAATTTGACGTAAATATTATTCAGGACTAGGTAATTTGTAATTTGACATAAATATTATTAATGACTAATTTGACATAGATATTGTACTAATTTAATCTTAATAATTGATAATTTGATGTAAGTATTGTATTTTAATTATGAACCAAACATAAAATGTGAATTTTGTATGCCTCAATGGCGGGACATAGCAGACTTACCTGTACTAACACACCATTCTATGAACCTATGATCCACAATAAATTATTTTGAATTTCGATTTGAATTTGCATCGGGAAAAGCAATATTTTGTAAAAGGCGTTGGGCAAGTTGACATTTGGCTATTGTAACTTAGACACATTATAAACAGACCCACTTAAAAGCGAGAAATAAAAACTTTTTAACAAAAAAAAACCGACTTCCAAAAAAACACTACAAAGTGAAAAAGTGAAAAATAACTTTAATTTTGGAAGTTGGTGGCAAAAACTAAAATAGAGATCCAAAGACACCGACTTCCGAAATTGAAGTTATTTTTCACTTTGTAGTGTTTTTTTGGAAGCCTTTTTTTTTTGTTAAAAAGTTTTTATTACGAATGGAATTATCCCACTTAACAAACGTATTTCTATATCAGACAGCTAAAGGAAGAACTAGAAAAAGGATATAATACAACAAAAATATCTGTTTATTGTTCTTTAAAATTATTCTTCAACTATAAATTAATAATTGTTTTTGACGGATAAAAAACCTGATTCAAACCAAATTACCTGAATCATAAAAGGAAAGAAAATAAAAGAAATTAAATACAAAAATTAAGGAGTCCCTACAAAAACAATGAAACAAAAATTAAATTAAAAATTTTAAAAACCCCCGACTTAAAGAATTTATGTAACGAGACTAAAACACATAAATTCATATGAAACATATATATATATTGACTAGGATGCAAATCAACACCTTGTATATTATACTGTCTTGCTGACCATGTTATTGTTAATGTAATTAACTGTTTATTTATGTTACTGCGATGGTCCTAGTTTATCACTTGCGACTTCTAGTGACAGCTATGTGAACATAACGCAGCATTGCATATACATATGTAAGCGGGCACGCCCTTTATGCCTGGAGGCTTTTATTTACTTACCTATTAAGTTTTGTTTACTTTTTTTTTTGCTTGAATATAGTTATCATTTTATTTGTTGGTAAGTATAATGGCGTGGCTAATATGCCAATTACATCGGGTTAGTTGCCAAAAAGGAAAAAAAAACTTGTTGTTATAGTACATTATGATACTTACATGTATGCTATGTTGATCATTGTACCCGAGGCGGTATTATAAGCGCGAGCAGCAGGCGAGCGCGATAAGGAAGCCGAGTGTGTGTGATCAATGCACACGCGTTTCATACGACGTTTTTCAACACACTTGCGAGAAAAAAAAACCGACTTATATTGTTATTAACTTTTCTGGAAAATGGCGCGCTGGTTTTGTTTTTCCGGGCGCCGCGCTAGCGATGCGAGCGCGTGTATGTATAAATAAAGGCATTAGCAAAACCGCTAAACGGCACAACAACAACACAAAATAATGTTTAGATTAATCCTAGTGTTTGTTTTTTCTTTTGGTTTTGCACGTTTTGTACATTCAGCCAATGTCACGTTTTGTTCTTTATTACAAAGGAAACAAAGATATGGAAACGAAAATATTATTATTCGAGTTAATTTTATCGGGATATATCTTTAAGAGCAGTATTTATAACGGATAGAATAATGAGCTAAATACAATGACGAAACATTAGAACTTAATATTATTTAAACTAGTTAATGAATGGCACGTTACCTGAGATGATGAGGAAGAAGTTTTTGATGCCCTTTGATGATTTCCTCTCCTTTTTATATACTTGTACATATTATTATTATTTTAAGACTAAAGTTAGGTCCTGTAGACAAAGATAGTGATCAAATTTCAAGTTAATCAAATATTACTGTAATATATTTTTTTCAAAATATTGAAGATGTCTATATCCCCTTCGCGGACACAAATTCTAAAAACGATATTTCCAGCATCAAACTCGTACACACACTACACACACGCCCACTGACGCCCACTGACGCCCACTGACGCCCACTGACGCCCACCTCGTAGCAATTATTAGTTTTTTTTCAAAAATATTCAATGAACAGTTTCGGCTTCTTTACTATTTTATTTTATTATGTGTAGATTGTTGATTGCTCTAATAAATAAAGGCATTTAATCATTTTCGTTATTAAACTACTATTTGTAACGCCGACGGTATTGTTGTTACACTAAAATCGGCACTTCGGGACTTTTTTAATAATAGGATTCAGCCGAGATATAAAAACTGGCCAAGTGCGAGTCGGATTCGCACACGAAGGGTTCCATACCACAAGGCAAAAACGCCGAAAAAACACGTTTGTTGTATGGCAGCCCCCTTAAGGCGACTACATGACCTAAAGCGCGGTCTTTGTTGGACTGCATAGAAAAGAAAGAGAAGCGCGATGACACAACGCTGGTAATTTATCACAAAATATGAAGCAATTATTATCTATTTACAAGAAAATCTATTGTTTGGACAAAAAAATTAAAACATTGGTTCTTTAGTATGTTGCTTGTAGAATAATCTGACAAAAAATCATAATGATTGTATGTATATTAGTACGGTTTTTATTGTAAAAATAAAGTTTTTAGAGGTATCTTCATGATTTTTTCCTATCGTATCAAATCTATACTAATAATAAACTATACTAATCTATACTATCTTCTATACTATAATATTATAAAGCTGCAGAGTTTGTTTGTTTGTTTGAACGCGCTAATCTCTGGAACTACTGGTCCGATTTGAATGATTCTTTTAGTGTTAGGTAGTCCATTTATCGAGGAAGGCTATAGGCTATATTTTATTTTTTCAAAATTTGGGATCCGTAATAAAATTGCTATTTTGTAACACAAGGTGTAAAATCGAAAACCTATTTTTGCGTGCGCTGCAAAAACTATTGACAATAGAACAAAATGATATACTACGGGTTTGTAGAGCCCATTAAGACCTACAAAAAAGTAATCACAATAACCGATTTTGTGTTCAAAATAATTATTAAATCGTCTGAAGAAAAAAAAACTACGTTAAATATGTATCGTAATATTAATCTTTATCGAAATTAAGCATTATGTTATCAAGAGTATTTATGAAGAAGTAAAATACTTTTTGTTTCATCTCAATCGGATATTTCGTTTAAAAGTTATCACGTGTGTAAGATGTTAAGAGTTGGTACCTATTAAGGAGTTATGGGCCATAGAGTTTTTTATCAACATAAAATCCTGTAATAATCTTTTTCGAAATATATTTGTTGATGATTGTAAGTATAAGATCTTTGAAGAGTATAATAAATACATCTCCTATACTAATAATAAAGCTGAAGAGTTTGTTTGTTTGAACGCGATAATCTCTGGAACTACCGGTCAGATTTGAAAAAATCTTTTTGCATTTGATAACCCAATTCTTGAGGAAGGCTATAGGCTATTTAAAATCACGCTACGACCCTTAGGAGCCGAGCAAAAAGAAAAAAAGTCAGAATGAAATTTAAAAAATATACCTTTATTGTTTCTAAAACTTGTGTTTTTTGCGTTTAGGTCCTGTAAGCCCCTTAAATATGTATTCTGTTTTTAATATTTGTTGTTATAGCGGCAACAGAAATACATCATCTGTGAACATTTTTAATCCTTTTCAAATCGTTCAATTTATCTAATGTTTTTACAGAACCGACTAGAGTAACCAATTTCTGCTACTTGTATCGATAATGTCTTTTGCGATTGTGGTGGTGATTGTGGTGTGGTCTAAATTATCTGCCGTCTGATCATAGTGGATAAACGGTAACTTTTAATTTTAAAACACCTTTGTAAAAAGTGCAAATACAATTTAGACCAAGAAGAACGACTGGTAAACTAAATAGATTCAATAGCACCCTAAATAATAAGTTAAATGATGTGGGCCATAAAATGGATGATGCAAATAAATTGTATTGTAACGAAGATTTCTTTTCAGTAGTGCACACTCAATTCAATAAAACTTTTGAAAAGAAAACAAACATAATTTACCCTAATTTTATATTTAGTGACTGAGCAAGTAGGGGTCTTAGGATAAACAGGGAAAGACTGTTCTAGCTGTAAGTATGGCCTTAGCTCCTTAAGCCTTACATCAATACTAAAACTTTCAGCAAGTATGTTGCTACATATTTAATTTTTTGTAGAAATGCCTGCAAGATAGCCAAAGACCTGTCTGTACATCAGCAACAAAATCAAATCAGCAGAAAACAAAATAAAAACAGTTACGAAAATTATAAATAACGAAACTAGTAGGAAAACCGGCCAAGTGCGTGTCGGGCCACGCACAGTGTAGGGTTTCGTATTAGCCCCGTTATCACTATTATAGTACGATTCTGTAGTTCTTTATTCTGAATATAATTATGTAATGGTAAAAATATTAGGAGTTAATGGTTATAATAACAATTATGCAAGGGTGGACACCCTCCCTTGCATAATTGTTATTATAACCATTAACTCCTAATATTTAATCAAAACTTTAACACATAACGTAACCACGGAGGTCATACCTTGCAAGAAAATCTTAACACCGCGATCTACAAAAGTGGCGTCACGGCACAACGCCATCTGTTATCGAATAGCGATACTAAACACAACCAAAAAATTGATTTTCGAAGATAATTATTTAAACAGATTAGACATTAACTAATAAGAACCACTTTCTTCCTTGTAAAGCTAAAAAATAAGAGTACGATTGCTGCCAAGTTATTATTTCAATTCATAAAATTGTAATTCCATCATTCCATCTAGCGGCAGTATTGTGAAACTTATGATAATTTATTATGGTTTTTTTATTTCATATTTTGTTTTTTAATGCAAGTCTTTAACTCTTTACCCGTCATAAACAAGTAACTGCTTCGTTCAGTCACTATATAGGATTAATGCTAAGGATTTTGTATTTGGTACAAAATTATCCAACACCCAAGTTCAACGACTATTACTCCTAAACTAATAAAGTTATCTTAATTCCTATAGTTTTCCTTTAAAGTTCATGAAATGCACTATCATTGTGAATTTTTCCAGATTTTTCAAGCCAGAAGTTTAGGTTTTAGAGGGGGGGGGACAAAAATTTGCACTTTAAAGTTAATATTTCGTAAATGGAGCATTAAATCGAAAAATATATTTAGCAACCCTGAAGTCATTTTAGAAGACCTATTCAACGATATCCAACACGATGGGGTAGACGACTGGCGGGCACGCGTCCTGCTATGCCACGCCAGGAGTAATTTTTCGGGCTGAGTACCAGGGGTGATCTTCAATTCAAAGACACTTTTTTGATGCACACTATTTATTGCACTGCTTTGGGTACACAACCATTGACATATGTACAGTATCTTATTTTATATTATAATTATTAGCGAGTAGGAAAAAATACGTGACCGTGCAAGCTGCTTGTAAGATGGCTAAGGAAGGAAACGGAAGTACAAGAGTTGCCACTACAAAATATTAGAATACTATTGCCAAGTAATGACATTTGAAATTTTACTAAAATTATTTTTAAGTTGTTGCCAACATAAGTTACGGCGGCAGTAGGATTACATGAAAAGTTATGTTTAGGTAAATAGACTAGACTTTACAGAACAAATACTTACTGAGTTATTTAAAAAAAAAGAAGTTATATAATCCAACAAGTGGAACATTTACAGAATACAAATTATATTGTGCATAATCCAAAGCTTATTATGTACTTAATCTAGAGTACAAATTAGAGTTAAATTGAAGTGAGTTTGTTCTTGCTAGGAATTGACACTATTGACAGCTCACTCCACGCTCACTTCACCTAAGTTTTCACGGTGAGATTTTGACAGAATAGCACCGCGCTGGTAATAATAATATTAAGTATTCTGGTAGAATTAAAAAAAAAAAAATCACGTCTAACTAGTTCAGTTTCGGGTGGCCTGTTTTTTTTCCATATTTTTTTTCTGTACAAGGTGATAATTAATTAACCCAAAACCTCTTAAGAGGTCATTGTACTCATCATTATGAACAACTTTTACTACGGGGCCAAACCTGAAATCGCGAAAAAAATCAGCTGTTCCCTACATTTATGTTCGCATAACTCGTCAAAATGTAGGGAACAGCTGATCCTTTTTCGCGATTATACAGGGTGTTAATTCATTAACGCCCTGTATATCGTCGTTGATCGTTTCGCTACCATCACATGGGCGTAAGGTGAAAAAATTATTCACTGTTCATTACTTTTCTGTTATACAATAGTTCTTGTAGTAACGAAACGGCCAAGCCTCATATTTTGACTAAGGTGTAGAGTTTGTGAAGTTAGGGCGTGTAGAGTTAGAAGCTTGGCTCTACATGAGATCTGATAATTTTTTGGCAGTGCGAGCCATATGTGTAATTATAATGTTGTATGTATTTATAGTATTTTTAAGTTATATTCATATTGTATTGTATGTGTTTTATATGGGCCTTGATGCCTGAAATAAATGGATAATAATAATAATATTATTATCCATTTATTTAAGATGTAGCTCGTGCAGTCCGTCCGTTCTGAAATCTCCAGGGCCGGATGGACTGCATAACTTTTGGATCAAGTGGTTTTCAAGGTCACACGCTCGCTTGGCATCTCAGTTCCAGACTGCTTTGGAGTCTGGTTCGCTACCCCAGTTCCTAACGACAGGAATTACCCACCTGCTCCATAAATCAGGTAGCACCGCGGAACCCAAAAATTATAGGCCGATCACGTGTTTACCGACGGTCTATAAAGTTCTTACATCCATTTTGAGAACTAAAATTGACAAAACTCAAACTCAAACTCAAAGCATTTATTTCAATTAAACCATTTTACAGGCACTTTTGAATTGTCAAGAAGTAGGTCAGTCAGAAAAATGTGAAGCTAGTTGCCCATTCCAAAGCGGACACTCCATGGACACTCTTTTTAAATTATATTTTACAAAAATATTAGTTACATCATTACTTTTGAATTTATAATTAAATAATGTGAGAACGATGTAAAAATAAACAAGACGTATGCGTTAAAAGCGTCCAGAGTACAACAAATAGTACTAAAACAACAATCCAAAAATAAAAATAAAATAATTAAAAATAAGCCGAGGCAGCTAAGTGATGACCAGCCCCAACTGACGGCGCCCGTTCACGAACATGACGCATAGATCAGCACCATTCAGCTCAACCATTTTGAAGGGAGCTAAATGATCCAACATACACGCCACCGTCAGCGAGACATTTGTGTGAGCATGACATACTATCAGCCGCCAGGGCACATTCAAGTCAATGAAAGACATATTACCCGGTAAATGGTAAAATAAGGTATAGTACTTACATAGAACTCACATCTGTGCTATGCAATTATACAATACAAATGAAATTGAGTTTATATAATGCAAAGATAGTCTTACAATCTTCAGCAGCTCCAACAGTATTTTCAGGTGTTAATCAATTAGTTGTGGTTGTGGAGCAGGACCAGCATTGAGCCAGGCATTTTTATCAGCGATGTAATCCCCTAACTTATAATATGCCTGACTGCATAGTGTGCGTTTTATACAAGACTTGAATTTTGTCTCATTCAGTTGAAGAATGTGGGGAGGTATTTTATTATAACATTTTAAACAGTACCCCATAAAAGATGAGTCTAGCCAGTCTGAAACCTGGTTGAACTAATAGGTCCCTATTTCTAGTACTATAATTATGTCTTTCACCTCTTTTACTAAAAAGATGTAAGTTTTTTCTTACATACATGATGTTTTCGTAGATATATTGACAAGGTACCGTCATGATGTTAATTTCCTTAAACAGTTCCCTCAGAGAATCGCGCCTGCGGAGGTTATATATGGCTCTGATGGCTCTTTTCTGCAGAATAAAAATAGAATCGATGTCTGCAGCCCATCCCCAAAGTAAAATACCGTAAGACATGACACTATGAAAGTAACTAAAATAGACTAGTCTCGCGGTATCGACATCAGTGAATTGACGGATTTTTCTGACAGCATAAGCTGCTGAACTTAGCCGTCCTGCAAGAGATGTTAAATGAGGACCCCATTGTAGCCTTGAGTCGAGCGTGATCCGTAAGAAAACAGTTTTATCGACAAACATATAAACACCAACTCCATCATGTCTGCCTCTCAAAATGGATGTAAGAACGGGTCCCGTGGTACTAAGGAGCTACTCCTCATTGATATGGCCATTAGCCAACAGGTTCGTCGTTCCCGAAAGGATCTGTCGACATGCTGGATAGATTATAAGAAGGCCTATGACTCGGTGCCACATACATGGCTCATGAGGGTGTTGGAGTTGTACAAAGTAGATGCAACTCTGCGCACCTTCCTGATGTCGTGTATGGGGCAATGGAGGACGGTCCTTCGATATCCAGGATGTCGAAATATTCAAAGGAATAGCGAACCGATAAGGATCGAGCGAGGCATATTTCAGGGTGATAGTTTGAGTCCGCTTTGGTTCTGCTTAGCCTTGAATCCTCTAAGCACGCTGCTGGAGGATTCAGGTCTAGGCTATCGGCTCAGGAGAGGTGGTCAGGTTATATCGCACCTCCTCTACATGGATGACCTAAAACTCTTTGCCCCCAACAATTTGCAACTGATGGAGCTACTGAAAGTAACTCAAACTTTCAGTAGCGCCATCAGGATGGAATTTGGTGTGGACAAATGTGCGGTCATGCATGTAAAGCGAGGGGAGATTGTTGAATCCGTGGGAACCCAACTCTCGGATTCCACAAACCTTAGAACCCTCTCCGCATCCGAAATCTATAAGTATTTGCGTATGTCGGAAGCGTTAGGCATCAATGTTACTGACATGAAGCAATCGTTGAAGGAGCGCTTCTTTGGCCGCCTGAAAAAAGTACTTAATAGTCTTCTATCAGGCGGAAACAAGGTGCGCGCCTTTAACGGTTGGGTCATGCCGGTTTTGATGTACTCTTTTGGCATACTCAATTGGACTCAGACCGAACTCGACGCCCTGGATAGGAGGGTCCGTACGTTCCTGACTGCAAATCGAATGCATCACCCATGGTCATCGGTAATGAGGCTGTATATCCCGCGAAAGTGTGGAGGTCGAGGGTTTTTAAACGCTAAGACCCTCCACAATCGCGAGATATGCAGTCTCAGGGAATATTTTCTAGAAACCGACGTGGGGATGCATCGAGATGTAGTCGCCGTGGACAAGGGCCTCACCCCGCTCTCCTTGGCTAAAGAGAACGGGCGCAAGCCAGTAGTGCTTGACACTAATGATCGCATGGAGGCATGGCAGAGTAAGAAGCTTCACGGACGCTTTTTCCGGGCCCTACATGGACCCGATGTTGATCTACTAGCGTCCGTAGCCTGGCTGCATTTCGGTGACCTCTTTGGGGAAACCGAAGGTTTTGTCTGTGCAATTATGGACGAAGTTATGATGACGAACAATTACCGGAGATTTATTGTGAAAGACGGCACGGTTGACATCTGTCGGGCATGCCACCGGCCGGGAGAATCAATCAGGCATATTATCTCCGGGTGTTCTCGTCTAGCTAACGAAGAGTACTTGCATAGACACAACCTTGTAGCCGGGATAATCCATCAGCAATTTGCTCTGAAATACAACCTTGTGGAATCGGAGGTGCCGTACTACAGGTATGTGCCCGACTCAGTTCTCGAAAATGGTAATATCACATTATATTGGGATCGATCCATCATCACTGACAGGACTATTGTTGCCAATAAGCCTGATATAGTGGTGGTGGATCGATCAGAGCGGCGCGCAATGATTGTTGACATAACCGTCCCGCATGATGGTAACCTCGTGAAAGCCGAGAAAGATAAACAAATCAAGTATCTTGACTTGGCTCATGAGGTTGTCGACATGTGGGATGTGGACTCAGCGATCATTGTGCCGATAGTCGTGACAGCCAATGGTCTAATAGCCAAGAGCCTCGACCAACACCTGAGGAGGCTCTCGTTGGGCAGCTGGATCAAGGGCTTGATCCAGAAAGCGGTACTTCTGGACACGGCCCGAATAGTTAGGAGGTTCCTCTCTCTGGAGCCCTGACCGCCGGTAGCTTGGACCCTGTTCCCGATACCGGTGGGCTACTATTTTTAAATGTTTTTATATTTCTTTATACTAATATTTAAAAATACAATGTATAAGAATTTAATTGAATAAAGGAGATAATAATAATATGTGGTCTCGTCTTGGCAACAACAAAAGGTTGCCAAAATTTGTTTGGGTAGTGAAATTTTGGCAAAACGGCAGGATCCCCAAAGATCATCTATAATCGAAACTATAGCACCATACTTAGCTTTAGTATTAAATTTGTGTGTAGATCAAGGAGTCTTCCCAGATTTTATTAAATGCAGTAAGGTTATTCCACTTTTTAAATCTGGGGACAGCAAAGAAACTAATAATTATAGATCATTATCCGTGTTGCCAGTATTCAGCAAGGTATTTGAAAAGGTAATTGCCTAATCATTTTAACAACGAAATATTACACGATTAGCAATATGGTTTCACCAAAGGACGTTGTACGACTGAGGCCGGTGTCACCTTAATAAAACACATTTTACAGCGTGGGAGGAAGCCCAAGATGCCATAGGAATCTTTTGTGACCTCTCCAAGGCATTTGACTGCGTTAATCATGAAACCTTACTCTTGCAACTTGAGCATTACGGACTAGGTAAACTTGCGCTCAGTTTAAAAAAATCTCATTTAAATGATAAACAATAAAAAGTTCAAATAAATGGGGTCAATTCACTTGTTTTAAAAGTAAAAATGGGTGTTCCACAAGGGTTGATATTAGGTCTTTTCCTATTTTCAGTAAATATTAATGATCTACCCCATTTATGTATGATTTTTAACAAACCACAAATGGTGTTATTTTGTGATGATACTTCCTTATGTGGCTGGGACGGGAGGCTCTCTCCCTCATCCATCCCGCAACCTCCTTCGCTAGTATGACTGCTTCGCAGAAGGAGGTGACTGCCTCCCACTCCCTCTCGCTCCGGACCATGGCTTGCACCAGGGCCGGACGCGAGAGGTCGCCGCCGCTGCCGATTGCCTCTACAAGGACACAGCGGTGCTCCGCCCAAGCGGGGCAGACCTCCACCATGTGCTCCACCGTGTCCTCTACCGTGTTCTCTGGGCGATCCTGGCAATGGTGACACCCGAGCGTTTCCTCCCTCCTGATGATATGCAGGAACCTCCTGAAACATCCGTGTCCGGTGAGGACCTGCGTCAGGCGGTACTGCAGGTGCAAAATTGGTTCACTGCTATTAATTTAGGAAAAAAACTAAATGCATAAGATTTGCTTTACCGAATGTTACAAGTAATGATTGTGACATATATAGTATTGAAAAAGAGAAACTAGAATTCGTCGATAAAACTGTTTTCCTAGGGATCACGCTCGACTCAAAGCTACAATGGGGTCCTCATTTAACATCTCTTGCAGGGCGGCTAAGTTCAGCAGCAGCTGTAAGAAAATTCCGTCAATTTACTAAAGTAAATACCGCGCGGCTAGTCTATTTTAGTTACTTTCATAGTATCATGTCTTACGGTATTTTATTTCGAGTCTATTTTTATTCTGCAGAAAAGAGCCATCAGAGCAATAATATGGCCTCCGCAGGCGCGATTCTCTAAGATAACTGTGTAAAGATATTAATATCATGACGGTACCTAGTCAATAATAATATATCTATGAAAACATCATGTACGGAAGGAAAAATTAAAATCTTGTCAGTAACAGAGGTGACAGATACATATGTATAGGAATAGGGACCAATTAGTTCAACCTGGTTTCAGACTGGCTAAAGTAGACTTATCCTTCATGGGGTACTGTTTAAATGTTACAATAAAATACCTCCCCACATACTCCAAGACTCCAACTCAATGAATCGAAATTCAAATCTTACATAAAAAGCATAATTATTATAGGTTGGGGAATTACATTGCTGACAAAATGCTTGTCTCAACGCTGGTCCTGCTCCACAAGGGCGCATAAACTAATTAATTAGCATTGGAAAATATATTTGAAGCTGCTGAAGATTGAAAAAACTATCTTTGTATTGTATAAATTCAATCTCTTATCATTGTATAATTGCATAGCACACGTGTGAGCACTATGCACCTAATCTATAAAGCTACCATTTACTGGGTACGTCATTCATTGAATTGAATGTGCCCTGGCGGCTGAGAGTAGGTCATGCTCACTCAAATGTCTCGCTGGTGGTGGCGTGTGTGTTGGATCATTCATTTTCATTTTTCAAATATCTTTATTTACCAATAGAAACAATAAACAAAATGCACTTACCCTAAGTTACATTTAGGCACTTTATGAGGCTAGTGATACACCTTTCAAAGCTTATAACAGATATGTAGTTAACTGGTTACAACATACACTTTACACACATTATTCTTGGGTACATATGACAATATACAAATTATTTAGTTATAATTTACTGGTTGCAAGGTATAACAAAAAAATATTTAACTATTATACTGATTGCACGGTGTACGTATGTAAATAAATTAAAAAAATTAAAAAACCCCCGACAAAAATAAAATTAAGGAATCCCTACAAAAAGCATGAAATAAAAAATAAATTTTAAAAAATCTTATGGAAGTCGGGGGACCGTTCTGTGGAAAACCTTCTATTCTGAGGTCCCCCGACTTCCATAAGATTTTTTAAAATTTATTTTTTATTTCATGCTTTTTGTAGGGATTCCTTAATTTTATTTTTGTCGGGGGTTTTTTAAATTTTTTAATTTAATTTTTTATTTCATGCTTTTTGTAGTGACTCCTTAATTTTTGTATTTCATTTCTTTTATTTTCTTCCGTTTTAAGATTCTGGTAATTTGGTGTTTAATCAGGTTTTTTATACGTCAAAAAATATTGATTAATTTATAGTTGAAGAATAATTTTTAAGACTAAACAGATTTTTTGTTTTATTATATTTTTCAAGTTTTTAGTTTTCATTTCGTTAGGTAGTTAATATTCCTCATTCCCTTTCAATATAGTGTACATTATTCTACTTGTCAAGCCCTTGCATTTGATACCTATATTGAAGGAGTTATTAAAAAAAAATGTAATTCGCCATTTTGTGGTAGCGGCCATCTTGGATTTGAAATTTTTAATAGTGTATAGTATTCTACTAGTCAAGCCCTTTCATTTGATATCCATATTGAGGGAGTTGAGAAAAAAAAATGTAATTCGCCACTTTGTTGTGGCGGCCATCTTGGATTTGAAATTTGTTATAGTGTACAGTATTCTACTATTGAAGCCCTTTCATTTGATACCCATATTGAGGGAATTGTGAAAAAATATGTTATCCGCCATTTTGTAGCGGCGGCCATCTTGGACCGATTTTCATCAAACATAGCTAAGAACACTTCCGACTAATACACCTTTCAAACAAAAAAAACTAAATCAAAATCGGTTCATCCGTTCGGGAGCTACGATGCCACAGACAGACACACACACACACACACACACACCCCCACAGACACGTCAAACTTATAACACCCCGTCGTTTTTGCGTCGGGGGTTAATAAGCAACCGTGCGACCAGTCAATGATCAGCGGACGGAGCCTCACTGCCGCCCGCGCCTCGGTGTATCTGCGGCCGGGGCCGGGGGCGGCAGCGAGCCTCTCGGGGGTCAAGCCACTGGTCGCTCGCACCTCGGGTCACTCCGGTGGAGTAAAACAAAAGATAGTGATGCGGTAGACGATAAGTACCGTATCCATCGATATATGGTAATTTGTGAACACAGATTTGAAATTAACGGGTTAGTAGTATTAATTTTGTTTTTATTATAAAATCTTGATGATATTTTAATTACGTGATTGAATAATAAGGGAAGTTTAATTTGTTTATGTAATTTCTTAAGATTAGTTTTAAATTTGGTTTTATAGGATATTTTTACTGCTTTATTTTGTACAACTTGCAGTAGTTGATGGTTAGAAAAACATGTGCTACTCCAGGCAGGGCAGGCGTAGGTTATACACGGACGGACAAGCGTAGTATAAATTCTTAGTTTAGTATTGCTACTTAATTTACTTTTGCGATTCATTATAGGGTTTAAAGCGCCAAGGGCTTGGGCGCCCTTCAATCGCAAGTCAGCAATATGTTTGGACCAATTTAGATGACTATCCATTTTAATCCCAAGATAACGCACACAAGTTTTCCAAGGTACTGTCCGGCTATTTTTAAAGTTCTTGCGGGGGGTTGCCTAGCACGGGAGAAAAATATTGCTTCCGTCTTATCCTCATTAATTTTGAGTTTCCATTTCTTAAAGTAGTCAAGAAGCAGATCTATAGAACATTGTAGGCGACCTATGATCTAATCCGTATCATCCGAAGAGGTATAAGAGGCAGTATCGTCAGCAAAGCAAGCTAATTTGGTTCGAGGTTGAATGGGTATATCATTTAAGAACAGGAGAAATAAATAGGGTCCTACAATCGAGCCCTGGGGTACGCCAGCTGGGACATTTTGAGGTGATGAAGTGGTGTTTCCGATGTGAACCTGGAATTTACGATCCTTAAGATAAGATTGAACGAGTTTAATTAAAGGCATAGGCACACCCAGAGTGAGCAACTTGTGTAGCAGGCCTTCGTGCCACACGGTATCAAATGCTTTTTCGATATCCAGCAGAAACATACCTGTGGACTGTTTGAGATTTAGGTGATGGGTTAAGTGCTCTGTCACCCTGGCTAGCTGTTGGGTGGTTGAATGAGTGGCACGAAACCCAAACTGCTCTTGGATCAAAAACTGCCCAGTGGCTCGTAATAATCTTGTATAGATTACAGATTCAAAAAGTTTACCAACAGAAGGTAGCAGGCTTATGGGGCGGTAGTTTATGGGTAAGGTACTGTCTTTTCCAGGTTTTTTAAGGGGTATTGTTTTAGCATTTTTCCAGATGTTTGGGAAATAGCCCAGACCAAAACAGCCATTGAAAATTTTTGTAATATAGACTATCGCTTTCTGTGGCAAGTTCTTTAAAAGCAAGTTATGGATCCCGTCATGACAGATTTACGGGATTTAAGCCTAGTCAAAATTTTACGAATCTCAAATGGTCTCACCGGCTTTATAAAATCAGAAGCGAGATTGTAACTGTTAATGGCAGACATAGAGTTCGATACCTCATCCTTGAGTTTTGAGTCACAATCCCAGTTAGTGGTAAGGCTCATATTGTCGCAAAAGGCTTTTGCCAAAGCGTTACATTGTTCGGCCGTGTTAGCCGTCAAGGACCCATTCAAAAGTTTAAGGGGAGGGATGTTCGCAGCTCTAGGCTTGAGAGATTTAGTTAGACGCCAGATATCTTGACTGGGGTTATCAAATTTTGCCAGTTTAGCATTCCAAACGTTATCGAGGTAATTTCGGATATTAGTGTTTATGTATGCTTGTAAAATGTTTATATTACTACGATTGAGCCTTCTAAGGTAGCCACTGGGCAGGTTTTGTTCAATACGACGCAAATGGTTTTTGTAGCGGATTAAATTTTTAACATACCTAGGAAGTTTGGTAGGGATATCGCTAAACACAGCAGTCGTGGATGGTATGGAAGAGTCTCTAGCATCGATAATAGTTTGTTGCAAATGAACAATGGCAGTATCAATCTCTTTTTCAGTTTTAAACGTCTTAGAACTAAGCATGATGTTTTTATTAAGGCAAGAACGATATTCAGTCCAGTTGGCGCGGTTAAATTTAAAATATCGAGTTTTAGCCTTGCGACACAGTGAGCCTCCAATGGTAAAGAATATGGGGTAATGGTTAACCGGTTGGGTGTCCCGCGTCCCAAGGTTACGTCATCACAAGTGTACCTACATTTTTTTCGACGCGCCGCGGGGCGCCCTCGCCACTCATACACGATCGTTTCGACATCACTAATGCAGCTTACATTTAAGGATAGCACCAAGTCTGGGCTAGTTGGTTTGCGATTGGGACAGTAGTTTACTTGAGTAGGTAGGCTAGGACTGTGCACAACGTAGTCGGATTCAAGCATGTGGTTGAAAAGAGTTCTGCCTCGCGTATTATTGTAACTACTGAGCCAGTGGGAGTGGTTGGCATTAAAGTCTCCCATGATAACAACATGGGAGCCCAAGCCGAACAATATCTCAAGGTCACTACGAAGCATTGGCAGATTAGGCGACTGGTAAATTGATAAAACAATGTGATCAATTCCTGATATTTTAATAGTTATACCGACAACTTCGATATTTTTAGTGTTAGGGACAGTTAAAACCGTATGATCAAGGTCATTTCTTACAAGAATAGCAACTCCTTGCCCGCGGCCAGTATGATGTTTATCTTTGCGATAGCATGTAAAGCCAGGTGTAACTAAAGTTGAGTTTGAGGTTAGTCTAGTTTCACAAATACCAATAATATCAATGGACAAAACACTCACCGCCAAGTCCAGTAATTCGTGAGTCTTTAAACGTACTCCGTCGGAGTTCCAGGATAATAGGCGGAGTTCCGCGGAATCAAACATATTTACCAAGATGAGAGAGTACCAGCATGACCTTGTCCAACCAAGACGTGCAAGCAGTAAATTGAGATTTTATGTTTCTTAATGCTAGTAACATTTCAAACATCTCCTTTGAGGCCTCATCACTGGGGCCAGACACAAAGTGATCAATTATTGGGACCTGATTTTTCATCGATGCTGCTGGTTGCATGTTGCTGGTTCCTACAAAAGGCCAGGACCTGTAATTTGAAGCCAGTGTTGGTTGAGACGTCGGATGCAACAGATTTGGGGGAATTGCTGAAGATATCGATCTCGGAGGTATCATTGAAGGTACGGGTTTACGCTCTAATGCCTTCTTTTTCTCGATACTGTCCAGATATGCTATTCTTACACTGCACTTCCTGTAGTTCGCCGGGTGAGCTTCATTGCAGTTACAGCAATGAGCAGGCTCAGTGCGGTCAGACTTGGTACACGCGGCAGTTGCGTGAGGAGCTACACACTTGACGCAGCGACGAGGCTTGTTGCAATTGTGGGTTGCGTGGCCAAACTCTTGACAGCGAAAGCATTGAGTGCCATGAGCTCGGTTTGGCTTGAATTTGCTGATGGTAACCACACAACTACACAGGTACCTTATTTGCCGAAATTTTGTGATATCAGCTCCTGCTTGTAGCTGTACCAGAAAGGGTGGACAAGGATTGTCCAAACCACTGCGAGACTTGAGAGGTTTTGCTGAGGCTCCGGCGAATCCAAGTTTCTCCAGCTCCTCAGGTAGTTTCTCTTCAACATATGCCGGAAGTCCGCGAATCACTGACTTAGGCACCTTTTCATCCTTCCGGGTAAAAGTAACAAAGGAGGCATTTTGAAGACGAAGACCATCTTTAACTGCTTGATGGCCCTCAGCTGTGTGACATATAATGGCAATTTTGCCTCCATTTCGGTATTGAAGGTGGTAACGATTCGTAAACTGAGCAATTTTATCTTTTACGTCCTCATGGGTCCAGTCGGTCTTCATATCCAGGATAATAGGAGGAATGTGGCCGGTTTTCTTGACTTTTGTGGTCGCTTTGAGGTAGAATTCATTACCAGAAGTTTTGGCGATTCCATCTACTGGCAGATCTTGAAAATTGTTGTGTGTTGGAATGTCTCGGGCGCTATCGAACTTTGCGTGTTTAGCGATAGCTGGCCGTTTAGGCGTACGCCAATCATCCACATTTTCGGTTGCTGGCCTTTTGGAGTTGAGACTACTGCTTGAGTCCGATCGTTGCAGGTATCTTTCCATTAGTACCAAGGGCTATCGTTGTTACACATTTTATCGACAACGATTTGTCGAATCTTGGAATCACTATTCTGAGTTGGGTAGAACGAAAGCTATGTAGTACGAACGTGCACACGAGACAAGCGCGAGACGTTGACTCAACGTCTCGCGCTTGTCTCTGTTGGATCATTAAGTTCTCTTCAAAATGGTTGAGCTAAATGGTGCTGATCCATACGTCATGTTCGTGAACGGGCGTCGTCAGTAGGGACTGGGCATCTCTTAGCCGCCACGGCTTAATTTAATTTATTTTCATTTCTGAATATTTTTTTTGGTTTTATCTTTTTTTAGTATCGACGCTTTTACCGTCCACCTCTTTCTACATCGTTCTCACAATGTATAATTTCAACATGCATGATGTAACCAATACTTTGTTCTAATTTTATGATATAAAAGAGTGTCCATGAAGTTTCTTGCCCGTTCTTCTCCATAGGTACTTACTACGCTTTGGAATGGGTTAGTAGCTTCATCTTTCTGGCTGACCGACCCCTTGACAATTCAAAAGTGCCGGTAATTAGTTTATTTGAAATAAATGCTTTGAGTTTTAGTCTTACTGGCCTGTTGGTCTAGTGGTCAGTGACTATGACTGCTATGCCGGAGGTCGTGGGTTCGATTCCCACCCAGGACAAATGTTTGTGTGATGAGCATGATCATTTGTTCTGTGTCTGGGTGTAATTTATCTATATATGTATGTATTTAGAAATATATAAGTATGTTTATCAGTTGTCTAGTACTCATAACACAAGCTCTGCTTAGCTTGAGACTAGACGGCGTTGTGTGATAGTTGTGGAATATTATTATTATTATTATACATAATTAAAAAGTTGCCACTAGACAAATATTGTAATATATGTTGAGTAGCTTAACTTTAAAATAACAAAGATTAAAAAAATAACATTACATTGGGAGCCTATTGGGGTATCGGGTATTAAATAACATTACATTGGGAGCCTATTGGGGTATCGGGTATTAAATAACATTACATTGGGAGCCTATTGGGGTATCGGGTATTAAATAACATTACATTGGGAGCCTATTGGGGTATCGGGTATTAAATAACATTACATTGGGAGCCTATTGGGGTATCGGGTATTAAATAACATTACATTGGGAGCCTATTGGGGTATCGGGTATTAAATAACATTACATTGGGAGCCTATTGGGGTATCGGGTATTAAATAACATTACATTGGGAGCCTATTGGGGTATCGGGTATTAAATAACATTACATTGGGAGCCTATTGGGGTATCGGGTATTAAAACAATGATTATCAACAAAATATTTGAGATGAATAGTACGAAATTCGCTGGTTTTCACATAATAACAATCAGTCGTCCAATCGTACCTATTTGTATAATGTACCTATTCGCAATATTATTTTCGTAAAGTCGAAATAGTTATTTATGCAATATGACTAGCACAGCTGTGTGCAGTCCCACGTGGCTGGCCGTGCGGCGCGGGCGTGCGCTCTTCAACTCTTCAAACATAACGAACCAAAATAACTTATGTGAGCAAACTCCACTGATGAAAGTTTTCCTGTACTGCTCCCGGCAGTACTTTAGCGTGTCCCCCATTACATACTATCAGCGAAGAGTGCAGCCAGTTGCAGCTAGTACAAGATCATGTGTTGCAGTGCGCGGCGGGGGCGGGCGTGTTCGAGCTGCAGATCCTCGAGTTCTCAAACTACCGCGCGGCGCTGGCGTCGGGCGCGTGCTGCGGCGGCGGCGCGCGGCCCGCCGAGCTCGCGTGCGCCGCGCCGTGCCGCACGCGCTTCTCGCTGTGCCTCAAGGAGTACCAGTCCGCCGCCGCGCCCGGCGCCTGCTCGTTCGGCCGCGCCGCGTCGCCCGCGCTCGGCACCGACTCCTTCACGCTCGCCGAGCCGCTCTACACGCTGGCGCTGCCCTTCTCCTTCCGCTGGACGGTGACTATCTTCTGCTTTTTCTTAGTTAGTTTTAACCACGGTCTGGCAGTTTGAGTAACTTATTTGGCCTACCCAAATGTCCTTCCTCGAATCGTGGAGCTCCTAAAGTTCTGAGCTGCACGATTACTGACACATGCGTGCACTAACTCGACAGGTCCACTCAATCTCTTTCTTTCCTCATAGACCATTTCAGACACCAATCTATAAGGTCTCCATATAATTATGATTTGACCAAGATTAAGTCTGGACTTTAAAAGAGACTGTGGCCTCTGAGCTTGTTTCGGCCTTTCTTCGCAGAGTAGTCAGATAGGAAACGCCGACCTAATTTAGTTTTTAAAATATGATTGACATGTAAAAGTGTTTCTAGAAACCTTCTTTGGTACAAACCTTCTTACAGAAATAAAATCATTTTACATTTATCATTATATTATTGCATTATCGACACGCGTCGGTTTGAACTGTCCACTCATCCACTTATCATTTAGCTAAACTTTGACACTGTCCATTCGCAGAGATCCTTCACGCTGATACTGCAAGCGTTCGATGACTTTGAATACCCGGAGCCAGGTGAGTGAGCTTGTGGAGTGTGTGAGTGTGCGTGGACGTGGGTGAGGACGGCGTGTGCTGATTGCGTTACGTGTGACAGAGGCGGGGCTGGTGGAGGAGGCGTGGTGGTCGGGCATCGTGGAGCCGAGCGCGGAGTGGCACGCGCTGCAGCACGCGGGCGCGGCGGCGGCGGTGGCGTACCGCGTGCGCGTGCTGTGCCAGCCCAACTACTACAACACCACGTGCACCACGTTCTGCCGGCCGCGCGACGACAAGTTCGGTCACTACTCGTGCACCGCCGAGGGCGACAAGCGCTGCCTGCCCGGCTGGCAGGGCGACAACTGCGAGAAGCGTGAGTTCTCTTCTCTGCTCGGTCCCTACCTACACTTGTGTGCGTACGGGAGAAAGTACTGATACAGTTGATTTCTTTGTTTTCAGCCGTATGCAAGGAAGGTTGTCACCCGACACACGGTCGCTGCGATCATCCTGGCGACTGCGAGTGAGTAAGCTTTTTTACGAATGACTAGTTCAAGAGTAATAAATCAAACCGCTCGGCACTGTTCACAATGATGTTCTTACCGTGTGCTGCATGGTTACAGTTGCCGGCCGGGATGGCGCGGTGAGTTATATTCACAATGATGTTCTTACCGTGTGCTGCATGGTTACAGTTGCCGGCCGGGATGGCGCGGTGAGTTATATTCACAATGATGTTCTTACCGTGTGCTGCATGTTTACAGTTGCCGGCCGGGATGGCGCGGTGAGTTATGCTCTCAGTGCCAGCCCTACCCGGGCTGCAAGCACGGCTACTGCAACGGTTCCTCGTGGGACTGCACCTGCGACACCAACTGGGGCGGTATCCTCTGCGACCAAGGTACGACACCGAACTTGCATACCTGCTTGATCTACGTGATGCTCTTTAATCTGTTACACCTCAGCCTAGCTGCAGTATTGTCTCTCTTTTCTCTCTAAATCCATCCAAAGGTTGTCTTTACAAGATCGCTTTTAGCGATAAGACCGCACATTGTGTCACGCCTTGTAAAATTTCTACATTTATATCTGTAATATTTATGGTGTACATAATAAAGAATATTCTATTCTAGTCTGTTAATTTACCCACTTTGCCACCGTCGCCTTTTCCGCTTTTTTTTTCCCTTTATTTTTCAATACAATCAATTACACTAACTAATTTTTACAAGCATACATTTTTAGCTTATTTGTGGACTCGCTGTTAACGGACCCTTTATAACTCTACAATATTTTCATCGCGCAGATCTCAACTACTGTGGCACGCATGAACCGTGCCAACACGGCGGCACGTGTGAGAACACGGCACCGGACCAGTACCTGTGCCGCTGTGCCGAGGGCTTCTCTGGCACGGACTGCGAGCGCGTTGACAACCCGTGCGCGCCGCAACCGTGCGTGCACGGCGAGTGCGCGCTGACGTCGTCACCGCGCGGGTTCGCATGCGCGTGTCAGCGCGGCTGGGGCGGCGCGCTGTGCGACCAGGACGTGGACGACTGCGCCAGTGCACCGTGCCGCAACGGCGCCACCTGCCGAGACCGCCTCGACGCCTTCTCCTGCGAGTGCGCGCCCGGCTGGACCGGACCCACCTGCTCTGAAGGTACGCTGTCTGACTGCCTTCCATCACGAACTTATCTCGCCTCGACTGTCGTGTGCCTACGTCTGTCTGTACGCCATCGCTGTGTTTATCCCGCAGACGTGAACGAGTGTGAGCAGAGAGACGCGGAGGGCGCGGCCGAGGGCGCGCTGGGCCCGTGCGTGAACGCGGCCGCCTGCAACAACACGGCGGGCGGCTACAGCTGTGCCTGCCTGGCTGGCTGGACGGGCCGCGACTGCGAAGCCAACGTGGACGACTGCACGGGTCAGTGCCTGCACGGCGCTACCTGCATCGACCTTGTGGACGACTTCCACTGCGCTTGCGCGGCCGGCTACGCGGGCCGCACGTGCGCACGCGACATCGACGACTGCGCGCCGCGCCCCTGCCGCAACGGCGGCGAGTGCGTCGACCTGCTCAACGCCTACCGCTGCATCTGCCCCGTCGGCTTCTCCGGCACCAACTGCGAGGTACCGCACCGACACCCCTGCGCTCGCCTGTCTGTCTACTAATGTGTCACTAACGATCTGAGGACCGGTCGCCCTAGCTCTAACAACAACTAACCCGTCTTCTGCTTTTTTAGCTGACCTCCTGTTATGGACGCTACTGCGCGGTGAGTCTCTTCTAAACACAATTATGTTAAGAAGTTTATGAATGTACTGTTGAGTTGTGTGGTATTGTTAGCACTGTACTTGACTGTGTTCACACCGGGGTGACGTGAGCCGCGCGCTGTTACAGGACGACCGCGACCACTGCGCCGGCGCGCCGTGCGGCAACGGCGCGGCGTGCTACACGGCGCAGAGCGACTACTACTGCCACTGCGCGCCCGGCTGGACCGGCAAGAACTGCACGCAGCGCGCCGCCAGGGAACGTACGTACCTAATTCACTTGCTTTTCATTATTCATACTTACTCACCAGTGTACAGGTAGCGCCATCCAGGAAGACGCACCCCACTCTTCTTCCTAATCGCTTACAAGTGTGCAACATTCCGCTAGTGTTTTAGTTTTGTCGATACACAGTAATTACTTATAGTAGGTAATTAGTGTGTATCGAAAATTAAAACACTAGCGGAATTAACTAGCGAAAACCACTAGCGATTAGTAAGAAGAGAGGGGTGCGTCTTCGTGGATGGCACAATCTATACCACTGTTTATTAGTAAGAAGAGGGGGTGCGTCTTCGTGGATGGCACAATCTATACCACTGTTTATTAGTAAGAAGAGAGGGGTGCGTCTTCGTGGATGGCACAATCTATACCACTGTTTATTAGTAAGAAGAGAGGGGTGCGTCTTCGTGGATGGCACAATCTATACCACTGTTTATTAGTAAGAAGAGAGGGGTGCGTCTTCGTGGATGGCACAATCTATACCACTGTTTATTAGTAAGAAGAGAGGGGTGCGTCTTCGTGGATGGCACAATCTATACCACTGTTTATTAGTAAGAAGAGAGGGGTGCGTCTTCGTGGATGGCACAATCTATACCACTGTTTATTAGTAAGAAGAGAGGGGTGCGTCTTCGTGGATGGCACAATCTATACCACTGTTTATTCTGGCGACGTCATTGTTGTCCCATGCCTGGATCATCATGTCGCCTTCACCCCATTGTAAACACTCACATGCGTATACGAATACGAACGAACGTACACTACTAGGAACTAATCTAACTAAAATTTCGATAAAAAAAAATTAAATACTATTTTAATTAAATTAAACACAATACAAAATATTTTATATAAATAAATAAGTACACATAAATATACTTAAATAGCAAGAGTTGTTTCGACGCCCGCACTTATGAAGCGCATGAAAGAAAACAGGTCAGACAGAGTCCGTCTATGGATAGACAACGGGTGCAATGGTCCGGGCGCCACGGGTCAGAGCCCGTCTATGGATAGACAACGGGTGTAATGGTCCAAGCGCCACGGGTCAGAGCCCGTCTATGGATAGACAACGGGTGTAATGGTCCAAGCGCCACGGGTCAGAGCCCGTCTATGGATAGACAACGGGTGTAATGGTCCAAGCGCCACGGGTCAGAGCCCGTCTATGGATAGACAACGGGTGTAATGGTCCAAGCGCCACGGGTCAGAGCCCGTCTATGGATAGACAACGGGTGTAATGGTCCAAGCGCCACGGGTCAGAGCCCGTCTATGGATAGACAACGGGTGTAATGGTCCAAGCGCCACGGGTCAGAGCCCGTCTATGGATAGACAACGGGTGTAATGGTCCAAGCGCCACGGGTCAGAGCCCGTCTATGGATAGACAACGGGTGTAATGGTCCGGGCGCCACTGGTCAGAGCCCGTCTATGGATAGACAACGGGTGTAATGGTCCAAGCGCCACGGGTCAGAGCCCGTCTATGGATAGACAACGGGTGTAATGGTCCAAGCGCCACGGGTCAGAGCCCGTCTATGGATAGACAACGGGTGTAATGGTCCAAGCGCCACGGGTCAGAGCCCGTCTATGGATAGACAACGGGTGTAATGGTCCAAGCGCCACGGGTCAGAGCCCGTCTATGGATAGACAACGGGTGTAATGGTCCGGGCGCCACGGGTCAGAGCCCGTCTATGGATAGACAACGGGTGTAATGGTCCGGGCGCCACAGGTCAGAGCCCGTCTATGGATAGACAAGGGTGTAATGGTCCGAGCGCCACGGGTCCGAGCCCGTCTATGGATAGACAACGGGTGTAATGGTCCGGGCGCCACAGGTCAGAGCCCGTCTATGGATAGACAACGGGTGTAATGGTCCAAGCGCCACGGGTCAGAGCCCGTCTATGGATAGACAACGGGTGTAATGGTCCGGGCGCCACGGGTCAGAGCCCGTCTATGGATAGACAACGGGTGTAATGGTCCGGGCGCCACGGGTCAGAGCCCGTCTATGGATAGACAACGGGTGTAATGGTCCGGGCGCCACAGGTCAGAGCCCGTCTATGGATAGACAAGGGTGTAATGGTCCGAGCGCCACGGGTCCGAGCCCGTCTATGGATAGACAACGGGTGTAATGGTCCGGGCGCCACAGGTCAGAGCCCGTCTATGGATAGACAAGGGTGTAATGGTCCGGGCGCCACGGGTCCGAGCCCGTCTATGGAAAGACAACGGATGTAAAGGTCCGGGACCGCGGGCCGCGCGCCGGGCACGGTCAGAGCCCGTCTATGGAAAGACAACGGATGTAAAGGTCCGGGCGCCGCGGGCCGCGCGCCGGTCACGGTCAGAGCCCGTCTATGGAAAGACAACGGGTGTAATGGTCCGGGCGCCGCGGGCCGCGCGCCGGACACGGTCAGAGCCCGTCTATGGAAAGACAACGGATGTAAAGGTCCGGGACTGCGGGCCGCGCGCCGGGCACGGTCAGAGCCCGTCTATGGAAAGACAACGGATGTAAAGGTCCGGGCGCCGCGGGCCGCGCGCCGGTCACGGTCAGAGCCCGTCTATGGAAAGACAACGGGTGTAATGGTCCGGGCGCCGCGGGCCGCGCGCCGTGCACGGTCAGAGCCCGTCTGTGGGTAGACAACGGATGTAATGGTCCAGGAGCCGCGGGCCGCGCGCCGGGCGCGGTTAGAACCCGTCTATGGATAGACAACGGATGTAATGGTCCAGGAGCCGCGGGCCGCGCGCCGGGCGCGGTTAGAACCCGTCTATGGATAGACAACGGATGTAAAGGTCTGGGCGCCGCGGGCCGCGCGCCGTGCACGGTCAGAGCCCGTCTGTGGGTAGACAACGGATGTAATGGTCCAGGAGCCGCGGGCCGCGCGCCGGGCGCGGTTAGAACCCGTCTATGGATAGACAACGGATGTAAAGGTCCGGATGCCGCGGGCCGCGCGCCGTGCACGGTCAGAGCCCGTCTGTGGGTAGACAACGGATGTAATGGTCCAGGAGCCGCGGGCCGCGCGCCGGGCGCGGTTAGAACCCGTCTATGGATAGACAACGGATGTAAAGGTCTGGGCGCCGCGGGCCGCGCGCCGTGCACGGTCAGAGCCCGTCTATGGGTAGACAACGGATGTAATGGTCTGGGCGCCGCGGGCCGCGCGCCGTGCACGGTCAGAGCCCGTCTATGGGTAGACAACGGATGTAATGGTCCAGGAGCCGCGGGCCGCGCGCCGGGCGCGGTTAGAACCCGTCTATGGATAGACAACGGATGTAAAGGTCTGGGCGCCGCGGGCCGCGCGCCGTGCACGGTCAGAGCCCGTCTATGGGTAGACAACGGATGTAATGGTCTGGGCGCCGCGGGCCGCGCGCCGTGCACGGTCAGAGCCCGTCTATGGGTAGACAACGGATGTAATGGTCCAGGAGCCGCGGGCCGCGCGCCGGGCGCGGTTAGAACCCGTCTATGGATAGACAACGGATGTAAAGGTCTGGGCGCCGCGGGCCGCGCGCCGTGCACGGTCAGAGCCCGTCTATGGGTAGACAACGGATGTAATGGTCTGGGCGCCGCGGGCCGCGCGCCGTGCACGGTCAGAGCCCGTCTATGGGTAGACAACGGATGTAATGGTCTGGGCGCCGCGGGCCGCGCGCCGTGCACGGTCAGAGCCCGTCTATGGGTAGACAACGGATGTAATGGTCCAGGAGCCGCGGGCCGCGCGCCGGGCGCGGTTAGAACCCGTCTATGGATAGACAACGGATGTAAAGGTCTGGGCGCCGCGGGCCGCGCGCCGTGCACGGTCAGAGCCCGTCTATGGAAAGACAACGGATGTAAAATAATCATAATAATAAGACCTTTATTTTCAGGCTACTTTGGCGCGGGCCGCGCGGTGGACGCGGTCGGAGCCCGTCTATGAAATTGAGTTTGGTGCATTACTTAGTGCATTATGTAAATGTCGGGATGCAGCGACGAAGTGTAAATGTTGTGTGGTCGTTATTCCTGGAAGGGACATTTTGTTGTCCATCCTTGGTTGTAACATGTTTGTTCCGCGCGTGCAGAGAGCGACGTGTGCACGGCGGGCGGCTCATGCGTGCGCGGGCGCTGCGTGCGCGTGCCGCCCGCGCCTTCGCGCTGCGCCTGCGAGCCCGGCCACACCGGCACGCTCTGCGACACGCGTGCGTACTCTAAACGTTACCGTCGCTTCTGCAGCAAGTGCTACTGTAACGCTACACCGTGTTCGTTTCGTTACAGAGGTGGACGAGTGCGCGACCAGCCCGTGTCGCAACAACGGCAGCTGCGTGCACGGTGCCGCGGACTTCACGTGCATCTGCCGCGACGGCTGGACAGGTACCGACCATGATGCTGACTTCCAGACTTGTTAAACTAACTAAACTCGTATAATTCTCCTCTCTTTGGTATGATTATGTGCATTTATGTCTTTACAGGAAAAACGTGCTCAGTGCGAATCGAAGGGATCGACCGTTGCCCTGAAGGTACATGTGCCAACGGAGGCACATGCGTGCACGAAGGCGGTGGCTGGCGATGCGCCTGCGCCACCGGGTGGGCGGGCGCTGCGTGTGACTCTCCGCTCGTGTCAGCGCCGCTGTCACCCGCCGCGCCCGCGTGCCCGTGCGCGGCGGGCGGCTCGTGCGTGCCCACGACCGCGCCGCCGGGCTGGGCGTGTGCGTGCCGCGAGGGCCGCACGGGCGCGCGTTGCGAGCACGCCGCCGAGCCGTGCTCTTCCGCGCCGTGCCGCAACGGCGGGCGCTGCATGGGCGGCGCGGGCTGGTGGGCGTGCGAGTGCGCGCCGGGCTGGGCGGGCGACACGTGCAGCGTGCGCGCCGCGCCGCCGCCCGCCACGTGCTCGCCCGCGTGCCCGCCGGCCGCCGCCTGCGTGCCCGACCCGCGCAGCCCCGAGCGCGGCGCGCGCTGCGTGTGCCCGCCGCCACCTCAACGCGCGGCACGCCGTTGCCTCGAGAGTCAGTAACGTTGCCCGCTCACTACCGATTGTGGTCTAGCAGTCTTGTCCACTGTGGTATAATTTTTCACATTGCTGCGGCAGTGCTGGCGGGGCTCGGAGCGGACGGCGACGAGGGCGACGAGGCCGGCCCGGGCGCAGAGAGCGGCGCGCCCGGCGGCGCGGACGGCGAGCCCGGCGTGTGCGGCGCCGACAACGGCACGTGGTGGTGGGGCTGCAACGCCTGCTGGTGCGACGCGGGCGCGCCGGCCTGCACGCGCCTGTGGTGCGGCCTGCCCGACTGCCACATGCCCAGCGCGCAGCCGTGCCGCACCGACGAGGTATGTGTGTGTAACTTAGTTTAAAAAAAGCTTTTTTACAAAAAAAAAAAAAAACAACAGACTTCCAAAAAAAAAACACTACAAAGTGAAAACAAAACTTTAATTTCGGAAATCGGTGTCGTTGGTTCTGCATATTCTTTTTTTGACATCGACTTTCGAAATTAAAGTTATTTTTCACTTTGCTGTTTTTTTTGGAAGTCAGATTTTTTTTTTGTTTAAGTTTTTATTTTTCACTTTTTAGTAATTTAAAAGCTAACAGTATTAAAATAATAATAATAATTATGTACAAGTATATAAAAAAACCGGGCAAGAGCGAGTCGGACTCGCGCACCGAGGGTTCCGTACCATCATAATTATGTTTTTAAATTTTCACCGGCGAGCTACTTACTGGATCTCGTTCAGACCAATTTCGGTGGAGGGGGACACACATTTAACCACTTTGGAAGTGTGTCTCGCGCAAACTTTTCAGTTTAGAAAAAAATTATATTAGAAACCTCAATATCATTTTTGAAGACCTATCCATAGATACACGTATAGGTTTGATGTAAAAAAAATGTTTGAGTCTCAGTTCTAAGTATGGGGAACCCCCATAATTTATTGTTTTTTTCTATTTTTTTTGTGAAAATCTTAATGCGGTTCACAGAATACATCTACTTACCAAGTTTCAACAGTGTAGCTCTTATAGTTTCGGAAAAAAGTGGCTGTGACATACGGACGAACAGACAGACAGACATGACGAATCCATAAGGGTTCCGTTTTTTGCCATTTGGCAACGGAACCCTAAAAAGGAGGAGGTGCACAGTTCGTCGGTTTTTTTTTAATGTATGTTCCGGGATTTTTTTGTTCTCTCTCTCCCCGACCGGAACCGATCGGTCCAGGATAATTTTTATGTCGTCAGGCACCGCTGGGACCCACATGCTCTGTGCTGGGACCGATCGCAGTCCCAGTCCCAGTGCGGTCGGACAATTTTACACCAAATTATTACTAAAACTTTAATTCGTAAAACATAATTATACCAAATTAATTCATTTTAAAAATCAATAATAACAGGATAATTACATGTTTTTTTGTAATTGATTGATTTTGATTAAATATTATTTCTATGATTTTAATTGAGTATTTTTCAATGTTACAATCCATTTTATCGATATTGACTATTCTCTCTTCATGAAGTAGAGCAGCCCTAACGACAGGCATACCTACAAGAACTGACCAATAGCAGCCGCGCGTTGTTCCTCATCCCCCGGCCCGCGGTATCGCGGTAGTGAGTCGTGTGCTTCGAAGAAATCGGCCTATACGCTCCCTAGTGGTTATATTCTCTTTGCGTGATACTAATGAAAACCAAACAGATTTGATGATTTTTTGGGGTTCAACGACTGTTGCATGTTTTGTTGCTTGAAGTATAAGTTGAGAAAATCTGATCCCACCAAAAACATTTTCATGTAAAATGTTGCCAAGACGAGACCACCTAAGGCTCGCACTGTCAAAAAGTTATTAGATCTCATGTAGAGCCAAGCTTCTGACTCTACACGCCCTTACTTCACAAACTCTACACCTTAGTCAAAATATGAGGCTTGGCCGTTTCGTTACTACAAGAACTATTGTATAACAGAAAAGTAATGAACAGTGAATAAATTTTTCACCTTACGCCCATGCCATGATGGTAGCGAAGGAAGTAAAAAGTTATAAAGGTTCAAAAATACGACGAAGTGCTTCGAGAAAAGGTAGGTAGTGCCCTTGCGCTTCCCTTGGCTCGTCTTGGCGGGGGCACTCCCGTGCCCCCAGATTTCTGTAGTTTTATCGTCATTTAAGACATCGCTATCCATCATGCACGTCCGCGGAGTTTCGCTAGCTAATTTAATTGACCCGGTATACAAGAAACTTGACTTGTCTTAGAATTACTTCATCAAATAAAGAGGTCAAACACTCTGTGGATACATGGAAAGGGTAGTGCAGTTAGTCCAGTAGGTAATAGAACTGGTTACGAAAACTAATCTGATTGTCGCAGGTGTGCGTGCCCGCCGCGCCGGCGCTGTGCCTGCGAGCGCCGTGCGCGCCCATCGGCGAGTGCCGGCGCGTGTCGGGGCGGCGCGTGGAGCCGCCCGCGCTGCCGGCGCCGGCCGCGTGCTGGCCCGGCGCGCGCGACGCTCGCCTGCCGGCCGGCTGCGCGCGCGCCTCGCTGCAGCTGGCGCGCGAGCGGCTCGCCCGCGGCGCGCACGTGGAGCGCGCGTGCGCCGCGCTGCGCCGCGCCCTCGCCGCCGCGCTGGCCGCGCGCGCCCCGCCCGCGCCGCCGCTTGCGCTGCTCTGTGACCTGGCGCCAGATGACGACGACGCGCTTGATCTTGCCCTGGTAAGAATGCATATTCCAACGCTGCCTCCCACCGGATCCGGCAAAACATTTTTTTTTACGTGTTGGTAACATGTAAATTAAGAAAAACTGTTTTGGCGGATCTACAAGTTAGGTAATTTCCCAGATGATCTTCACATTTTTTTCTGCATTAAACAGTGGATCGGCGACGAAGTGGGCACGGACGGTGCCGAGCGAGCCGAGGCACTGGGCGCCGCCGTGCGCGCGCTCAGCGAGCTAGTGTCGCGTCGGCGCCTCGCGCACCACGCCCTTCTGGGCGCCGCGCTGCGCCTGCGCGTGCCGCACGCGCCCGCGCCCTCACCCGCCAGCGACCCTACCACGCCGTCGCCCGCGCTGGCGCTGACGCTGGCGGCGCTGGCGCTGGTGGTGCTGGCGGGCGCCGCGGTGGGCGCGACGCTTTTGATGCGCCGGCGCCGGGCCGCCGCCGCAGCCGAGCGCTCGCGCCGCTGCGACGAGGAGAAGTCCAACAACCTGCAGAACGAGGAGAACCTGCGGCGCTACGCCAACCCGCTGCGCGAGGAGCCGGCGGGCGCGGCGCGGCGGCCGCCGGACGAGCTGCCGCGCGCGCACTCTCTGTACAAGGCGCAGAACGCCGACGCGCGCAACGACACGCCGCCGCGCGACAAGGAGCTCACCAAGCGCGCGCTGCCGCCGCCCGAGCCGCCGCCCTCGCGCCACCCGCCGCCCGAGCGCCTCACCGTGCTTGTGTGACGTCACCCCACTGCGCGTGACGTCACTCTGTGATACTAGTGGAGTACTGGCCCACGGCCCGCGACATTGGCGCCGATTCCCTTGTTCACAAACTAAACTAAATTTAAGTTCAGTGCATCTTTTTCTTACCTATTTCATTAAGAAAAGGACAGAAGATAAATATTAGTTTAGTCCTGTCAAATTAAGATACTCCATAGACAAGTTTAGACGAGATTAAAAAATTGGCCACTAAAAATACGTCAATTTACGTCAGGTGCGGACTAATTTGACAGGACTTAACTAATATTTATCTTCTGTCCTTTTCTTAATGAAATAGAAAGAAAAAGATGCACTGAACTTAAATTTAGTTAAGTTTGTGAACAACAGATTCGGCACCATTAACTATTTATTGTTGTACGACGCAGATCGCCATCTTGTAAATATTGTATTTTATGTAAATAATGTTGAACAGTGTGTTGTACGTTTTGTGAGTGGTTCTATCAAATGGAGTATTTTTGTTTGTAAAGGTTGTAAAGTGAAAATGAAAAGTTGTTGTAATAAAAAATAAACTGAGTTTACTTGATAGTTTTACTGATGTATGATCCCTTGCTAGACAATACATTTCTTTTAGATGAGGTGTGAGTGGAATAAAAGAAAGTAAGTACTGAAACATACTGTATTGTCCCAAAGGTACGTAAAGGTAAAATGAGCTTAATGGACTGATGCTGATGGTGTGGAAATGAAATGAGTGACGCGGCCCTTGTTGGCTGTCACGAGAACGCCTGGCAGATAGCTAGCCCAACGCGAACTGAACTCATTACGAGTTGAAATGAATATGTGGCGTGAACTGCTGAATTGCAGAATGTGCGGTTGCACCGTACAACTGATCTCCTCTCTCATTATCTTATCTTATTATTATATTCATTTATTGCGAGCCAAAATGTATAAAACATGTTACAAAAAGGCTTAAATCTGAGTACGAGTACCTACAAATTATATATAACTAGCTTCTGCCCGCGACTTCGTCCGCGTGAAATTCACCCTCTTAGGGGTGGAATTTCGAAAAACCCTTTCTTAGTGGATACCTACTCTTCACAAAGAACACACTCTCCAAATTTCATGTCTCTAGGAGCAGCGGTTTAGACTGTGCGTTGATATATCAACAATCAGTCAGTTTACCATTTTATATATATATATATAGAAGAAGATAATGATTTCGCACTAGAGACTTCGCGTGGGGTACGTATTTGAATATCGAAGATTAAAATACCTACTGTTAAAATATCGATGTTCGAAACATCGAAAATGGAAATATCGAACGACCATAAAACCAAAAATTGAAATAACGAAAGTTTATATTATCGAATGGTTAAATATCCTACGTCGTAATAAACTTTTTTAGATATCAATACAATAAAATTTTTCCATTTAAACTTGGCGGATTTTCTATTTATATTATTTTATGGTTTTCTGAAAACCTGCCAAGTTTAATTGGAAAATTTTTATTGTATTGATATCTAAGAAAGTTTCAAACACAAATTACAACAGAATTGCAAAATAAGGCCGGTGTAAAGAAAATGGTTGTCAACTCTTTTGCTGGTCAAACATCTACATGAAGTAAGGAACTTGGCCTTCTTTTTACCCGACTGCGCGACGCAAAGGAGTGGTAATGTGTTCATCAGCCTATGTATGTTTGTATGTTCCTTTGAAGCACTATACGGACCAAACGCCTGGGCCGATTTTTATGATTCACACGTAAATCGATTCCTCTTAGTCCGGCGAGTGTCACTAAAGACATGACGTTATTAGTGAAAATTCAATATGGCGACTACTATGTATGTATGTATGTCTTCAAAAAAATTCAAAATAAAGGGCTTTAAAAGATGATTACAAAAATATAAACAACTTATTTGATTAAAAGTAATTCCAAGTGACAAATCGTAAAAAACACGTACCAAGAACTAAATCGTCAGCGAAATCTTTCACATTTGTAAACTAAAAAGCTGGAAATAAAAAAAGATATTAAACAAAAAAAATAAGCAGACGAGATCCAAATTGGGTCCCGTCTGCTTCAAACTTTTATTTAATTTAAAATGGGCTTGTTTTTAGCTTTTCAGTTTTTTAACTTAAGTTTTTTACCGCAGCAGTCGGGTTTTTTATTTTTTTTAATAACTTTTTTTCAACATTATGTTTTTGGCGGTACGTATCAAAGTCCCGAAAGTTTATAATACCGATGATTGAAATACCGACGTCCAAAACACCGAAATTCAAAATACCGAAAGTTTTAAATGCCGATAGTCGTTATAATGAAAGACAAAATCCCACCAAAAACATTTTCATGTAAAATAGACGAGACCGCACATATCTCGCAAGCACAGGCTCGCACTGCCAAAAAGTTATCAGATCTCATGTAGAGCCAAGCTTCTAACTCTACACGCCCTTACTTCACAAACTCTACACTTTAGTCAAAATATGAGACTTGGCCGTTTCGTTACTACAAAAACTATTGTATAACAGAAAAGTAATGAACAGTGAATCTGGGGGCACGGGAGTGCCCCCGCCAAGACGAGCCAAGCGAAGCGCAAGGGCACTACCTACCTTTTCTCGAAGCACTTCGTCGTATTTTTGAACCTTCATAACTTGGGTTTGGATTATACCAGATAAACAAAATTTTCGGGATATGATGTCAGTGGTTGACTTATTAAACCTATAAAGTTTCAATTGCATAGCTCTTATACTTTAGATTTTATTGATATCTAAAATACCCCGATTTCGTCACTGACTCACTGACTCACTGACTCACTGATGATCATCAATATTCTAAGGGTCTTCCTGAAGTCCTAGAAAGCTGAAATTTGGTACGTAAGCTAGTAATAGTACACAAACAACAAAAAAACTCTAAAACTTGGAACTTTTCCCTCCACCCCCTTAAAATAGGGGATGGAAGTTTGTACGAGACTTCCGCAGATTTTGATGCTAGAGTTCTGAAAATTGATATAAGGACTCCTTGTAATAAATAATAAAATACATAATATTTCAGGATTTTTAGTAAAAAACCCCCAAAAAAAAAAAAAAAATTCACCTTATGCCCATGTGATGGTAGTGAACCAGCCAAGCCACATATTTTGACTAAGGTGTAGAGTTTGTGAAGTTAGGGCGTGAAGAGTAAGAAGCTTGAAAACACACACATACACACTTTTACATGAAAATGTTTTTGGTGGGATATCTTTAACTTTGACTTACCGATCAACGTGTTTGGGATCAGCTTTTGATAAATCGATGCTACTTATTATATTTAGCATTACTTAAATTATGGTGGTCATGAAGGTGATCTACCGGCAAGAAAAAGTACAAAAAAAAAAAAAAAAAAAAAATCCCGCATCCCGGTGGAAGGGGGGGGGGGGGGGGGTATTTTAATTTGGCCGAGAGAAATTTCTTGCTAAATTTCGCGAATGTTTGTCGATGGATTCTGTTCGTGTATTAATTTTTCGCTCAGGTTAGGTTCGCTCAGGTTAGGTTCGCTCAGGTTAGGTTCGCTCAGGTTAGGTTCGCTCAGGTTAGGTTCGCTCAGGTTAGGTTCGCTCAGGTTAGGTTCGCTCAGGTTAGGTTAGGTTAGGTTAGGTTAGGTTAGGTTAGGTTAGGTTAGGTTAGGTTAGGTTAGGTTAGGTTAGGTTAGGTTAGGTTAATCATGCTAGGGGATGAGGGGTCCTGGGCGGCAGTCGCCTCCTTCTGCGAACACGTCATGTCCCAGAAGGAGGCGGCGGAGCGCGTGCGGGAGGAAGACCCTCTCGCGGCGCCGCTCCGAAGGCGGAGGAGGGGTCGAAGAAGACGTCAGTATGACAGTCATCTCCGACTCCTCCCAGGTGGAAGCCAGCAGGCGACGGGTGCGGGGGCACCCTCGCCTGTATTGCACAGGCTTCCACCAGTGCCGGACGGGAATGGCCAGGTGTTCCCGGCCATTCCCGTAGCCCCCCAGACGGGGGGACATGCGGGGCCCGCCAGCTAGGCGGGCATGCGCCGGGGGGGTTGTGGATGCAAAGGCTGAGCCGGATTCCCATGACCTCCCCATCAAGGCGATGAGGGAACATTTAAATAAAAAAAAAAAAAAAAAAAAAAAAAAGGTTAGGTTAGGTTAGGTTAGGTTAGGTTAGGTTAGGTTAGGTTAGGTTAGGTTGGGGGACCACCCCACAGTGCTTACGTCCTCGTCGTGTCCCCTGGAAACGGCCCAGCTCTGACCACCGTAACGGAGTGGCAGACTGGGTACGGCCAAAGTGCACTGTGCATCGTTGCGATTTTATTTTATTCCATTGTCTTGTGCGTATACGAACCTGTCGGATATGTCGAACCCTATGCGTGATGCCTGCGGGCGATTTTTAAAGAAAAAAGGCCCTTCTCAGGGCCAAACCAAAGGCCCTTCTCAGGGCCAACCCTCCGATGCTTCGGCGTCAGAGGCTAGCCGCGCGCCGTCTGCGGCGAGCTTATTTGGAACGGCGGAGGACTCGTCGGACAACGACTCGCTAATAAGCGTGTCGGAAGCGGAAGACTCACGGTCGAGAAAGCGAGTCCACTTGAGCGGTGGGTCCGAGGGCTCCTCGGCCTCGGGGTCGACGCGGGTGCCGAAGGCGAAAAAGCCGACGGTGGCCGCGGAGACCCATGTCGTTGGGCTCGCGGGCGCCCAACGCCAGCTGGACCTGGCTCGGCGGGCTCAGCTCCAGCAGGAGCTGGAGGAGCGGGTCGCTGCCGCGGAAAAGCGGGCGCACGTCGCCCGGGCCAAGTCCGGGTACGGCGCGTCCCGCGTTGTGTACGCGGAGCAGTCTCTGGCGGAGCTGCAAAGAATGGCGGAGGAGGACGAGGAGGAGATCGTGGAGGTCGCCTCTAAGTCCTCAAACCTCAAGGGGACCCTGCAGAAGGCCCTAAAATGCAGGGCCGCCAGCATGCGCGGTGTGGTCGCGGAGCTGGTACTGCGCAAGTCCACTGACGAGACGCGGCAACTGCAGGCGAAGGTGGATCGCCTGCAGTCGGAGGTCAGCCAGCTTCATCAGAAGCTGGCTGAAGCCACGGCCCGGCCCCAACAGGCCAAGACGAGCCCTGCAGCAGAGGGCCCCTCCCCCAACCTTGAGGAAATTATCCGCAAGGTAGTACGGGAGGAGAGGGCCTTCACAAGAGCCTGCATTGCAGGTATCGAGGACCGGCTCCTACCGGAGAAGCGCCTCCGGCCGCCGCTTGCGGCGGATGCGACGCAGCGCGAGCCGGAACCGTCCACCTCCGCCCAGGCGGAAGACGCCCTCCTCCTCCCCTCGACGACCCCGTCCAACGAGTGGACGGAGGTAGTCCGTAAGGGGAAGGGGAAAGGAAAGAAGTCGGCGACGGCCGTCCCTGCCGTCCGCGCCGCCACCGTTCCCACCCAGTCGCAGACGACCGGCAAGGGAAAGGGGACGGCGAAAGGGAAAGGGAGGGGAAAGGGGCGCCTCGTCCCCCCGAAAACCGCAGCCGTCGTGGTGACGCTCACCGCAGAGGCTGCGGAGCGGGGGGAGACGTACGCGTCCATCTTGGTGCGGGCGCGTACCAATGCCGATCCTGCTCAACTGGGGATCGGCAGCGTCACTTGCCGCAAGACGCAAGCCGGGGCTCGAATTTTCGAGTTCCCGGGGGCGGAGGGGAGTGCCCATGCCGACCTCTTCGCAGCCAAGCTCGCGGAGGTCGTGTCGGATTCGGCCAAGGTGGCCCGGCCGGTCAAGTCGGCGGCCATAGAGGTGGCCGACTTGGACGACTCCGTCACGAAGGAGGAGGTGGTGGCGGCGGTCGCAGCGATAGGGGGCTGCGGCATCGCGGCGGTCCAAGGCAGGGCCATAAGGCCCGGCCGCGGCGGCATGGGCACCATACGCCTCGAGTGCCCAATCACCGCCGCCAGGGCTGTCCTTGCCAAGAGACGGATCTTGGTCGGGTTCAGCTCGGGTGCGGTTCGGGCGCTCGAAGAACAGCCTCTTCGGTGTTTCCGGTGCCTCGGCATCGGACACACCCGGCCCCTGTGTCCGTCCGCGGTGGACAGGACGGACACGTGCTTCCGTTGCGGCAAGGACGGCCACAAAGCCGCCTCCTGCGAGGCCGCCACGCCGCACTGCGCGGTGTGTGCCGCCAGTGGCTGCCCGGCAGGCCACATAATGAAGGGGAGGAACTGCAATCCTCCCCCTAAGCGGGGCAAAGCGCAGGCGCCGACCGGTCCTGCTGCGGCTGCCAAGAGCACCGTCGTTCCTGCGACGGTGGCTGCGGAGGGGGGTGCGATGTCCATCGATGGATAGGGTCGAACATCGCATCCTCCAGGCGAACGCCAACCACTGCAGGGCAGCCCAGGATCTGCTGATGCAGACCATGGCTGAGTGGTTGGTGGACTTGGCGGTGGTCGCCGAGCCTTACTCGGTCCCCGGCCGTTGGCTGGGTGACCGGGACGGCTTGGTGGCGTTGGTGTCGCGGTCTTCCACGGACTCTCCTCCCCTCTCGCTCTTAGAGAGGGGACCGGGATACGTGGCCGCCGCGTGGGGAGACATGGCCCTGGTAGGGGTCTACTTCTCCCCAAACCGCCCTCTCTCGGACTTTGAGGGTTTCCTCGAGGTCCTCACCGCAGTCGTAGGGAGGGCGGCGCCACGCCAGGTCGTGGTGCTGGGCGACCTGAACGCCAAGTCGGCGGCCTGGGGCAACCCGGCCGCGGGTTGCAACGTCCGGGGACGTGCCGTCGAGTTCTGGGCGGCCTCGTGCGGTGTGTCCCTCCTCAACAGGGGGGCGGTCCACACGTGTGTGCGGCAACACGGCGGGTCGGTGGTGGACGTCTCGTTTGCCACCCCCGCCCTAGCCGCCCGCGTCGTCAACTGGCGGGTGGAGATGGTGGAGACGCTGTCGGACCACCGATATGTGCGGTTCGACATCTCCACCCAGGGGGGGGGGACGGCCCGCGCCGGGCAATCTCCCTTCCCGCGTTGGGCACTCACCCGCCTGGACCGGGAGGCAGCCGAGGAGGCGGCCTTTCTCCAGGACTGGCTGTCGCCCCCTGTCGAGGTCCTGGACGTGGACGCCGCAGCGGTACGACTCAGGGGGTCCTTGACCGAGGTGTGCGACTCCAGCATGCCTCGGTCTCGCCGCCCGCCTCCCCGTCGTGCCGTCTATTGGTGGACGGAGGAGCTGTCGGGTCTCCGGAGCGCCTGCGTGGCGGCCAGAAGGGCCTACACGCGGAGCCGACGCCGCAGCGCCCGAAACCGAGTCCCCGCGGAAGAGGACCGCCTTTACGCTTCTTACCGGGAGGCGAAGACGGTCCTCAAGGCGGCGATGGGCGCTGCAGAAGACTCGGCGAGGGCCGAGATGCTGGAGGGTCTCGACAGGGACCCTTATGGGAGACCGTACAAGGCGGCGCGGAACCAGCTCCGCCCCTACGGTCCCCCCCTGACGGAGACCCTCGAGCCAGCGTTGCTGGATGGGGTGGTCCGGTCCCTGTTTCCGCGCAGGACCGACTTCGCCCCACCAACGATGGCTCCCCCGCAAGGGGCGGCTCCACCGGAGGAGGAGGTACCCCCGGTGACGGCGTCGGAATTCCGCGAGGGGGTCCTCAGCCTCCGCGCCAAGAAGACGGCCCCCGGACCAGACGGCGTCCCGGCACGGGTGGTGGCGATCGCCGCCTCCCAAATGGAGGAAAGGTTTCGGGACCTCTTCAGCGCGTGCTTTACGGCTGGGAGGTTCCCGAAGCTTTGGAAGGAGGGGCAGCTGTGCCTCCTCCGAAAGGAGGGACGCCCGGTGGACTCCCCATCGGCATACCGGCCCATCGTCCTGCTCGATGAGGTCGGTAAGATGTTCGAGGGGATCGTCGCGTCCCGGCTCGCTGGTCTTTTGCGGGGAGTGGGGCCGGATCTGTCGGACGCCCAATTCGGCTTCCGTCGAGGGCGTTCGACGATCGACGCGCTGGCCCTGCTCAAAGGCCAGGTGAAGGAGGCGGTGGAGGCGGGGGACGGAGTGCTGGCGGTGTCGTTCGACATCGCAAATGCCTTCAACTCCGTCCCCCACTCGACGATATTGGAGGCGCTCCGGTATCACGGAGTGCCCCAATACCTGCAGAGCCTCCTGGCCAGCTACTTGGAGGGCCGAGAGGTCCTCCTTGTGGACAAGACGGCCACGGTGAGGCGGTACGGTGCAGAGTCCGGTGTTCCGCAGGGGTCAGTGCTGGGGCCCCCCCTGTGGAACATCGGATTCGACTGGCTCCTGAGGGGGGCCCTCCTTGAGGGTACGAGTGTCATCTGCTACGCGGATGACACTCTCCTCACTGCCCGGGGGAGGAGCTTTGGCGACGCGGCCTGTCTGGCCTCGGCTGGCGGATCCTTGGTCGCAGAGAGGATCCGCCGGCTCGGATTGAAGGTGGCGCTGCACAAGACCGAGGCCGTATTCTTCCGCGGGCCTCGGCAGCGCTGCCCTCCAGACGCCCACATCGTCGTAGAGGGCGTCAGGATAGCGGTCCAGCCCCAGATGAAGTATCTGGGTCTGGTGCTGGACGACAGGTGGCGCTTCGGCCCGCATTTCAGCGGGCTGTCGACGCGCCTGTTGAAAGCTGCTGACGCCCTCTCGTGGCTCCTCCCGAACCTGGGGGGGCCCAAGGAGAAATGCCGGCGGCTCTATGCCGGCATCCTCAGGAGCATGGCCCTTTATGGGGCCCCCATCTGGGCGGACTCCCTGCACAGGAGGGAGAATGCGACCGCCCTCCGCAAGCCCCAAAGGGCCATTGCACTGCGGGTGGCGAGGGCCTACCGCTCCGTAGGCTTTTCGGCGGCGTGCGCTCTGGCCGGCACCCCTCCTTGGGAGTTGGAGGCTTGGGTGCTGGCCAGAGTCTACGAATGGACTGCGCAGCGGAGGTCGCTCGGGGAGCGCCCTGTCGCCGAAGAACGGGAAGCCGTGCGGCGGGAGGCGAGGGACGCCATCGTCCTCCACTGGACGGAGGACCTCGCCACCGCCGCCTTTGGCCGCCGCACGCTGGACGCGCTCGGTCCGATCCTGCAGGGCTGGCTCGAGCGGTCCCACGGTTTCCTCTCGTTCCGCCTGGTGCAGGTGTTGTCCGGCCACGGCTGTTTCGGAACGCACCTGCACCGGATTGGAAGGGAGGAGACCCCGGCCTGCCACGACTGCGGCGCGGCGGAGGACACGGCACAGCACACGCTGGAGGTGTGCCCAGCGTGGTCCGAGCTGCGCCGCGGTCTGACCGCGGTGGTCGGACAGGACCTCTCGCTCCCCAGCGTGATCAACGCCATGCTGGAGAGCGAGGGGGCCTGGTCAGCGGTAGCCTCCTTTTGCGAGGATGTAATCTCGCAAAAGGAGGAGGCGGAGCGCGCGCGGGAGGATGACCCTCTCGCTGCGCCGCTCCGCAGACGGAGGGGTCGGAGAAGGCGCCGTCCTCTCCCTCCTCATGGTGGCGATGGGCGGGCGACAGGCACGGGGGTGCCTTCGCCCGCATTGCACCCATCACCACCTCCGTCTGTCACTCCCGGGCCCTTCCCCCTCCCCACGGGGGGGGCGTGAGGGGTCCGCCTTGGAGGGCCATCGTCGGCGGAGGACTGGATGTCAAGGCTTTGCCGGTTTCCCAGTCCCCCGCCACTCTGACGAAGCGGGAGTGTCGCTGGGTTATTTTAGTGGGTATACCGGGTCAGCCCGGGGAGTCCCACATAGCCCCCCATCCCCCGATGGGCGGGTATGCGTAATGCATTTTTTCCCAGCGCAAACAAAAAAAAAAAAAAAAAAAAGGTTAGGTTAGGTTAGGTTAGGTTAGGTTAGGTTAGGTTAGGTTAGGTTAGGTTAGGTTAGGTTAGGTTAGGTTAGGTTAGGTTAGGTTAGGTTAGGTTAGGTTAGGTTAGGTTAGGTTAGGTTAGGTTAGGTTAGGTTAGGTTAGGTTAGGTTAGGTTAGGTTAGGTTAGGTTAGGTTAGGTTAGGTTAGGTTAGGTTAGGTTAGGTTAGGTTAGGTTAGGTTAGGTTAGGTTAGGTTAGGTTAGGTTAGGTTAGGTTAGGTTAGGTTAGGTTAGGTTAGGTTAGGTTAGGTTAGGTTAGGTTAGGTTAGGTTAGGTTAGGTTAGGTTAGGTTAGGTTAGGTTAGGTTAGGTTAGGTTAGGTTAGGTTAGGTTAGGTTAGGTTAGGTTAGGTTAGGTTAGGTTAGGTTAGGTTAGGTTAGGTTAGGTTAGGTTAGGTTAGGTTAGGTTAGGTTAGGTTAGGTTAGGTTAGGTTAGGTTAGGTTAGGTTAGGTTAGGTTAGGTTAGGTTAGGTTAGGTTAGGTTAGGTTAGGTTAGGTTAGGTTAGGTTAGGTTAGGTTAGGTTAGGTTAGGTTAGGTTAGGTTAGGTTAGGTTAGGTTAGGTTAGGTTAGGTTAGGTTAGGTTAGGTTAGGTTAGGTTAGGTTAGGTTAGGTTAGGTTAGGTTAGGTTAGGTTAGGTTAGGTTAGGTTAGGTTAGGTTAGGTTAGGTTAGGTTAGGTTAGGTTAGGTTAGGTTAGGTTAGGTTAGGTTAGGTTAGGTTAGGTTAGGTTAGGTTAGGTTAGGTTAGGTTAGGTTAGGTTAGGTTAGGTTAGGTTAGGTTAGGTTAGGTTAGGTTAGGTTAGGTTAGGTTAGGTTAGGTTAGGTTAGGTTAGGTTAGGTTAGGTTAGGTTAGGTTAGGTTAGGTTAGGTTAGGTTAGGTTAGGTTAGGTTAGGTTAGGTTAGGTTAGGTTAGGTTAGGTTAGGTTAGGTTAGGTTAGGTTAGGTTAGGTTAGGTTAGGTTAGGTTAGGTTAGGTTAGGTTAGGTTAGGTTAGGTTAGGTTAGGTTAGGTTAGGTTAGGTTAGGTTAGGTTAGGTTAGGTTAGGTTAGGTTAGGTTAGGTTAGGTTAGGTTAGGTTAGGTTAGGTTAGGTTAGGTTAGGTTAGGTTAGGTTAGGTTAGGTTAGGTTAGGTTAGGTTAGGTTAGGTTAGGTTAGGTTAGGTTAGGTTAGGTTAGGTTAGGTTAGGTTAGGTTAGGTTAGGTTAGGTTAGGTTAGGTTAGGTTAGGTTTTTTTTTTTTTTTTTTTTTTTTTTTTTTTTGGTTTGGCAGGAGTGGGAAATCCTCATGGACACCCAGACTGTCCCACTGGTGATGCAGGCTGGGTAGTGCCGGACTCTTACCGGCTAAAACCACACTCCTGCCCTTTCTCAGTGATCCTCTGACGTTATCAGAGACCTTTTGCAGGGGTATTTTTATTTTATTATTTATTTTAAATTTTTGCCTACAGTTTACCTTAAATTAATCATTCCTACATTTATTTGATGAATTTTAGAGAATTCTTGTCTTGTAAAAAATTTAATATTACTTTTCAACAGCTCTTTAGAAGTTTGCCTTATATTTCCACATTTTACATTACTAGTTTGAATCAAAATTATTTACTTACTGATTTCTTTTTATCTACTTGAGTGTCTTATGTTATCGTATATATTACTAATATATGGACAACATAACTTTTTTAACAATTACTTTTTATTACCTATATGTTTTAACAATTTTAATCTAATTCCATGTCTTCTTCTTTGCTTAGCTTATTTTTTATTTTCAGCTTACTTATTTTTATATGTTTATGTTGAATAATTTACCAAATATAATATATTATACATAACTTTTTACCTATTTCTATTTACTACTATCTTTACTATTTGTATACAGTATTCTATAAATTTTTGCCTTAGCAGATTGTTAGCTACTATTAGATGTATATTGTCGGGTTTTATATCGCAGTCGAGTACCTGCTCTGTTTCAAATCTAAGCTTCGCGTAGACTGGACAGCTAAACAGGAGGTGTGGGACAGACTCGGCGACCCCCGGCTCACAAATGCACGATGGGTCCCCCCTACACTTGAACCGGTGCAAGTATTCTGAGAACCCACCGTGCCCCGTCATCACCTGGGTCGTCAAGCCTGCCGGTTTGATTTTCCTCACCGTTTTATATCCTTTCACCGCATCTGGGAAGAACATCTTAGTGACAGCCGCTGTTAGTCCCGTTTGGTAGCGTACGTTCCATTCGTCAAGAGACCGCAAACGAATGTGTCTCTTGACGAATGAAACTGGGCAACTGTCATACTCGGGTTTCCTCTTGGAGTGCATTGCAGCTTCTTTTGCCAATTGGTCCGCGCGCTCATTCCCCTCCAGTCCTGCATGTGCTTTAATCCAGAACAGGGAAATTTCCTTGTTCTGGAGTCTGCTGTCCCGGATGTTGGCTCTAGCTTCGACTGCCAGGGGGTGGAGGGAATAGGGGTTTACGACCGTTTCTAGGGCAGAGCGTGAGTCACTAAGTATAGCGAAACTAGCCTCGCTTCGTCGCAGGATGATTTTCGTGGCATGACATATGGCCAGGAGTTCTGCCTGGTAGACGGTGCAGTATGATGGCAGCTTAAGTTTGAGGGTTTTGGTCTCGGCTTCATTGCTCCAAAGAGACAATGCCGCTCCGACTTTGCCCTCAATCTTGCTGCCATCGGTGTAGATCGAGACTGCTTGGTGCACTTGGGAGCTCAAATTCTCCTGGTCTACCAGGCTTACGAAGTCGAGGCGCATATGTCTTGCCGGGTGCTGGGTTTCAGCGAAAGGCAGTCTGCGCTCTATCTCTCTGTCTGCTAGTGCTGGCTGGGGTACTCCCCTCTTAGCCTCATACAACGATGCCGCCTCTCGGATCCGGATATCGAGAGGCAGTATTCCAGCCAGCATCAGCGCTGAGTTTAGTGATACGGTTCTGTACGCTCCACACAGCTTCTGCGCGAAGCCCCTCTGCACCGCATTTAGTTGCCTTTTTACCCCGGCCTTGTTTGTTGCCCTTGCCCAGGCGCCAGCTGCGTAGGTAACGATGGGTTCCACTGTGGCCGTGTAGATTGTCCTGATTATTTCAGGGTGGAGGCCCCAACTGATCCTGGCGGCTCGTGAGAGCTGTTTGTAAATGTTTAACGCCTTCTTGCATGTATTAGCCACGTGGCTGTTAAACGTCAGCTTATTGTCAATGGTGAGCCCCAGGATCTTTATCTCATTGGACAAACCAATGCCGATCCCGCCCATGCTCAGTCGTGGTGTGTCAAATTTCAGCTTCCTGGTGACCACCATTGCGTGAGTCTTGTGTGGCGCAAACTTCAACTTGTTTTTGACACCCCACGCCCGAACATACGCGAGTGCGGCATTGGCCCTCCTCTCCACCTCCAGCGCCGTATCTTCGGCGAACACTAACACCACGTCGTCTGCGAAAGCCTGGCAGTAGTCGCCCCGGCGTTCGAGTTCCTTGAGGAGTGGATCAAGGAGAAGATTCCAGAGAATCGGCCCGCTAATCGATCCCTGCACACAGCCCTTTTGAGTGTCCTTTGTGTACTCTTCTCCGGCGTACCTCACCCGGACCTTCCGGTCTTGTAGGTAGCTGTTCATGAGTCGCCGGAGGTTTACCGGACACTCTTCTTCGGCAAGTCTGATCTTGATTGCGGGCCACCAGGCGCTATCGAAGGCTCCCTCTATGTCCAGTGATATTACGGTTACCAGTTTTTTGTCCTTTACTTTTCCGTCTATATGTTGTATCATGTCATAGAGGGAGTCCTCGGTGCTTCTCTGGGGTATGAAGCCGTATTGTCGGGGGCTCAATCTCGGAAGCAGGTGCCATTTTAATCTCCCGACTACCATTTTCTCCAGAATCTTCCCCATGACCGGTAACAGGCCGATGGGCCTGTAGGACTTGGGGTTTGTGTAATCGGCCTTGCCAGGCTTTCGCAGAACCACCACCGTCGCCTCTTTCCAGGAAGTTGGGAAGTGGCCAAATTCCAGGCACTTGTTCATGAGCGCCAGGTTAAGTTCCAAATTTTTGGAGACAACCTGGCTGCAAATGTCTGCGGTGAGTCCATCTATTCCCGGAGCCTTTTTTGGATTAAAGCTCTCCGTCGCGGCCCGGAGTTCCTCGGCCGCAAATGCTGGGTCATGTTTCTCACCATGCTCCCAGTTATTTGCGTTTGCTGCAAGGACTCTGGTCTGCCGATGGTCTGAGTTATCCTCACTTTCAAGGTCCTCCGGGAAAAACGTGTCCGCCAAAGTGTTGGCTGACTCCTTCTGGTCTAGTTGATGGCCATCTTTTACCAGTGGGACATCTTCCTGGCGTTTGGTGGTATTCTTTATGACGCGGTATATACTGTCCCAAAGGCTTTCCCTGTCCTGTCTACCACAGAAGCTCTTCCAGCTGTCAACCTGTGCCTTTTTTGCTGCCAACTCATATTTCTCCTTTTCTTTCAGATACAACGCGACCACACCTTCTCTACGCGACGGCGCGGCGCATCGGATTCTTCTCTTCTTGGTGGCGACCTCGTGCTTCATTGCTTCGAGTTCTTCGGACCACCACGGCATGGTAAGTGTATGGTTTTCTTTCTTTTTAGGTATTGCTTTATTACAAGCTTCTATTATTACTGTTGTGTATTTTCCAATTATATCATCTAAATGTTCCTTATTATTTATCTGTTGTATCTGTGCTGTATTGATTGTATTTTCTATTTTTAATTGGTTCATTTTTTCATTAAAAAGTTCCCAATTAGCTTTTTTCGTGTTAAATTTCCTAGTGGTTCTTTTAATGCTGAAACCCTTCCCTTTTTTTAATTTAATTTTTATTATTATGCCATTGTGGTCCGAGCTCGTTAAGTCTTCAGCAACCATCCAGTCCTCCACCAGGTCGAGCAAGTCCTCTGTGCATAGCGTCACGTCAACGTAACTAGTCAGTCTACGTCCTCCTCTGATAGTATCGAAGGTGGGTTTGTTCCCGCAGTTGAGTACCTGAAGGTCCAGCTCCCCGATCATTCCTGCCAGATCGTCGCCTCTGTCGTCGACAGTGCTGCTTCCCCACCACACACTTTTGGCATTAGCGTCCCCTCCGATGATGGCTTTCCTGGGCTTTAGCTCCTTCATCATGGCTGTTATGTGGTCCAGGTATGGCCCGATGGGTAGATCGGGCTCAAAGTAGTACGAGACGGCGAGCATCTCCCACGCGCTCGTTCGCAGCATCACCACCACGATGTTGTTGGTGGTGAATCTGGGGCACTGTATGACGTCGATGTCATGATTGAACACGACTATCGCCGCCTTGACAGTGCCTCCACTGGCGTCCGAGTTCTGGTAGACCCTAGCCCCCCCGTACGACTTCATTGCCTTTATGCTACCCACATACGGCTCCTGGACCAGTGCGATGGCTATTTTGCGCTTTTGAGCCTCCAGCATAAGCTCGTCAGTTGCCAGTTGTTTGCGTTGGAGGTTGGCTTGCACTGTGATGTATACTTGGGAAGCTGCCGTTCGTGTAACCACCGGGACCACCTTAGCAATAGGCTATTGCGGATCGCGCTAATGCATCCCACTTCCTGCGCACGGGGCAGTCTCGGCTATAGACCGTATGCCCTGTGTCGTCGTGTTTTTCTTTGACACAGTTCTTGCACGTCGGTCTGTCGCCCGTTGCCTGCCCGGCACAATCTGCCCTGAGATGTGGACCCCCGCAATAGTTGCACAGATCCGCAGGCTCCGTACACAGCTTCCGGCCGTGCCCATACGCCAAACACCTTGTGCACTGTATTAGAGGCGATTGGTCCTGGACTCTAACGCACTGCAGGTCAATGAAGACTCTGCCAGCCGCGGTGAGCTTCTGCCACAACTTCGGTGTCACCTGTAGGACGACATGGCTCTCTAACGAGTTCCGTGCCCTCCGTCGGTATTTAACGGTGGCAGTTGCCTCCTCGGCCGTCAGGCCCTCCAGTAGGCGGGCGTTCTGGACTTTTAGCGCAGTCATGATGTCCTCATCAGTGTTATAGGACAAGAGGTCCTTGATGATCACGAGTGGGTTCCTATTTTTAGCCTCTTCCACTTTCAGGTTTTTATCATTTTTGAGCTGAGCTGCTGTTTTTGTCATCTCTTCCTTGCTACTGAAGCTTAGGATAACCCTCTTGTCCTTAACTTTTCGGACCCTCTCAATCTGTAGGCCACTATTTTTCGCATCCAGCACCTGCTTCACCCTTCCTACCACCTCTGTGCTGGTGTCCATTGTGATATCGGACGACACAATGACAGAGTGCTTCGGTTTTAGACCCCAGGTGTTTTGGGGCGCGATCAGGGCCTCCGCGTACGTTGGGGCTCTGTCCCTGATCTCGTGGACCATTTTTCCCATTTCTTGGGTGGTCTCTCCGAGGGCCTGAATCTCCCTCAGGATATCTCTGTCACTGTGTCGTTCTCTATCTCGTGACTCCTGTGCCTCTTTCTGTTCCTGTAAGGTCACCTGTAGTTGTCTAATCATCCGGTTGCCCTCCTTCACTATTAGAGCTTGCTCTTCTAGTGCGGAGCGCAACCAGGTGATGTTCTCCGGGTCTTCCTTCTTTTCGTCGACCTTCTCGCCTTCTGTTTCTATCTGTAGATTCTGTCCGCTCTTTCCCACAGCTGCCTCTTTCACCAACTGGTAAAGCCTGTCTATCGCGGCCGTGACCTCCTTTTTTATCTCCGCCTTGAGGTTGCGCGAGTTATTGAGGTGGAGCTTTGCCTTGTTGAGACAGGCTCTCGCCTCCGCGGTGATGTTGGGGTACTTCGACTCTGGCTTGTTGCTGGGCACCGCCGGTCCCGCGGCATCCGCGGAGGCCCGCCGCGTCCCCAGAGATCCCGGGATTTTTTGTGCAGCAGCCGGCGGAGTTGCACCAGGTTTTGGGTTGGCCGGGGACTTCGCCTTGGGCTCGATTTTCCCGGCCTCCCATTCCCCGATGCTGCGCCTCACGCTCGACTGTGAGGTCCCGGCCTCCTCTGTAGACTGCGGCGAGCCCCCGAAGATGAGCGAGCTCGCGGTTTTCTTCGCCGGCGTGTGAAACATTGCGGTGGCCTTAGTGAAGGTGAGGTTCATAGGCCGTCAGAGGTCACTGGTAACTACTCTCCTGTGTCCCTGTAAAGGGGGGATCAGCAGGAGAACCTATTATAGAATGCGAGCCCTATAAGCCAGGACTCTGTCAATATTTTAAATAAAAGTCAGTAATATGCCTTCGGAGGCGCTGATAGTTTCAGGAACCGTTCCCCCTCCCAGCGTCGAACTATAAAAGGTAACAATGTTACTGAAAGGGCGAAAAACGAAATTTAATTTTTTGCAAAAACTGAAAAGTTTACCTCCCTAGACACGAATGGGTGGGTGGGAGGGCAAATTTTTGAACTTCTATGTGAGCTAGGCGGGCGTGCGAGGTGTCAAA